>ML105333.1:0-333538 GCA_003697995.1 Taxidea taxus jeffersonii
GTGTGTGTGTGTGTGTGTGTGTGTGTGTGTGTGTGTGTGTGTGTTGTAAATGCAAATCAAACCACTTCTGATGCTCTAAGGTCTCAAAGAAAAATGGATTTGGTGGGGGAATTAGTCTAAGGCAATTTACACTTCAGTTCCTACTCTGATACGATTGAAAGCACATTCGGAAAGGCTGTTTCACAGCAGTTAATATACTGTAGACCGTCCGTCTGTCAGGGTGGGATTATTAAAAGAAGCGTTCACCTGCGTCAGCATCGCAGGTGAAACGGGGTTGGGGGCCGAATAGAGAGTGCTGGAGAGGAGACTAAAGTGCTTAGTCCCGGAGTTAAAGGATTTCGGCGCTCTGTTCCTGCTGGGAAGTAGTAGAGGAGGGAAGACCTGGAGAGATCCAATTCCCACGGCCGATCGATAATTCACCAGCATTTCACTTGCTCAGCATTGAGTTCAGAGCAGGGTCATTTCCTACACAAAAAAGCCCAGCTCAGCCAACTCACTTGGTTTCCAAGAGAAACATTTAAAGAGTTACATTTAACAGGACTTCCGATGGATCCTCCCTCTTTTCAAAACACCTGAGGAAACTTTTATATTGGCATTTTTATTTCTAATTCTTCTTTTCTCTTGGGCGAGGTTTAGGGGAGTTCAGTAGCAGTTCTGTATTAACAGGTCCTCCTTGTAAAAAGCATGTTACTGACAGCAGGAAAACATTTTAACCATTTATATTTGGGTGTCAGGAGCTTTGCAAAATAACTTGCCAGGCTCTTATTGTTGAATTTTCTGAATTTTGTATGTTACTCCAATAATGTATGAACAGACCAGAGCCAGGAGGGATAAAATGCCGGATTATAAATTAATGGACCATGTTTTCCATTCCAGAGGGGGGAATGCATAAATGCAAGATAATGATTTTTAAAAATGGGTGGCCCTTACCCCTGTTCTAGTAGAATTAAACAACTTCTGAAAATTGAGTTAGCCAGATGATTCTTATTCACTATTTGGAAGTGCCGAGGCCCGATTTGTGTTTCTGAGCACCTCTCATTCTGTAATGGTAAACATTTTGCTCCAATATTGAATTGGTTGGCATTTGACACTTGATAGCAATGTTTGAATTTACTGTTACTAAACTTTGTAGATAAATGACCGCTTTTTCTTTCAAGCTCAGTAGGAAACTCATTTACATAAAAAATTCATGAAACTTAGAGGGTCTCATTCAGTTTCAGAAAAATTCATTTGATAATAAAATTGACTTATTTACTAAAGATTTTTTACTATAAACCTAATATGGGAAATACAGTAAAGCAAAAAATCACTTGAACTTTTATTTACAGATTTGAATTACAAGTTATTAAAAAGATAATTACTCCATAAGTCCACTTTAAGATATGCTTGTTTTAAATTTGTCAGGTAATATGAGCATCTTTATGTCCATAATATACATCATCGATCATAGACTACTTTAATTTTATGGGATAGTGAAGTGGTTATGAGCATGGACGTTGATGTCAGATTGATGGAGTTTTCAGATCCTTTCTCCAACACGTATTGCAAAAGGGACCTAGCCTTTTAAAGCCTGTTTTCTCATCTATTAAATAAGGTTGCATTGAGAATTAAGTGAGATAACACATGTAGCCAGGGCTGGGCTTAGTAAAAGTTTTTTTGTTGGTGGTGGTGAAATTCAAGAAGTGTACACTCAGAATAATGAAGTTGGCTTTTACATGAAGTGCTTTTAAACCAGGGTGAAAGCAAATTATTCCTTTGAAAGAATTCAGGGATTTGTTTCAGTGGTCATCTATTTCTGCAGAGGGGTAACTTTGCCTACTTTGTTGAAACTGGTGTTATGTTGCCACCTGCTTGTGGGTAACAGGAAGAAAAAAAATGGAATTAGTCCCTGATACCATTCTTTTGGGAGGGGGATGGGTAATACCATGTGTTGCTGGTATTAATTTGTGTTAGGAGGCTTGCCAGCATGTAGTATTAACATCGTCACTGCATGAAAGTTTACATTTTTTTAATACATGAAACCACAAAGCAAAGTGGTATAAGATTGATACTCACTTCTCCTTTTAATAATGTATTTTGTTTGTTTGATTTGCAGCTTCTTAAGCAGATTTTTAAGAATTTTTAAAAAGTGGAAAATATAAATATAGTAAACTATTTTGAATTAACATTGACCACAGCTATGAAGGCTTCCTGAATTGAACCAAGCAGAGTTTCTTGAGTTAACTTTTAGTTTGTAAAGCTTTGATTAGTAGAACCTGTAGTCCATTTCATTAAGTCATTTGTAATTGTTTTTTTAAAGATTTTATTTATTTCTCAGAGAGAGCGAGAGAGCGAGCACAAGCAGGCAGAGTGGCAGGCAGAGGCAGAGAGAGAAGCAAGCTCCCTGCTGAGCAAGGAGCCCGATGTGGGACTCCATCCTAGGACCCTGGGATCATGACCTGAGCTGAGGGCAGCAGCTTAACTGACTGAGCCACCCAGGCATCCCAAGCCATTTGTAATTTTAAAAGTGGTTGTAAAAACTTCTGTGGATGTACTAGAATATAGTTAATCACTATGTGAATACTGATCTTTTTTTCTAGAATAATTTGATAGATTAAAAGATATTATAATTCAAAATATTAAGCATATAAGTAAGTTGGCAAGAATAATATAAGAAGCCTTCCTCTATCATGTTTTAACAATCACCAACTTAAGGTCACCGACTTTGCTCCTTCTCTTTATTTTGATGTGGAGCAAATCCTAGAATTGTATCACTTCATCTATAAATAGTGCAGTATTTACCTCTAAAACATAAGTTTCTTTAAAACATAAAGCCACAATTGATGTTTTTAAAAAAGTAAAATTCAATGAAACATAACACATGCTTTTTTTTGTATATTTTAATTTAAAACATAATTGTATATTTAAATATTTAAAGATTTGTATTAAGAACCTTTCTTTAGCGGCTCATTATTGCAAGTCTGAACTCCTCAACTAGACTTTCAAGCCAATTCTTTTTTTTTTTTTTTTTTAAGATTTTATCTATTTATTTGACAGAGGGATCACAAGTAGGCAAGAGAGGCAGGGAGAGAGAGAGGGGGAAGCAGGCTCCCTGCTGAGCAAAGAGCCTGATGCAGGGCTTTATGCAGGGCTTGATCCCAGGACCCTAAGATCATGACCTGAGCCAGAGGCAGAGGCTTAACCCGCTGAGCCACCCAGGTGCTCCTTTCAATCCAATTCTTTCATAAACTGTGTTCTCTAAATTGAAATTTATGCTGTATAGTCTTCATAGTTAAATTTATCTCTTCACTGTCCCTTGAACATCATGGTTGTGGCTTTTTTTTTTTTTTTTTAAGATTTTTGAGAGATTGAGGTAGAGCTAAGGGCTTGAGAGTGGGGAGGAGAGGGAGAAGCAGGCTCCCTGCTGAGCTGGGAGCCCGATGTGGGGCTCTATTCCAGATCCCACCCTTAACTGAGTGAGCCACCCAGGTGCCCCTGCCCTTATGGTTGTTTTGTCATGTTGCTATGCATGCTTACCTTCCATCAGGAATGCCTCTTTCTCTTCTCTTTACCAGTCTAAATCTTAATTACTCCTTTTTTTAAAAAAGATTTAATTTTTAAAAAAATTTTAATAAGTTTTTTTAATTTTTTCAAAGGCTTTATTTATTTATTTGACAGAGATCACAAGTAGGCAGAGAGGCAGGCAGAGAGAGAGGAAGGGAAGCAGGCTCCCTGCTGAGCAGAGAGCTGGATGTGGGACTGGATCCCAGGACCCTGGGATCATGACCTGAGCTGAAGGAAGAGGCTTTAACCCACTGAGCCACCCAGGCGCCCCATAAATCTTAATTACTCTTCAAGTCTAGTTCAGAGTTTCACCAGACTTTCATCCTCCAATTTACACTCATCTTTTTCTGTTACCCTAATGGGTCAGAACCCCTAAATGTCTTTTTATGTAACTTTCCGCATGGTAATTTTGTCTTAATAATTAGATTATAAACTCCTAGAGCTGGAGATCACGTATTATACCAATTTTTATACTGCTTAGCAAAGAGTTGGATTCATACTCCAGCCTCAGTTATCTTAACAAATTGAATAATTGACAACTTTCTGAAAGGTCTATCATTATTATTTTTTTTTAAGGTTTATTTATTCATTTGAGAGAGAGAGGCAGGGGAAGGTAGGGGCACAAGAGAGAGAATCCTCAGGCAGACTTCCCGCTGAGCGCAGAGCATATTGTGGGCTTGATCCTAGGACAGAGGTGCCCCCCAAAGTCTATCATATAAGACAAGTGATCGGGTAGCAATATTCTTTAGATACATTCTCAAGTAACATAATAGCAGTACTTAGCAACTGTAATTATAATTGGTGCCAACTTTTCTAAATGGAAGTGAGTGTTTCCTTGTAGTTTTAGATCTGTTACTTAGGTCTCAATAGTTACATTTTACTAAGGACATTTAAAAAAAAGCCTCTTCTGGAGGGTTTTTTTTTTTTTTTTTTTTTCAATAGGACCCCCTTTAGAGAAAAGATAAGATCAGTATAATTATTTTCAGTTGCAGAGAATGAAACCTGTTTAGAGATTAGGTAACAAACTATTAATCATCTGGCTAAGGCAGAGATGGGATTGAAACCACGTTTATCTTCTTAACCATGATTTATACAGCCCCACTCCCCACTTGATACACATTGAAAACCAAAAAAACCTTAGGGACCTGGATGGTTCAGTAAGTTAAGTCTCAGACTCTTGGTTTTGGTGCAGGTGATGATCTGTGGCGTTTGAGATTTGCTCTCAGTGGGGAGTCCGGTGGAGCGTCCTTCTCCCTTTCCGGCTCAGTTTACCCCTCCCCCCATTTGCACCTGCGCATGTGTGCGGTCCATCTCTAAAATAAATAAATCTTTTAAAAAATAAAAACCAGGGACGCCTGGGTGGCTCAGTTGGTTAAGCGGCTGCCTTTGGCTCAGGTCGTGATCCCAGCGTCCTGGGATCGAGTCCCACATCGGGCTCCTTGTTCGGCGGGGAGCCTGCTTCTCCCTCTGCCTCTGTCTGCCTCTCTGTCTGCCTGTGCTTGCTCTCTCTCTCTCTCTAACTAATAAATAAAATCTTAAAAAAATTAAAAAAAAATAAAAATAAAAAAAAATAAAAACCAAAAAACTTAATCTTTTATACCCTGTGACGAGATAAAAAGCCTCCTGGGATATAGTTGTATCTCTTTGTACTAACTTTCTTTTACTTTCACACAAAAAGCTAGGAAATACATTTCCTTTTTAGGGTATATGTATCTTGTTAAACAATGCTTTTTAAAGATTATGGGTTATGAAATCAGATCACATGGTTTCATAATTCAGCTTCTTCAAGTACTAGGTTTGTTAGCTTTGGAAAAACACTTTTTCAGACTTCCATTTCCTCATCTGTAGAAAGGGAATCATGTTAACGATGTCTACTTCATGGAGCTCTTATAAGGATTCACTGGGATTATCCATATAATTCCCATAATGCTGCCACATAATAAGCTCTCAGGTGGGTACACACGAATGTGTCTTTTCCAAATCATTTGAATTTTCCTATCTTTTGTCTCAGAGTGAGATTTTTTTTTAAGTTTTTTTTTTTTTTTTTAAGATTTTATTTATTTGACAAAGAGATCACAAGTAGGCAGAGAGAGAGGAGGAAGCAGACTACCTGCTGAGCAGAGAGCCCGATATGGGGCTCTATCCCAAGACCCTGGGATCATGACCTGAGCCGAAGGCAGAGGTTTTAACCCACTGAGCCACCCAGGTGCCCCGAGATTTTTTTTTTTAATATTGTGAAATCACCACAATAAGTCAACATTCATCACCACACAGTTACAATTTTTTTCTTATAATGGGGACTTTGATTTACTCTCCTAGCAACTTTTAAATGTACAATGCAGTATTATTAACTATAGTCACCGTGCTGTACATTACATTCTCAGGACTTCTTATTTTTTACCTGGAAATTTGTACCTACTGGTCACCTTCAACTGTGTTGCTCCCTTTATCTCCGAATTCAGGATTTTTGCTTTGTTTTGATTTTAGAGTACACATATAAGTAAGATCATACAGTATTTGTCTTTCTCTGACATTTCATTTAGCATAATGCTCTCAAGATTCACTCATGTCACAATTGACAAGAGGTCCTTCTTTTTTTTATTATGATATTCCTGTGTGTGTGTGTGTGTGTGTGTGTGTATACCACATTTTCTTATCCATTTATCACTGGATGCTTAGGTTGCCTGTGTGTCTTGGCTCTTGTAAATAATGCTGTAGTGAACATGGGGGTGCACGTATCTTTCCAAAAAGGTGTTTTTGTTTTCTTTGGATAATGCCCAGAAATGGAATTGCTGGAGCATGCGGTAATTCTGTTTGTAATTTTTTTGAGGAAGGTCCATACTGTTTTCCATGGTGGCTGCATCAATTTACATTCCTACCAACGTGTATGAGGGGTCCCTTTTTTCCACATTCTTGTCAACATTTGCTATTTCTTTTTGATAATAGCCATCTTGACAAGTGTGAGGTAGTATCTTATTGTGGTCTTGATTTGCATTTCCCTGATGATTAGTGATGTTGCATGTCTTTTCATTTGCCTGTTGGCCATCTGTATGTCTTCTCTGGAAACCTGTTTATTCAGATCCTCTGCCCATTTTTTAATCAGATTTTTTCTTGCTATTGAGTTGTAGGAGTTCTTTATATATTTTGGATATTAACCACTTATCAGATTTATCATTTACAAATATTTTTCCTATTCAGTAGGTTGCCTTTTCATTTTGTTTATGGTTTCCTTTGCAGTGCAGAAGCTTTTTAGTGTGATGTAGTCTCACTTATTTCTGCTTTTGTTGCCTTTGCTTTTCATGTCAGTTTCAAAAAAAAAATCACTGTCAAGACCTACATCAAGGATCTTCTGTATAAGTCTTTTAATTCATTTTGAGTTAATTTTTGTGTATTTCCAGTTTCATTCATGCATTTGGCTGTCCAGTTGTGGCTGTCCCAACATCATATATTTATTGAAGAGACTATCCTTTCCCCATTTTATATTATTGGCTTTTTTATCATAAATTAATTGACCATGTGTGTGTAGGTTTATTTCTGGGCTCACCATTGGTCTTTGCGTCCGTTTTTATGTCAGTACCATACAGTTTTGATTACTGTGGCTTTTAATATAGTTTGAAACTGGTGACTGGGATGCCTCTAACTCTTTTCTTTCTCAAGATTGCTTTGGCTATTTGGGGTCTTTTGTGGTTTCATACAGATTTTAAGATTGCTTTATTTCTGTGAGAATGCTGTTGGAGTTTTGATAGGGATAGGGACTTTTATTTTTTACTTTTTATTTATCTATTTTTTTTAAGTCAGTGAGAGTGGGGAGGGGCAGAGGCAGATGGAGAGAATCTTAAACAGGCTCCATGCTCAGCACAGAACCTGTCCCCGGGCTTAATCTCATGACCCTGAGATCATGACCTGAGACAGAATCAAACATCACACACTAAACCAACTGAGCCTCCCAGGCTCTCCTGTAGTAGGGACTTTTTTTTTTTTTTTTAAAGATTTTATTTATTTATGTCAGACAGAGAACAGGAGTGAGCACAGGCAGACAGTGGCAGGCAGAGGCAGAGGGAGAAGCAGGTTCCCTGCTGAGCAAGGAGCCTGATGTGGGACTTGATCCCAGGACGCTGGGATCATGACCTGAGCCGAAGGCAGCCACTTAACCAACTGAGCCACCCAGGCGTCCCTAGTAGGGACTTTTAAACAATATTAATTATTCCAGTCCATGAGCATGGAATAACTTTCCATTATTTGTGTCTTCAGTTTCTTTCATCAGTGTCTTAGTTTTCAGTGTATGGGTCTTTCACCTCCTGGTTAAATTTATTCCTAAGTATTACTTTGAGTTGTAAGTGGGATTTTATCTTTTTTTTTTTTTTAAGATTTTATTTATTTATTTGATAGAGATTACAAGTAGGCAGAGAGGCAGGCAGAGAGAGAGGAGGAAGCAGGCTGTCGGCTGAGCAGAGAGCCCGATGCGGGGCTCGATCCCACGACCCTGGGATCATAACCCGAGCTGAAGGCAGCGGCTTTAACCCACTGAGCCACCCAGGCGCCCCTGTAAGTGGGATTTTAAATTCCTCTTTCTGATAGTTTGTTATTATTGTACAGCAACACAACAGTTATGTGTATTGATTTTGTATTCTGCAACTTTACTGGATTGGTTTTAATAGTTTTTTGGTGGAGTACTTAGGTTTTTATTTTATATGTCATCTGCAAATAGTGACATTTTTACTTCTTGCTTTCCAATTTGGATGCCTTTTAGAGAAAGTGTACTTTTTGTTTTTACAATGGACATTCAAACACTCCTTATGATCTTAAATATCCCTCACCTTCCGTCTCTCTCCTTGTCCATTAGTTTAGGAGGGCATTTCTTGAAGAGCATAGATGGAAGGCAAAGTTGGTTTTGTTTTCGTTAATGGTGGATAGATAGCATGGCCCTCTCTGTTGTTACATGGGTGAAATATGAGTGAAAAGAACATCAAAGCATGACAGACTTGAGGGAGAAAGGAAGGAGAGGAGATGAAACAAAAGGGTAATGTGAAATCTGAGGGGTTCGTTTATAGAAGATAGGAGAAGAGGCTTGTTGCCAAGATTTTGCTAGTGCCACTCTTGTTGGCTTGGTGATGGTGAGATTTCTGTGCCGATCATGTGAATGAGTGGCTTAGTTCCTTTTTAGCACCAACTGGCAAACCATCTCCTTTCCCCTCTTTGGCAGCAATTCATTCTCTTACAGAAAAACAAGAACTGGGTGATTGCCCCAAATCGCTATATCTCACGTGACTACTCTGTGCATGGAAGAATCTTTTTTTTTTCCCTTAACAGAATGATCTTGGTACATATTCATTCTGAAATAAAAAATTTGTTTTATTGCAACGTTTTTCTTGTGGTTGAGAAGTATTCTTTTTTTTTTTTTTTAAGAGGTATTCTTGATAAAGGTTGTTTTGGATAAAAGTATTAGATTTATATTATTTCACTAAGAGTTAGCAATATTGCAAAAGTGCTTAAAATATTAATATTTTAATATGGATTTTATGTATTATTTTGATGTTTTGTTATAATTAAAAAATTCCCAACAATGCATTAATTTGGCAGCCAGCTTTTGAACTTCAGAAAAAGTCAGTTATGGCGTCATATGTGTAAGCCACAAATAATAAAATTAAAACATTTTTAGATTTGTGGAGGATATTTTCATATAGGGTTATTTTACATTTTTAGTTGTCTTTAGTTTGATGTGGAAATGAAAATGTTGCTTTGGTTTCCTATATCCTAGTGTTGTTAGATGCTGCAATATTTATTACTATAAATAGCTTGGTATTTTGTCCACACAAATTTAAGCAGTAAAATAAATTACAAAAAACTTAAATTGTAAGTTTTCAATTTTATCAAACCTTAAAACTTATTTAGAATGATTTTGGTAATTGATTATTTTTAAGGGCATATTGTGGACTTTTATTTAATGTAGAATACTTACTGTAGTACAAGATATTTTACTACTATGAATATAATAAGAATAAGGTTAAATCATTTTGAATCAAAAGACTCCTTTTCAATGTTCAAAATGAGCATAAATCAAAGACTTTAAACACATTAAAAAATTGGTAAAACAGGGACTTGAAAAACAAAAAAAACAAATACAACAGGAACAACAACAAAAACAAAGTTAAAAAAATCAAAACTCTATGCCCCCATATACTTGCCCCAATTAAACATGAGGGTGAGGGGATTATTAAAATTCAGGAAGAATTTTTCACCACAAATAGAGCTAATCACAGTGGGAAAACTGGTGGATTTATAAGTAGACCAAATAAGTTGTTAATGAAAATCTTAATGTACTAACATTAATGTGGAAAATTTAACTCCCCCCCCATGAGAATAATAATTCTTTTAGCCCTCAGATATCAGATGTATATCAGTCTCCTTTATCATTTGTAGGATTGAGAGTGCTTTTGTAAATGTGTAGATAGGAGTTTGCTGATCTGTTTGTGTTCAAGCTAATTTCATGATCTCTTTTCTGAATATTATTAGTAACAGTGTTAAAACTGAAGAACTACTCTGGGGGATCTTCTTTCTTTTTTCTTGTTTTTCCTTTTTCTTCTTTAATAGAGATAGTGGCAATAAGAGTTGTAGGGAAGATGATTAATAGATCTTTCTAATTTTACTTAGTTCTTAGGCCCAAGGTGTTTGTACTTGAACTTAGTCTAGGGATGGGATCATCCCATTGAAGGGGTGGTATATTTGCTCTCTGTCCCCTCATCTCCAGATTTGATTTTTAGTGGCCTGGACATTATTCAGGGAGCAACTTTCTGCTAATAAAGAGGAGCTAAAAGAGATCATTATTTTAGGTTTCTTTTCTTTTTATTTTTTTTTTAAGATTTTATTTATTTTTTTGACAGGCAGAGATCACAAGTAGGCAGAGAGGGAGAGGGGAAAGCAGGCTCCCTGCCAAGCAGAGAGCCTGATGCGAGGCTCAAGCCCAGGACCCTGGGATCATAACCTGAGCTGAAGGCAGAGGCTTTAACCCACTGAGCCACCCAGGCGCCCCCTATTTTAGGTTTCTGTGAGAAAATCTTATAGACCTCTCAGGACAGAACCTCTTCTTTCTGTTTGCTGCTAGGGAGTCAGAGAGCAATGCAAACTACCATTTGTTGAGAATGGGAAAGTAAAAGACAAATCTGACTGCAATGTTAATTTCTGTTTTCAACTATGCCAAACTTGCCATTCCTATTTCTGTATTTTGGTTTCACTTACCTTTTTGCCTAAATTTTAGTGAGAAAGTTGGCACTACAGAAGTAATAAGTAGGTATTAACAGTGCCACTAGAAGAGAGAAACCTTGAGTTTTCTTCTAGTGTAATTACGTTTTCACATACATGGGCTAGTAGGCTTTTAAAATACTTCTATATGTGTTCATTGTAGAAAACTAGAAAATGTGTATCAAAAAAGAAAATGAAAATAACTTCTATTTCTACTTCTTACAGATAATTTTGATTTTTTTTGTTGTGTGTATTTTATATTTTTTTAAATGTGTGTATGTATGATATATAATTTTTTTTCTGATGACAATGGGCTCATTTTTATTTTTATTTATTTTTTTAAAGATTTTATTTATTTATTTGACAGAGATCACACAAGTAGGCAGAGAGGGGAGGGGAGAAGCAGGCTCCCTGCCGAGCAGAGAGCCCGATGCGGGACTCAATCCCAGGACCCTGGGATCATGACCCGAGCCGAAGGCAGCAGCTTAACCCACTGAGCCACCCAGGCGTCCCACAATGGGCTCATTTTTATATACTTTTGCAATTTTGTTCACTAAACAGTATAGTTTTAATAAGCTGCTAATTTAAAAATACATATAACATTTTTACATAAAAGGTATAGCAAGAGAAGTTTATATAGTCAACACAATTTTTGGTAAGCATAACTAAAAATATTTACTCAATGAAATATCCAGGTTTAAAGGTTTATATGCAAGTTTTAGAAATTATTTAATATAAACAAGAGTTGACTTGAAATATTAACAAAGATCTCAAAACATCTTTTATTACGATATTCTGTAAATAATGTGTTCCTTAATGCTTTTCATTACTTTAAATAAAATGGTGCCTTTTTTTCTTTCCTTAACATCTATCATATATTTAGTAAAAAACATTTTGACATAATATACTTTAAGTATATTGTCAAACTTATTTTTAATATTTATGTATTATTCCTAGAGAAAATTATAAATAGTAATCTGACAAAGCCAACTACATTGCACTTTTTCTCTGATTTTTTGAGATATTATCCTAGCAAGAATGACAACTTTTGAACTTGATAGGGATGTGTGAGGTGCAAGCCAAGCATTCCTTAATCGTATTCATTTGGAGGAAGAAGTGATTGGTAGTGAAGGGATATGGGAGATGTTGTAAATTCTTTTTTTTTTTTTTTTTAAGATTTTATTTATTTATTTGTCAGAGCGCGAGAGCGAGCACAGGCAGACAGAGTGGCAGGCAGAGGCAGAGGGAGAAGCAGGCTGCCCGCCGAGCAAGGAGCCTGATGTGGGACTCGATCCCAGGACGCTGGGATCATGACCTGAGCCAAAGGCAGCCGCTTAACCAACTGAGCCACCCACGCGTCCCAGATGTTGTAAATTCTTGAAGAAGGAGTGATAAAGGACTTCATCCTTATTTTTCATACTTGTGTGCCCTTTTAGTTAAGAGTAACTCATCAGGACCAAACGCGGAAGCCCCAGTTAGGTCAATGTGAGTCCCTGATTAAGGCTAATGTTGAAGATGTTTTTCTTTGTTGTGGGTTCTGGAGTAGTAACCTGGGATCAGAAAGCTTTTACTTCCATGGTTATTATAAGTTCTTGATCTTTATGCAATGATTGCGAACAGTTCTAACTTAATGGTAAGAAGTTACCTCCCTTTGATTGCATAGCATTTATTGTCTTTAAACACTTGCTAAGAGTGTGATCTTAGTCCTTACTATTCTGATGACCTATTATATAAAATATTTATGCTTTCACTTTTGGATTTGTTTCTATAAATCTGTTATCTCGTAAAATCAAGGAACATGATTGGAAATTTGGAGCCTGGTATTTTTAAAATGCAGTATATTTCTGGCTAGTTCATCTAACTCTTCACAGAAGTAGATGATGAGGATTTTATGAAATACCTACTTTCTTTTGTCCAAAGCTATTTTTGACTCAGAGCAGTGTTAATGGGTAACCTTATAAATGAAAGAATATATAAGGATATAGTCTTAAGTGCCTTTTTGGTGCAGTAGGCAGCACGTCAGTCTCATAATCTGAAGAATTTAGTTTAAAATAGAGCAAAGGTTGTTCATAATACTTTATTTTGCAATATTAAGTTTCTTTAATTTTATGTAAAATTTATGGTCCTGGAAGATTATAATTTATGTTTGAATTTCCATAGTGTTTGTACATTACAGTTCTTGTCCTGGTTTAGACTGCTCAGAGGTTATGTATTTGAGGTTTTTTTGTTTGTCTTGTTTTTTTTTTTTTTTTTAAGATTTTATTTATTTACTTGACAGAGATCACAAGTAGGCAGAAAGGCAGGCAGAGAGAGAGGAAGGGAAGCAGGCTCCCTGCTGAGCAGAGAGCCTGATGCGAGGCTCAATCCCAGGACCCTGGGATCATAACCTGAGCTGAAGGCAGAGGCTTTAACCCACTGAGCCACCCAGGGGCCCCTGAGGTTTTTTTTTTTAAGATTTTATTTATTTATTTGAGAGAGTGAGGGCAAGAGCATGATAGGGGGAGGGTCAGAGGGAAAAGCAGACTCCCTGCTGAGTAGGGAGCCCTATGTGGGGCTTGATTTTGGGACTCCAGGATGGTGACCTGAGCCGAAGGCAGTCGCTTAACCAACTGAGCCACCCAGGCACCCCGTGTATTTGATTTTTAAACATACATTGTTTAAATGTAGACGCTGTAATGACTTTTTTTCAAATATTAATTTTAAAGATAATGAAATGGCTGTGTGTAGGACCTGAATTAAAGTGGTTTATAACTTGTTCAAATTCATAAAATCTCTTCCATTGTTTTTTCTTCTGACTGCTTCATTTCCTAAGTTCAAAGACCTGTGAAGATATCTCAGTTTTCATTGTCTAATATAGGAATTACTTTTTGACTGTGAAAAAACATGCCATTATAGCACCTTTCTTTTAGTGGCATGTGTTATTTGTCAGTATTAGAAGGAGAGAGTGTGTTCTCTGGAAAACGGGGAAATCTCCAAACGTTGGGAATTTGAGTTGGCGATCCTTATCTACTGTAGGAATGGTTAGACTTAGGATCACCAACCTTTGTTTCCTTGGAACTGGTGCAAAAACTAGAATCAGTGGGTGCCTTAGTAATGGGGCATCTAGTACTGATTTATAAGAAATTATTGGCATGACATAGAAAAGTGTGAAATTTGAGATTTCATAAGCCATGCTTAGTATTTTCAGTCATATCAGTGTATATTAACTACATAATCACTATTTTATGTAACTTGCTTTTGCCTATTCTAGGAAATAATCTGTAGTGGCTTAATGGCAGAGAACTGGTATGTAGAACACTTGAAGACTCCTACAGGTAGCCAGGTTCAGTTATTGTGAACCTATATAAAACCAGAACTCCTATTCCTTGGAAAGTTTTGAGGACGATAAAAATTAACTTGATAACTTACAGAATTGGGAAATGTTTATATTTCTGGATTGAATAGATGTAGGCATTACTAGCTATTCTGGTGGCTGTGTATACCTTAGTCAAAACTGCAGTTTTATACTGTGCTATAAAAAGAAATGGCTGTCATAAATAAACCTGTGTTCTCTTTAAGACTTAAAAATTAATCCAAGAGATAAGTTTGTCATTAAAAAGAAAACCTATGGCATGTGTCCATATACCTTTTAGCTTACCCCTTGGTAGGTTATTTAAATTTGATTTTTTGGTTAATTTTAGACTCTTTTTGATCAGAACAATGCCTCAAAAAAGGAAGAGTCAGAAACCGCAAACAAAAATGATTCTTCAAAGAAGTTGTCTGTTGAGAGAGTGTATCAGAAAAAGACACAACTTGAACATATTCTTCTTCGTCCTGATACGTATATTGGGTCAGTGGAACCATTGACACAGGTAATTGTTAAATTTTGAGATTAGGAAATGTGCATTTGTATCTACTTTATAATAATTTTGTTGTAATTGTATGCTTTGTAAGTACATGATTTCATGTTTCTGTGCTCATAAGCCAAGTAGGTAGAGAACTCTAAGAGAGGTAGAAATGTCTTCATTTTTTGCTAAAGACAAAAAAACTAGGTGATATAAACTATCAGAGGTAAGAAGGATAGAGTAAAATGGTAGTGTGTGAACTTTTAAAAGTCCCTATGTTTATGCTGTGGTTTGCTTCAAATTCTAGAATGTGTACATACACACTAATGACTATTGCTTACTGTGGACTTGGCTTGCACATATTATCTTGTTTGATTCTAAAATTTTAAACAGTAGGTACTGTTATCCCCATTTTATAGATGAGGAAACTGAAGTTTAAATGAATTTAAATAACTTGCCCAGATACCTCAACTAGTAAGAGCTGGGGTTCAAAGCTAGGTCTCTGGGTCCAGAGTCATGCTGTGTTCATATTATTTTACTCTGTGCTCTTTACAGAAAAACATAAAGCATGGAGTAAAAATGTAAACTAAATATAAGATTTTTTTTCTTTTATTTAAATATTGTTTCTAACAATTCTTGGTGCCTTGTATTAATAAGCTGACTTTATAAATAAGAATACAGACTCAATACAAAATGAATAATTTCTCAATTTGAAGTTACTTTTAAGATTTTATTTATTTATTTGACAGAGTGAGAGACATAAGCAGGCAGAGCAGCAGAGGGAAAGGGAGAAGCAGACTCCCCACTGACCAGGGAGCCCAATGCAGGACTTGATCTCAGGACCCTGGGGTCAAGACCTGAGCCGAAGGCAGTTGCTTAACCAACTGAGTCACCCAGGCGCCCCTCAGTTTGAAGTTATTTAAAGTGAATATGCATATAGTGAGGTTGAGTGCAACTGAAGTAATATGTTTTTCTACTTTGAAGATCTAAGTGTTTACAGAGAAAATGACAGATGTGGGTTTATTACTATGTAAAACTGATGTTAAATGCTTTCTTTTACCCCATAAGACACTTTGAATTTTTCTTACAATGCAGCTAATGTGGGTATATGATGAAGATGTAGGAATGAATTGCAGAGAGGTTACCTTTGTGCCAGGTTTATACAAGATCTTTGATGAAATTTTGGGTGAGTACTTGCCTAAGATTTAACTCCTCTGTGTCTTTTGTTGTGTGTGTGTGTGTAAAGCCTGACTTACGGTATAAATTTTAAAGACATATCTCTAGCTTCTATGCTGAATATAAATGTTCTTCAGAATATTTTGTACTCACTGTAATATTTTCATATCTGTACACATCATATCTTTGCATTTATCTGTAAAATGACTGTGTTGTATTTGATCAGTAATCCACAGTTGGTTTGTAATCTTGTATGCGTAGTCGTTTGAAGATTTCATACGTAACAGTCATCTGGGGGCATGTTAAAAATAGAGATTACAGTGCCTGATCCTTGCAGGTTTGGTAAGTTTGCTGTGAGACATGTGAAATTGTGTTTTTCACGAATAAATCAGGAATTTCTGTTGGGCAGCCAAGTTTAACCACCATTGTTCTGAATGATCTCTGTTTTCTCCAAATCACATGATAAATGAAATCATAATGAAGTGTGGATGCTTAATTGATTCCTAGGGAATGCTTGCACTTTGGAAATTGTTTTAGCCATGCACTTTCCAGAGTCTGTGTGCTCTCTCACCACCATATCAGTGCCACTTGCTGTTTACTAGACAGCTGGGTTGTGTAGGTCTCTTGGAGCTAGTTTTTTTTTTTTTTTTTTTTTTTTTTTTTTTGTTAAAGATTTTATTTATTTATTTGACAGATGGAGATCAGAAGTAGGCAGAGAAGCAGGCAGAGAGAGAGGAGTAAGCAGGCTCCCTGCTGAGCAGAGAGCCCGATGTGGGGCTCGATCCCAGAACCCCGGGATCATGACCTGAGCCGAAGGCAGAGGCTTTAACCCACTGAGCCACCCAAGTGCCCCTCTCAGAGCTAGTTCTGGTTGCTCTTTGGGGAAAGGACAAGGAGTAAAAACTAGTTGCTTGTATTTTATACTTTCCACTTTTGCTTCCCAGCTATCCACTCGATTTTACTTTTATGTCACATAGTGTTTACCAGGAACATGTATTTTCTATGATTGAAGTTGAATTTGACAGCTAGCTTGTGTAAAATTTGTGTAGTCATGTGTCTAACCACAGTAGTGGTTAATGTATGCAAATACATTATCAATTATAGAGCATAGGATTTAGAATTTTGAATTCTAAGGATGCTGAAGACTTTGTCTTTCTAATTTAAAAATAAATGATTTTAGCTCAACCTGCATATAAAACCATGAGTTTTTTGAAGGAGATCAAAAGAAAATAGTTGTTTCCAAGATAAAATATAATTAAACTCAATTTTTTTCTTTTAGATCTAACCTGGATTAGGGGGTTGTAACCTATAGATGTTTGTTTTTATTTTTATATATCACAAAATCTGCCCTTCCCCTACCCCCAATTTGTAGTAGAAGACATAACAGTAAATTAGTGTGATATCAAATTTAAGAATATTATTTAGAAAATAAAGTTTTTATTAGAAGTTAGTAGCAATAATTTCAGTAACTATTATCATATATAAATGTTTATATTAACTAGGGATATACATACAGCATCATTTATTCATATAGCTTTATATATTTTATTAATCATCAAAATATTTAATTCGTAGTTAATGCAGCTGACAATAAACAGAGGGACAAGAATATGACTTGTATTAAAGTTTCTATTGATCCGTAAGTATATTTCAAGTTTAATTTTTTTTATGCTAAGTTGTTTTATTCTAATAGTTCTCAAATACTCCTCAAATGAATACTGTATACAATTAGTACTCAAAGTTTCCCTGTTGCTTGAGATCTTGTTATTTTTGCCTCTCTTAGCCAAAATATACTATACTTTTATAGTTCTTTTGTCATTCATGATCTTTTACTCCAAAGTACTTCCTTATAGGAAAACTTGGAAACTCATTTTTCTCCCTCTTTGATGCTGTGGTTATTGTTGCAAGTGCTTACAGTAGTCACTCTTTCCTTCTTGCCTTTGCTTTGAGAGTCAAGACTCAGTGCTATTGCTAGTACTAGTCCAGTTATATTATAGATTAAATTTATTTGTTATGACTGGTATTTGGGCTTTCCCTTTATTTGTAACATCATTTGTAAATTATGAAGTGCTGGTATTATAGAATACATACTAGGCGTTCAGCTACTTAGATCTCACTATGGTGATTTGTTTTGGAGAACTGAAGGGTAGTGAAAATAATACCATTTTAATTTAGAACTATTACTGTTACATTGACCGTGTTGCCAACAGCATGCTTTTTGTAAAATATTGCATTACATTTATATTTTATTAATAATTTATAATGATATCAAGAATTTTCTCTAACATAAAAATTTAATTCAGGTATAGTCTGTCAACTAATCTAATTTTAGATGGTATGGTTAAGATTATTATATATGAAAATATAACATATTTGGTTATACCATGAAGTTAGTTGTATATTAAAATATTGCCACAAACTATAGAGGAGCTTAAAACTTTATACAGTGGTTAGTATTTGCTGGCATCTGTCTGATTAAAAACAAATGTGAAAAGCACATTAACCAGAGTTTTAACAGTCCTTCTAGTTTAAGTATGCTTGTTTATTTAGGGTTAAAACTCTTAAATCTGTAGTTTTAAAAAATAGTGTACACTCATACTGAAATATGCATACAGATATATTTTTATTTTTAAGTGGGATTATATACTTTTTCTATTTTTATTTGATATATTGTGGACATCCTTTGTTATTATATAGATCTACTTAAATCTTTTTAACTATTACTAATTATTTGATTATGTTGATATATCATAATTTAACCTCTTAACAATTAATGAATATTAGATATTTAGGTTGTTTTCCAGGTTTCTTTTTAGCTTTAAATATTTCAAAACTTTATTTGTAGCTTATTCAAACACAATATTCTTTTTCCTAGTATTTCTGTGAAGATTATTGATGAAGCAAAGGATATAGTTATAGAGCTCTGAATCATTGTTCAGAGCTTACTAAATGCTAGACCTGGGAATTGGTATAGATTGAATTTTTCAATAGAGAGAGGTGACTTTAATAGGAAGTTCAAATTTCATACTCATATAGACTTAATGTAGGAGATGTCAAACCTTATTTTTTAAAAACTGTGATAAAGATAATGAATTTACAAAATACCTATCTTAATTATAGTACCATATATGATACACTAAATTGGATGAAAAAAAAATTTAAAGGTTTACTTATGAATGTATTGACTCTGTATCATTCTGAGATGTTTAAGATGTGTAATTTTCCATTCATTGTCTTTCTTTATTTCCTTCAGAATTCTTTTCTATTAATATTAAGCCTGGGAAGTCTAAAAATAGTGTAGTATCTGGCCCTTTTTTCTAGGGTCCATTGTCTTTAGGAGGCACAAATGGAACTATAGTAGGCAATTTGAAACTGTTACATATTTAAACATTCAGCTGTGTATTCTGTAGAGATTGTTTACCTATAGGGGAGATAATCTAATCTCCTGAGGTACTCAATCAATAATTTAGATTTTTTTTTCTTTCTTTGTTTGTTTTTTTTTTTTGTTTTTTTTTTTTGCTAGTCTTGGTATGTGATGAGAATGGCTGGGTAAAAGGTTTAATGGAGAACTGAAGTCATAAACTGGCTCTCAAAGTTAGGATAAATTTTGGCTAGATAAAGAGTAAAAACGCATTAAGGCAAGGAAAGACCAGTAAACAAAGAAATGGAAGAACTGGGAATGAACATTCAGGACAAATAACAAACTAACTTGAAGGAAAAGCAGGATACATGTTGCCAAATGGTGGGAATTAAATTTGACTATAATTAAGGATCTGGATACTGGGCTGTGACCATGCCATAGAGGAGTTTTTAGCTTGATTTATAATATTTAAGGTGATAGCAGTCTAGACTTGTATATTGGCATTTGGAATGAAGAAAGGACTGAATACTGATAATAAATGAATCTCAGGACAAACTAGTCTTGATGACTAAGGACTCTAGAGAATGATCAGGAGATCTGAATTTTAAAATGCTATAAAAATTTGAGTCTAGGACATTTGAAGAGTTGAACCTGTATTGGACAATAAGGGAAAGAAGATGATGTGCTAAAAGTTATTTGTTAGCTAGCTTCCTTCCCGTTTAATTTGATTTAATTAATTGATTTCCCCGTGGGTATATGGTTTTAATTTTGGCTTTTATAACAAATTTTTTAGTTGTGTAACTACTTCTAATACCTCTTCAGAGAGTAAGATATATATATACGTGTGAATAAAACTGTATATCTAAGAAGAATTATGAATCAGATTGTCAGATGGTAGCTTTTTTTTTTTTTTTTAAGATTTTATTTAGAAAGATTTATTTGACAGAGATCACAAGCAGGCAGAGAGGCAGGCAGAGAGAGGGGAGGGGGAAGCATGCTCCCCGCTGAGCAGAGAGCCCCATGCGGGGCTCAATCCCAGGACCCCGGGACCATGAGCTGAGCCAGGACCATGACGAAGGCAGAGACTTTAACCCACTGAGCCACCCAGGAACCCCCAAATGGTAGCTTTTTAAGCTAATTCTTAGTGTTGGTTATGAAGCAGTGTTTCTTTGCAGATTTGGCTTTTAAATGGGTAAAGGGACTATAGTGTATACTACTCAAAATGATAGGGTAGGCAAAATTTTCTATCAGGACTACTGCCTATGCCAAGTTGCTGTTAGCTATAAGAGCCTCTACTGCATACCATTCAGGGCTTAAATGGATGATTTTATGATAAGGAAACCTAAAAAAACTAAAATAGGTAAAATCTAGATATTTTAAAACCATTAAAATTGGTTGATGACCATGATTGCCACAGTGCAAGCAGCCCTGTATAATATTTAGGGTGAGAATGGAATACATTTCCTGCTGTTTGTCCTTTTCCATATGTACTGCAGCAACAGTTAGGAAATGAAAATGGCAATGGCTCCTGGCTCTGCAGAGCTTGTGGTTCATAGGTGATATATTGGTAGAATGAAACAGGAAGATCATGGCTAATATATATGAAAAGAAGACAATCTGGAGCTGACTTCTTGTAGCTTTGACCACTTTTACTATTTTTGGGGTGAGGTTGGGAAGAGTTTCTTTTCCTGAGAAATTTTTCAGTATTACGTGTAGGGCTTAGTGACCCTACTTTAAGTTATGACTTGGGTAGAGATGTGTGTCCTCAGCAAGTATTATCTTGAAAGATGAGTGTCTTCCAATTAGTAATGGCTGGAGTTTTGCTTATAATTACTCAGGTTTGTTCTGGATTACTTTACTTTTTATGGAAATTAATATACCTTTAAACCATGTTAAGCTCTAAACTCTGCTTGTTTATTTACAGTGAATCAAATATTATAAGCATTTGGAATAATGGGAAAGGCATTCCAGTAGTAGAACACAAAGTAGAGAAAGTTTATGTTCCTGCGTTAATTTTTGGACAGCTTTTAACATCCAGTAACTATGATGATGATGAGAAAAAAGTAACAGGTAAGGTCTAAACGGCTGATCAGAATTTTTGTTGAATTTTTTTTATACTTCCGACTGAAATTTATTCTTATATAAAATATTACAGAAAAGGAAACCTGTGTAGCTTTACTGTGAGAAAATTATTTTCAGAATTAGTATCTATAAAAAACTATCACATGTAAGTATTACCTTGATTATAGTTTGACAGGCATTTTAAAAGCTTAATTCATAGTACTTTGGCTTATGCAACAACTCCTGGAACTCTAATCTGGCTGATAGTTTGAGTTTTGAATTAGAGTACTGATGAAAGTCAGATGTATGATTCCTATATCTGTCAACTTCTTATTGCATAAGAAAACCATGTCTTTTGGTATCAATTAAATTACTTCTAAACTGTTTTACAAGGGTCAAGATTGCAAATCTAGGTTTTGTAAATAGAGTTGAAGTGCTTTGATCATAACCAAATGTTTTCCTACTTATTTCCATTGCTCAAGAGTGGGTTGATGGTTTTCATTTTCAAAACCAAAACTTTAGGAAGTGATGTAGATTAAATTTTTGTAATAGAGAAGTAACTTTGATAGAAAGCTCAGATTTCACATTTACATAGATTTACTTGATGATAGGAGATTGCAAGCTTAATTTTTTTTGAAGTTGTGATGAAGTTGGTGAATCTACAAAATACGTGTTAGTTATATTATTGTTTGTGCTAAATCTTAATTGTATTTTACTTTAAATGAAAAAAAAAAATCTAAATATACTCTGAAATATTCAGTTGGTGATTGTTAAAATAATGCAGTGAAATTATTTTGCTACAGACCTGTCCCATGGTAGGTAAGTTTAACAAAGTTCCTAAAATCCTTTTCATTAAACCTTTCACATTTGATTATTCTTACAGGTGGTCGCAATGGTTATGGTGCAAAACTTTGTAATATTTTCAGTACAAAGTTTACAGTAGAAACTGCTTGCAAAGAATACAAACACAGTTTTAAGCAGGTATGATAGAAATTCTGATTTTGTGTGTGTGTGTGTGTGTGTGTTATTGTATTGCTTTGCTAAGATAATAGAACCTTAGGTAAATGGCAATGATGCCTACGTCACTTTTTTTAAAGCATTAAGCATGTCAGAATAAAGACTTCAGAATGTCTGAAGATTTTATATAAATCTGTCTTTCTCCTGTTCCTTGAAAATGAAGAGCTTTATTAGACTTTTCCTTTACCTAGTTAAGCATTACTGATAATGCCTTGAACCTTCAGACTTACTGAAATGTATCCACTTAGCATATTTAAAAAATTCCTCATTGATTCATCAAATTCATGTTATAAAATTCTGTCTTATTTTACGCTGGTAGACCTTTGAAAAGAGTTTGAAATTTTACATAAGCTAATGTAATTTGGTCAGGGAAAGCATCATTCTTATTTATTTCTGTAAAATTCTAAATGGTCATGTTGAAGAGTTTGAAAGTTATTTTACTAGTAATGTATAAAGTCGTGCAGTTCATTTTGCTTATTTTCAAAATAGGTTCTTATGATAGTGTTCCCCTCCCCCCTTATCTGTGGTTTTGCTTTCCATGGTTTTAGTTACCCGCGGTCAACCGTGGTTCAGAAGCAAATGATCCTCCTTCTGACATATTGTTGGAAGGTCAGTAGTAGCCTAATGCTCTGTCACAGTGCCTACATCATTCACCTCACTTCATCTGGTCTTGTAGGCATTTTATCATCTCATAGCATCCAAGAAGGTTGATTCCAGTACAATAAGATATTGAGAGGGAGAAAGACCACATTCATATAACTTTTATTAAAGTATAATTGTTCTATTTTATTAATTATTGGTAATCTCTTATTGTGCCTAATTTATAAATTAAGGTTTATCATAGGTGTGTTTAGAAAAAACATATATATAGGATTTGGTACTATCGATGGTTTCTGGTCTTGGAACATAGATAAGGAGGGATTACTGTAGTAGTTTTCAAATTTTTTCATCTCTAATGTCAGTTTCAAGGATTGGTTTGTTGTGAAGCTGGAAACTGGGTATAAATGGTAAATGACTATATTTCATAAACTAAGTCTTTGTATTATACAATATAGAAGCATATAGAAATATTTGAGTATTTTTTCTTTTAAAGACATGGATGAATAACATGATGAAGACTTCTGAAGCCAAAATTAAACATTTTGATGGTGAAGATTACACATGCATAACATTCCAACCAGATCTGTCTAAATTTAAGATGGAAAAACTTGACAAGGATATTGTGGCCCTTATGACCAGAAGAGCTTATGATTTGGCTGGTTCATGCAAAGGGGTAAAGGTCATGTTTAATGGAAAGAAATTGCCTGTAAGTGTCTTCTAAAATAGTAAATGCTTTATTATTTTCTGGGCAGCTTACAGTTAAATCTAACTGCTAAGCAGTCAGTTATCTTGTAGGACCATTAAAAACACAACACAGGATTCTATTTTACTTTCATTTATAACATTTCCTATACTCCTAATTTCTTGGCATAGATCTGAGTTTCTGATCTTAATCATATATCTTCTGCCTGGAAATTTTTAATTTCTTGTAGTTAGGTCTGGCAATAATTCCCTCAGTCTGTTTGAGAGATTATTTTCCTTCACTTTCAAGAGATTTGGAGATATATAGAATTATGGGTTTACAGTATTGTTTCTTTTAATGTCATCCAGTTGTCTTCTTGTTTGCATGGTTTGTGCTATAGTTCCTATCCTCCTTCCTCTTTTGGTAAGGTGTTTATTTTTCCCTTTGGCTACTTCGAAAGTTTTCTTTTTGTTTTTTGTTTGTTTGTTTGTTTTAAGAATGGTATGCTTAGGTGTTTTTATGGAAGTTTCGTTTTGTTTTTTGACGTGTATTTTTTTCATTCCATTTTCTGAGCTTCTTGGATCTGTTGTTTGGTATCTGTCACTAATTTTGGAAACATTTTGGCCATTATTTCTCAAATAGTTCTTTGCTGTTCTTTCCTTTTGGTATTCCAGTTATGCATTTGTTATATAGTTTGGTATTGTCCTAAGCTCCTGGATGTTTTCCTCTGCCTTACTCACTATTTTCTCTTTGTGTTTCAGTTTAATTTCTGTTGTCCTATTTTTAAGTTGACTAATTTTTTTTCTTTAATATGTCATGTCTGTTGATGAGTCTGCCAATGGCATTCTTCATATCTTCTACTGTGTCTTTGATTTCTAGCATTTCCATTTGATTCTTACACAACTTCAGCAGAGTGATGGAAGCTGTATTGTCTGCTTTCTCCATTAGAGCCTTTATACATGTTAATCATTGTTATTTTAAATGCCTTATCCGATAGTTAAAACATCTATGACATATGAGTCTGGTTCTGATGATTGTTTTGTCTTTTCAGTCTATTTTTTCTTGCCTTTTGGCATGCCTTGTTAAGCTTTTGTTGGCAATCAGCCACATTGTATAGGATAGTAGATATAGAATAAATAGGATTTAGTATCAGGATTTATGTTTAATTTGTACAGAAAATGGCTGTGTTTGCAGTTAATTGTTTTTGTACTTAGCTAGCATTGATGTTTATTGTTGCTATGGGCACCAGAAACTTAAAATTCTTCCTTGTTTTGGGGCCTTGCCTTGGAGCTGCCCCTCAGGGAAGGTCTGTCTCTGCAGCCCTACCCTCTGAAACCCACTGTTACTATTGGAGGCATGTTAACATGGTGGTAGGTTATAGGATACTTATGTCTGATTGAGGTTCAAGACTTTGGAGTACATACTGGCCCTGTGTCTTGGGGGTTTGGCGTTCACAAGTGTTTCTGCCTTTCCTCTAGAGATAGAGATTTTTCTCTACCCTTTATTTTCTTCCCCTAACTGTAGCATGTATCCACCAGTATTCTCATTTATTATTAAGGCCCTTCCTCCTTAAAATAAACTTTTTTTTTTTTTTCTTAAATGAGATGGGAGTGGGATGAGGTAGGGCTGGAATTATTTTATTCCAGCTATAGTGATATTTTACCAGTACACTTTAGCAATATTCTTCCCCCTGCAAATTAAGGTTTTTGTTTTGTTTGCTTTTGGTTTTGTTTTGTTTTTGTGGTTGAGATGGGTAAGGGAAATGAGTCTGGGTAGAATTCCCAGTAGCTGCTATTATTCTTTTCCCCCAACCAGCAGCACCATGGTGGGGAGCTTTTTCTAGATTTTTCCCTGACCTTCTCTGTGAGAACCTGCTGGAGTTTCTGGAGAAAAAGCCTGTAAGTTGAGGATCCCCTTATGATGACAGTCCTCAATTGCTTCACACACCCATACTGTCCATATTTGTCTTAACAGCAAGTTGTTGAAATTTCTGGTTTAATGTTCCTTTTGGCTTATATGACATTAGGCAGCTTCTGCCTTACCTAAGCAAATTGATTAGTGTTCTGTGTCTCTCTACAGATAGCTGTTTCTCTTCAGACTATGAATTCAGGTTTCTTGAGTGTTCTTGAAAAATAAGTTTGCTGTCTGACCAGCTGTTTTCTTGAAGGGCAGAAGCTTACATTCTTTCTTTTTTTTCTCTCTCTTCCTTCCTTTCTTTCTTCTTTAAACCTTCTGTATGTCTGAACTCAAAGTAGGCATCTACTTTGTCACTTGAAAACTCACACTTCTGGAAGAGTTTATAATAACTCACCTGTCCAGCTGTTACTTCATACTCTCTCTTTATCAGGTACATGTAGAAATGAATTCCTTTTTAAAGGGTAGGGATCAAGGAATAAAATGGGGGAAGTTATGAAGGTTTGGATCTGAGGACTAAGAGCTGTTGTGAGTGAGGGAAAATTAAAGTGTGAGAGTACCTGATGGCATTTACCTGGTTGAGTTGCCAATATAAGATTGTTTATTGGTTTTGGTTTTCAAATTAATAGGTAAATGGATTTCGCAGTTATGTAGATCTTTATGTGAAAGACAAGTTGGATGAAACTGGAGTGGCCCTGAAAGTTATTCATGAACTTGCAAATGAAAGATGGGATGTTTGTCTCACACTGAGTGAAAAGGGATTCCAGCAAATCAGCTTTGTAAATAGTATTGCAACAACAAAAGTAAGTGTGCTAATTCTTTGTTGCCATGTCAGAGATAGAACAATGCTTCATTAAAAACAAAATAAGAAACAATAACAAAAAACCCCAGATCTGCTTTTGTGAAATAAAAATTGGCTTATGAAAATGAAAGCTTATTTTTATGAAAATAACGGTCTTAGAATTTATATAAACATCCATTGAGCATTGAGTTTTTATTAGTGTTTATAGTTGAATACATTTATATTTTATGAATTTAGAATGTTAACACATTCTTTAGTCTGTTCTGAGTTTAGAGTGTAAAAGAATAATAGAGGAGTCTATTTTGGGGTCATATTGTGGAACGTGTGTTACATGCTATTCTAAGGAGTTTGACACTGTTCTGTAGGCTTTTGGATTGGAAATCCAGTTGAATTGGATTGAATTGAATGAAATTTTTCTTGTCTAAAAGCATTTGCCCATTGATCATAATAAAGTCATAGGCAATACAAGCATTATTCTAGAATAATCTAAAGCAGTGATTTGATTATTTGTCACTCTTGTTCAAGTTTTAACTTAATCTTTTTAATACTCAATTTTTTTTTATAATTTAGCATCACTTTCTTAAGTCAGCAAATTTTGCATCAGTTATGATTGCATTTGGTTATATGTAATAGAAACCCAATATACGGTAGCATAAAGAGGTTTTATTTTTTCTTATAACTGGGGACTGGGAGTAAGTAGTCTTAGTTTGGTACTATGACTCTACAGTATCATCAGGGACCAGGCTCTTCCTGGCTTTCTTTTCTGCCATCCTTAGCATGTGGCTTTCATTCTTATGCCTTTAAAATACCTGCTGATTTCTCTGTGCCTCAATTTCAAGTTCTGGGGAGAGAGAAAGAGGCTGGGCAAATGTGTATATCAACTAAATCACTCCCTTTTTCATTAGGAATAGAGTAGTTTTCCTGGAAATCCCATCCAGTGTACCTCTCTAATATCTCTGGCTAGAACTGAGTCAAGTGGCTATCTCTAGCTGCAAGGGAGTCTAGATTGGTTACTATGTTCAACTGGGCATGTTGCCAGGTAAAAAACAAGTTTAGGTTTTTTAATAAAGGGAGGAATGGACATTGGATGGCCAACTGGCAATGGCTGCCACATTCCGTAAGTATAAATCTTGTGTCTGCCAGTATTTGTTCTCACTTCCATGTTTTTTTTTTTTTTAATTTGAGTGTTTTTACTTTGTGTATAGTTTTATACAATTGGCTAATTGGCCCTAGAACCAAAAATACCTTATTTTTTCATTTTTATTTTTATTTATTTACTTGTTTGTTTGACAGAGTGAGAGAGGGAACACAAGCAAGGGGAAGAGGGGGGAAGCAGGCTCCCTGCTGAGCAGGGAGCCCAGTGTGGGACTCAATCCCAGGACCCTGGAATCATGATCTGAGCCTAAGACAGATGCTTAAGGACTGAGCTATCCAGATGCCCCAACTCCTTATTTCTTAAATCCCAAGTCTGCAATTCTGAGATTCATATTATGCTTCTGCATAATCGGGTTAATAGTACTGACTCCACAAAGTTATGAAGATTAAATGCTTATTCAAGGAAAAAAAAGAATATTTTGCTACCCTAATTATAGAAGATTTTATATTCTATTTTTTTGTTCCTCTTTAGGGTGGACGTCATGTGGATTATGTAGTAGATCAAGTTGTTGGTAAACTGATTGAAGTAGTTAAGAAAAAGAACAAAGCCGGTGTATCAGTAAAACCATTTCAAGTAAGTGGTGCTTTATATCTTCTGTTGAATTATTAAATGATAATCAGTTCTGATGCTAACCTTTTTTGGGGGGGGGTATGTTTTCAACAGGTAAAAAACCATATATGGGTTTTTATTAATTGCCTTATCGAAAATCCAACTTTTGATTCTCAAACTAAGGAAAACATGACTCTGCAACCCAAAAGTTTTGGGTCCAAATGCCAGCTGTCAGAAAAATTTTTTAAAGCAGTGAGTAAAATTTTTATTACTTCTTAGTGTTGGTTTTGAGAATTAAGTAGTTTTCTTGATTTATTTATTCTCTTTGTAATTAGTTTCTCTCTTAAATGTGGGCATAGGCACTTATACTGTAAACTAATAGACTTAGTTCTGAAAACTACTAAGGAGGACTTTGTTTTGTAAAATAATGGATTGTTTTGCCAAGAATAAAAATAGGGAATCATGTAACTGATTGTGGTTTTAGCTTTTTATTGGCCGTTAGACAGCTAGATTTTCTTCTAACAAATGTACAGGTCCTTATAGGACTCCTGATTTCATCTTTTCTACTCCTTTCAACTTCATCTACTGATTTTAACCTTTGTATAGTTTTTTTTTTAAATTTTTGGTAATTATGCATAATATAAAATTGATCATATTCTACATATTTTAAAATTTCATTTTAGGGGCACCAGGGTGGCTCAGTGGGTTAAATCCTCTGCCTTCAGCTCAGGTCATGATCCCAGGGTCCTAGGATCGAGCCCCACATCGGGCTCTCTGCTTAGCAGAGAGCCTGCTTCCTCCTCTCTCTTTCTGCCTGCCTCTCTGCCTACTTGTGATCTGTCTGTCAAATAAATAAATAAAATATTTAAAAAAATTTCATTTTACTTTGCACATATTTATTTGGACTGTTTTAGCCTTTCTTAAATGAGGTGAGAGTACAAATAAATAATCTTAGGTTTTAACTGAGCCTTTCAATTGTTAATAATTTTTCATAATCTGTATATAAGCAAGATTTACTTTACTTCCCTTGTTTGGCAGTACCATCAGTAAATCTGTATTAAATAAACATATGTAAAGTGCCTTTAAATATATTTGCACTGGGAATCTAAAGATGAATAAATCACTGCTTCTTCTTTTTGGAAGTTTTTATTTTGGTGGAGGAGTGTTATATAATTGCCATAGAAAGAACTTATTTATCATATTCTGGTATTGTAAATTCAAAGATATGCTCTTAAAAACAAAAGTTGTGGGACGCCTGGGTGGCTCAGTTGGTTAAGCCGCTGCCTTCGGCTCAGGTCATGATCCCAGCGTCCTGGGATCGAGTCCCGCATCGGGCTCCTTGCTCGGCAGGGAGCCTGCTTCTCTCTCTGCCTCTGCCTGCCACTCTGTCAGCCTGTGCTCACTCTCTCTGACAAATAAAAAACAAAAAAACAAAACCAAGAGTTGTTTTTCAGGTTCTAGCTTAAAGCCTTTAGAAATAGTACTTACACATCTAATGATGAATTTTGAATACAAAAGACCCTGCATTCATGCTTTTGCAAAATTTTGCCCTCATAGCATTCAAGATGAGGTGATTTGGTTTTAGATTTTATACTTTTTCATTTTAAGTGGATTAAGCTTAGATTTGGCAACATAGTCCACCTCTTTTTATATCTCAAATGTTCCAGAAAACTATTTCTTACACCTAAAATCAAACTACCCAGGATAATGAAAAAGAAATAGCTCCAACTTGGAGCTTCTTCACTCTTCTTTTTGGGTTAACATCTTGTCACATATGGACTCACTGCATGGTGACACACAATATATAATGTTGAAATCCTCATTACCAAACTTTTAAAAGAATAAGGATGATAAATAAGTTCTTGAACTTATCCTAATGTTTCCTACACATTAGTAGTTTTTGTCATAGCAAATTCAAGATTTGTGTTTTTGAGGAATATAAGAAATGTCAGTGTCTAGAATTTCACAGGTAGTGAAATCATGGGTGGATCCATTTTTACCGTGTTAATTTTTAACAAAATTAATATGTAACAAAAGCTATGTATATTTTTCATGGGGTTTATTATAATAGAGTTTTTTCATATTCTGGTATGTTGCCTTTTATTCATCTGTTTGTATTTTTGTACAATAGGTTATTGTGTATAACTGCCCGAGTTAGCTTTACTGTAGTTAGAGTAAAATTTACTAGCATATATTATTATCATCATCACCATTAGTGTTTCACCATGTAACTACACAGATTCCAAGTATTATATTTTAGCAAGGTGTATGAACTTCTGGCTTATTTGTATATCATTATCCTTTAATTTTTAGGCTTCTAACTGTGGCATTGTAGAAAGTATTCTGAATTGGGTGAAATTTAAGGCCCAGACTCAGCTGAACAAGAAGTGTTCATCAGTAAAGTATAGTAAAATCAAAGGTATTCCCAAACTGGATGATGCTAATGATGCTGGTAAGATTCAGATTTTTTTTTTCAAGATTTAGATTTAAGTTTTTACTTATCTAGTCATAGAAAATACTCATTTTTCACATGTAGTTAGGCTGTACAATTTTATATTCAGAGTATAAATTTCCTTCATTAAAATTGCCACATGCACCACATATTACCAATTTTCAGGGGATAGAAAATCAGTAAATTTTATTTAATGATTAAACTATGCTGAACATGTTACTCTTATAGTCTTTTACTGTCATTATTGTGATTATTAATTTTTCTGGCTTCATTTTTCTCATTGGTAAAATTGAGGAATTTGGAATATATGTCATTTTTAATATCTCTCAGGTGGCAAACATTCCCTGGAGTGTACACTGATACTAACCGAGGGAGACTCTGCCAAATCATTGGCTGTGTCTGGATTAGGTGTGATTGGGCGAGACAGATATGGAGTCTTTCCACTTAGGGGAAAAATTCTTAATGTACGGGAAGCTTCTCATAAACAGGTATGCCTCTCCCTCTCATAGCTCCACACATATATGACATTTTAATACTTTATTAAAATTGTTGAACTTTTAGAAGTAAATTCTGACTTACTTTTTATATATTTCAACACTTTTTTAAACAAAAGATTTATTTTTAAGTGCTTTCTACACCCACTGCGGGGCTTGAATTTATAACCCTGAGATCAACAGTTGGCATACTCTGCTGAACCGACTGAGCCAGTCAGGCACCCCTCAACACTTAACATACTTTGAATTATTTTTCTTTTTGCACAGATCATGGAAAATGCAGAAATAAACAATATTATCAAAATAGTTGGTCTACAATACAAGAAAAGTTATGATGATGCAGAATCTCTGAAAACTTTACGCTATGGGAAGATTATGATTATGACTGATCAGGTTGGTTTAAAGGTTGCCACATATTTATAAAACTTACCTTTTTCAGAGTGCCCTTTTGATACTTGTTTCGTGAGACTGGCTCCAAGAAAGTAAAAGGGAAAGTAATTGTACATCAAAGGCGGATAGTAGAAAACATTCAACGGCAGTGTTTGTGTGTGAGACACATTTTATATTATTTAACATATTGGGCAGCCATCTTTTTGGTTATTTTAAAAATGTTTTTAAATGCAACAAATATGAGAAGAGTAGAACGCATGGTAGTATTATGCGGTTGAAGCCTATGTATAAGTTGAAAGGAAATTATGAAACTTATAAGCAACAAAGACTAATCAGTAGGATGATGGATGATGTTTGTATATGATGACATAATTTGGGGTGTGCAAAAACTGAGACTTAAATAGTAAAATGGCAGTAATTAGGAAAGAACTAGAAAACCAAAAAGGAAGAATTTCACATGCATCCAACATGTCTCATGTACTCTAATTAAAAGCATTTGTAGAGAAAATCTTTCACTGGAAAAGTTGCTATGTAGTTTTAAGCAGAAATTTAGCAGTTTTTATATCAAGACTTGTGAATACCTGTACTCCACAGATTACTCCTTCCCTTGTTCAGTGAAATGGCATTATAACCATGTTTTATGTATTCACATCCTTAAGTCATTCTTTTAGTGAAATCAACATAAAACATATAATGATATTATATTTTATAATGATAGGATGATTTAGTCTATCACTAGCTATATTCATTATTTGAATTTTAAGAAAAAATTCTTTACTATGTTTATCTAAAGGATAATCTTTACTCGTTTGCAAAGCACAGTATCAAAATTTGAATGGAATTTGCCTGTACTCATTCATACATTTAAAAATTTGGTTATAAATAATTATGTTTCATAAAATTACTATAGTACTCTTTATTAACATTTATTTAGGATCAAGATGGTTCTCACATAAAAGGCCTGCTTATTAATTTCATCCATCACAATTGGCCATCACTTTTGAAGCATGGTTTTCTTGAAGAGTTCATTACTCCTATTGTAAAGGTACTATTTACATCAATACATTTTTGTACTGTTGTCTTAAAGAATAGCAGAAAACTAATTTGTGTTTTTTTTTTAAATTAAGGCTAGCAAAAATAAGCAGGAGCTTTCCTTCTATAGTATTCCTGAATTTGACGAGTGGAAAAAACATATAGAAAACCAGAAAGCCTGGAAAATAAAATACTACAAAGGTTTGTATCTTAAAATACTTAAATTTTGTGAAGTTACCACTGACATAAATATATTTTTGAGATCATTATAAAATATTTTGAAAGTTTGTTTTAAACTGCAAAGATAGCTATGGCTGATTTTTAAAGAATTTATAAAAAATTTTATAGAAGTAGAGAATGTCGTATGATGGGTTTCCCATGCACTCTAATCACCATTTCACTGCCAATCCTGTTTATCAAAACTCTTCTCATCCTCCCCATTAATTTGAAATAACTTCTAGATTTTATATAATTTTCATAATACTTTAGTATGTATTTCTAAGAGAATGTTTAAAAAAAGTTCATAATTTCATTATCATACTTCTCTTTAATAACCTTAATTATTCAGTCAGTGTTAAAATTCTCCTGATTATAATAAAAATGTTCTGTTTTGAGTCTGGATCCATTAAGGTCCACACATTGCATTCGGTTTGATAAATCTATTCAATCTTAATATTTTATTTCTCTTTCCATATTTTTCCCTTGCAATTTATTTGTTCAAAAAGTTGGATTGATTGTCCTGTACAATTTTCCACATTCTGGATTTTGATGATTATCCCTGGAATTTCATTAAATATATAGTATACTCCTCTGCCTCTTAGTTGTAGTTAAATTGGAGGCTTGAGACAGATTTGGATTATATTTATGTGGCAAAAACATTTAATAGGTGGTATTGTATATTTACCTCAGAGGCATGTAATGTCTGGTTTTTCTTTTTCTATTAAAATTGATCCATTGGTACAGGTATTGGCAGCTTGATCTATCAGCTTTTCAACTAATGGTTTTAAACAGCCATTAATGTTCATAATTCATATAAATTTTTTCAGCTCTTTTGAGAAATTGACAAAATTATACATATCTAAAGTATACAATGATTATTTGATATATGTGTATGTTGTAAACTGATTACCACAATCAAGTTAATCAAAATATCCATCACCTCACGTAGTTAATTTTTTATGTGGATAGAGGGAACATTTAAGATCTCTCTCAGCAATTTTCAAGTATATAATATAGAATTATTAATTGTAGGCAACTTGCTATACATTAACTCCCCAGAACTTATTCACCTTATAACTGAAAGTTTGTACTCTTTGATTGACATTTCCCTATTCCCCCGCACCCCTTCAGCCCAATACCTGGCAGCTACCATTTTACTCTTCTTATGAGTTCAGATTTTTAGATTCTACATGTAAGTGAGCTCACACAGTATTTGTTGTTCTCTGTCTGGATTTTTTCAATTTTGTTTTTAAACTTGTGCAGGGTTGGGTACCAGTACAGCTAAAGAAGCAAAGGAATATTTTGCTGATATGGAAAGGCACCGCATCTTGTTTAGATATGCTGGTCCTGAAGACGATGCTGCCATTACCTTGGTAATGAAGTTAATTAAAGATATTTTTTCCTGATATCCATCTCCCTTCTTGCCATACATTTCTTTCTAGTCTGTTTTTTCTAGGAGTCTCTTTTGAACTCTAATGCCCAAACTAGTTAGTCTTAGCATTTCTTCACTCCAGTCTCACACACAGATTATGCTCTGCTTTTGAAGTTCCTTACTTGAAAGACCTGTTCAAGTATGTTTTTGACAAAGGCCTGTTGGGAATAAAACTCAGTTTCTGAGAAATTAGTTATTTGCCTTTATAAATTTTAATTGTATAATAAAATTAATTTGTTTTTTTTTGAAATTCATTTAATTTTTAATGTGTGAAATTATTACCTGGAATCTTTCAGGCATTCAGTAAAAAGAAGATTGATGACAGAAAAGAATGGTTAACAAATTTTATGGAAGACCGGAGACAGCGTAGGTTACATGGCTTACCAGAGGTTAGTCACACAGAGTGGTGGTCTGGGGGAAGAAAGAGACTAAAATTCATGCAGGAATAATGACAGTGTTGCTATATAACTTTTCTCTTAGCAATTTTTGTATGGTACAGCAACAAAGCATTTGACTTACAATGATTTCATCAACAAGGAATTGATTCTCTTCTCAAACTCAGACAACGAAAGATCTATACCATCTCTTGTTGATGGTAAGTAGCTTTTGTTTTAAAAATCTTTCTCACTTTTGAATGTAGTTATTGAGTATATTTTAATTCCACATACTCTAAGCCATTCTTATAGTAAAATTTAAAATTCTGAATTTGTTTTTGAGATCTTTTGGTGGGACTGAAATCTTTTATATTCTTTAATTTGAATCTCTTCAACTCTTTTTAAGCTTTTCAGGAAAATTAACCTTAGAGCCAATTTTTAAAGATTTTGCCCCAGGCTAATTGCAGACTTTTAAAAATAAAAAATAAAATGGGATTCTTATAAATTCCATAATTTCTATAACTATAAAATAGTTATCCAAGACTAAATTTTAAAAACACCTTTATACCTTAGTACCCCAAATGTAACTTACAGAACTTGCTAAAAAAAAATATTTAGAAACTGGCACCTAGTAGAGCAGATTTTTATCTTCTATCTAGAAATACTTAATTTTCATTTTATAACTTTTAGCAGGTTTATCTTTGTGTTGCTTGGGCTTTCAGCTAATAGCAGATGGTTCTACCCATTCATTTAATTCAGCTTTAAGTTACATCCCTTCTATGAAGTCTTCTCTAACAGTTGCAGTCTACATTGGTTTCAGATGCCTAAACTTCTATTCCAGTATTGTGTGCCTCTTATTTTACTTGTGTCAATTTTGCCTCCTCAATTAGATTATAAAAATCTCAAGGAAAGTGGCCATATTTTGTCATCTTGTTTCTACCATGCTCTGAGCCCACGATGATGATGATAGCTAGCATATACTGAAAAGTTTATTACTGTGCTCATTGGCCTAGAGCAAGAAGAATGCTAAGAAGCAGAATGCTTTGCTTGCATTATCTCATGTAATCCTTATGATCACCCTGTTAGGAAGGTAATTATTTCTATTACACTGATGAGGACACTGAGACTATTGGTTTAGTAATTTGCAAAAAGTCAGATGGTAAATGGCCAAGTTGAGAAGAGTATCCAGATCAGTGAGATTCTAAAGCCTGCATTCTTAACTGCCACAACACATCTCTTCTTTATAAGGGTTTTCTGATTTGGGATACTCTAATAATATACTTTTTAGGCTCATTGATGGTTTGCTGCTACTTTAGTTACAACTTACATTTTGGGTATATGAATGTTCAGCAGCTCAGTAACTCCTGTGAAAAGGGATTTGGTGCCATTGAGCAGTTCTTTAAGATCAGAAGGTGGTCTTTTAATTGGCACCTCACTTTTGGAAGAGACTGAGATGGTATAAAAACATGCTACTATATACTTACTGTATTACAGAATCTCAAGTAATGATTTTAGTTATTTTTTTAAAGCAAACTGTATCTTTGCTTTTATCTCTCAAATATATAGAACACTGTTGTCATTAAAAGAAACATTGCAGCTATATCTGGAGTAGTACTTTAAAAGAGAGTTGTTCTTTGTAAAAATAGGCTTTAAACCAGGACAACGAAAAGTTTTATTTACCTGTTTCAAGAGGAATGATAAACGTGAAGTAAAAGTTGCCCAGTTGGCTGGATCTGTTGCTGAGATGTCTGCTTATCATCATGGAGAGGTAAGCATTAAGATTGGAATCAACCGAAAACTATACTTACTGGCATGAAGAATGATAATTAGGCATAATAAAGTATTTTTTCTTTTATAAGTTCTTTGGAAAAGTAAGAGAATCAAGAATTTGGATGCTAGGGGCGCCTGGGTGGCTCAGTGGGTTAAAGCCGCTGCCTTCGGCTCAGGTCATGATCCCAGGGACCTGGGATCGAGCCCCACATCGGGCTCTCCGCTCTGCAGACGGCCTGCTTCCTCCTCTCTCTCTGCCTGCCTCTTTGCCTACTTGTGATCTCTGTCTGTCAAATAAATAAATAAAATCTTAAAAAAAAAAAAAAGAATTTGGATGCTAATAAAATTAGGGAATATGTATAGAAAATTTAATGTTATATTCTGTTTCTGTGTTATAGCAAGCATTGATGATGACTATTGTGAATTTGGCTCAGAACTTCGTGGGAAGCAACAACATTAACTTGCTTCAGCCTATTGGTCAGTTTGGAACTCGGCTTCATGGTGGCAAAGATGCTGCAAGCCCTCGTTATATTTTCACAATGTTAAGGTAACAATTGCTGGTACAGTGATATAAAGTTCTACTTGAAGTATATTGGAATTAATGAAATGCTTAATAGAATTGTAAGTATGGAGAGATGATTGTGTACTCTGTTGAGGGTGAGTGTTCCAGATTATTTTTAGAGTGCAAATAGAATGAAGTTTGTTGATCGCAGTGTTTGTGAATTATTGGTGAAACCAGTCCTAATTAATGTGAAGAATTTTTCTGATCCAACTTTACTTTTTAAGCTTAGGGAGGGTTTTAGGGTTTAGTCAGAGAAAGAGGAAATCCATACATGATTTATCAATACTAAGAAATTGTGTGGGCTATAAGCGTATAAGTAAAATGGGGCTGTTTTGTTCTGGCTTTCTGCCTGAGAGAAATATATTTGGTAATAAGTTTAGGTAAATTGTATTTTCAAGTATATGTAATCAAAATTTTAAAAACATTTTTCTTAATTTTTGAAATGTAAAGTCTTTATGTATGAAGTTTTATTTCCTAAAATAGTACATTTTCCCATATTTCTTCCTTTCATTAGCTCTTTATCAAGACTGCTTTTTCCTGCTGTGGACGACAACCTGCTTAAATTCCTTTATGATGATAATCAACGTGTTGAGCCTGAGTGGTATATTCCTATAATTCCCATGGTTTTAATAAATGGTGCTGAGGGCATTGGAACTGGATGGGCTTGTAAACTACCCAACTATGATGCTAGGGAAATTGTGAACAATGTCAGACGAATGCTAGATGGCTTGGATCCTCATCCTATGGTAATTATTTAGAACTTCCTGCTTATATTGTTTATTTAACAAATGATAATGTATGAATTACAAACTCCAGTTATTTTAGAAAAGTAGTGGAACCATTTGCATTTTGGAACATATTGCAGAAAATAAAGACCTTTTTAGTGTGTAACTTGATACGTGCTTATAGTAAAAGATATAACCTTTAGAAAAAGCCTGGAGATGAGGATTATAAGGAGAAGCTTTATTGAAAATTAAAGAACCTCATATTTCAGTTTTGCAGACATCTAAATTATATAGAGAATAGTGTTTTTATGACAAAATTACATGAAGCTTTGTTTTTGTTCTCAAACTAAGTCATATTAGAGTTGTAAGGAATCTTAAAAACACATTATATATATTTTCGTATATCCCCATATTTTTAAAATTTCTATTCCTATATCATCCACTGTGCTTGTTTTTGTCCCAAATTACCTCCAAGAGGAACTTCTCAAAAAAAGTGTCTTCCCTTTTTCTGTGTGATTTAAAATCATCTGGAAATTTCCCTTTATCACGATACACTTAAATACACTTAAATTTTTGTATTACAAAAATGGTAGTGTTCATTGTAGAAAATATAAATAAGAGGAAAAAAAACTTGAATAAACCAGCATGTGGAAACAAGTTTCCTATTTTTATGTATTTCTCTCCAAGTTTTATTTCATTCTTGTATTTTAAAATAAAACGTTGAGTATGATTTAAAAATCTGTTTTTCTCCTTAAATACCTTAAAGTACTTTAAAATATTTCTAATAGAAGCATAAAATGCTTTATGATTCTAGTGTTTTAATTCTTTCAGATGTATTTTAGAATATTAAGACAATCTATTTGGTCAGTACATGCTTTTCATACATTCAATGTATAGGTAGGTATATATATGTTTATAGATAAATATATATGTAGAATATTCAAAATATTCAAGCAGGCTATGGAAGAAGAGTAGTGGTATGGAAGGCAAATCATTGGAGAAAAGTTAAAGTTAGATTAGGTCTGGACTGTGGAAGACTTTCAATATAACATCCAAGGAGTTTGATTTTAAAGGATTATTAATCTAGGGGAAAAGAAGGTATAGAGGCAATAGACTGAAAAAAAATATTCTAAAAAGACTTGGAAAGATGAAGCTAAGGGTGTGTGTGTGTGTGGTGTGTTTTAAAGATTATAGATTTATTTATTTGAGACAAAGAATGAGAGCAGAGGGAGAGGGAGAAGCAGACTCCCCACTGAGCATGGAGCCCAAGGCTGGGTGGTGATATCCCAGGACTCTGAGACCATGATCTGAGCCAAAGGCAGACCACTTAACAGACTGAGCCCCTAGGCATCTAAGCTAAGGTTTTGACATTGGGAGATGCTAAGATTATATTAACAGAAGCTATGGATTCAAGATTGAGTGATTATTGGGAGATGGACTATTAAGGATGAGGAATTTAGTTTCAGTCATGTTAATTTGGTAGTAGTAGTAGACCATAGACTAGGGGGCATTCAAATATTGTACTGGCAGTTAGGAGAGAAGTTAGGGCCTTAAGTTATTTTTATTTTTCTCTGCAGCTTCCAAACTACAAAAACTTCAAAGGAACCATCCAAGAGCTTGGTCAAAACCAGTATGCAGTCAGTGGTGAAATATTTGTGGTGGATAGAAACACAGTAGAGATTACAGAGCTTCCAGTTAGAACTTGGACACAGGTTAGTAAAAGTATTTTAGCTGCCTCTCAGGAGGTCATTGCAATACTTTCTGGGCCAAATATGATTCATCATTGTTTGTCCTGAGTCTGTATAGTGTTTAAAAATTCCTACATACACTTTGACTATCCAGTTGAATTTGTGCTTTGAATATTCAAATAGTAATTTAGAAGTTTAATTTCTCTAAATGTTGAATGTCTTTTTTTTTAAGATTTTACTTATTTGACAGACCACAAGTAGGCAGAGCAGCAGGCAGAGAGAGAGGGGGAAGCAGGCTCCCTGCTGAGCAGGGATCCCGATGCGGGACTCGATCTCAGGACCCTGAGATCATGACCTGAGCTGAAGGCAGAGGCTCAACCAACTGAGCCACCCAGGCGCCCTTAAATGTTGAATGTCTTAAGCTAGCTTGGAACCCTTATAAATATGGTCAATAAATTCATGTCAGTATCAGCTGTTACAGATCTTAAAGTATGCATGTCCTCTCTTGTCGGATATAGTTGACCGTCATTCTCTTTATACTTTCAGCCTTTTCCTTGCCCTTTGGTATATGCAAATCAGAACCATTACGTTGTATCTTTCACCATTGAGCCCCCCATATATTGTCCTCTATAGTGACTGGGCAGAAGATAGAGGGAGGTTTTTCTTTTTTCTGACCAGAGTTGGGAATATTTAAAAAATTGTATGACTTGGGAGTATGAGAACATCAATGTGTATCAGGAAAAGAATGATTTATGTTTAAATCTTTTATAGGTATACAAAGAACAGGTTTTAGAACCAATGCTCAATGGAACAGATAAAACACCAGCATTAATTTCTGATTATAAAGAATATCATACTGATACAACTGTGAAATTTGTGGTGAAAATGACTGAAGAGAAGCTTGCACAAGCAGAAGCTGCTGGATTGCACAAAGTTTTTAAACTTCAAACTACTCTTACTTGTAATTCTATGGTAACTGATTAGATTTACTATTTTAATGTTTCTTCCATGCCATAAATAGAATTTTTATAATTGGTTTCATGATAGTTGTGGCTGTAGTAAATCTAAATGGTTTTTCCCCTGATACTTGCTGAAGACTATAAAGGTGCATTCCTTTATATTATTATCCACTACTGTTATCCACTACTCTTAATCCCAACTCTGCATTTGTGCATCTGGGCTTGAGCACATGAGATACACAAACTGACCAAAAGTTATGGGAGTTATTAGTGCAGGATTTTCATGTTTCTTATGCCTATTTCTGGTAGCATTTTAATTGTGGAGTACTTCTCCCCATAATTCTAATCTGTTTTATTAAATTTGTATATTTGTGTTTGTATGTAATTGGTGAGAAAGGTAGAACATGAACATGTATGATTACCCTTATTCCATTCCAAATTAGCTTTTAGGCATAAAGAAAAAATCCAGTAGCACAGCAGCTGAGACAAACTGCCATCATCTGCTAAGAAAGACATATAGAAAAAAGGAGAAAAAGGATAGAGAAGAAGTAAAATTTTCCTCCAAATTGAGAAAGTTTGAATGAATTATAAACAGACAAATATACATCTATTGAGTATATAGGGGAGAGAGAACTTTAAATTTAACATTTATAAACTTAGAGTGTTTTTAGTTTGAAAAAAAATTTCTTAGGTTTCATAGCCATTTTGAATTAGAGCCTTTTTAAAAAAAATATTTTATTTTTTTATTTTTTATTTTTTATTATTTTTTAAAGATTTTATTTATTTATTTGACAGATCACAAATAGGCAGAGAGGCAAGCAGAGGGAGAGGGGGAAGCAGGCTCCGTGCTGAGCTGAGAGCCCATCGCGGGGCTCAGTCCCAGGACCCTGAGACCATGACCTGGGCCGAAGGCAGAGGTTTAACCCACTGAGCCACCCAAGTGCCCCTAGAACCCTTTTTTCCCCCCTAGAACCTTTTTAAAAAGGACCTATTTTTATTTTCAAAATTATTTTACATATTTTCATAGTTTTGAGAATTTATCAGTTTCTTGGAGTTACCAAAAGAATATTTACCAAAATGTACTTAATAGTTTTGGTTCTGTTTAACAGCTTTTAGGGGTGGTGTGTGTTCCTTTAAGTGTGTTATAGTTATTTTAAATACTGTAGATGTCATACAGGTTAAAAGTACCAATACAGATTTATGTCATCTTCAAAAACTTTGTGTTTTCCTTAGGTACTCTTTGATCATATGGGATGTCTCAAGAAGTATGAAACCGTGCAAGACATTTTGAAAGAATTCTTTGATTTACGGTTAAGTTACTATGGTTTACGTAAGGAATGGCTTGTAGGAATGTTGGGAGCAGAGTCCACAAAGCTTAACAATCAAGCCCGTTTCATTTTAGAGAAGATACAAGGAAAAATTACTATAGGTAAGATGCAATCTATAAAAAATTAAACGTTAGTTAAAATGGAAAAATAATCTTTATTAATAGAAGACATTTTTATCAGTAGAATATAAACAAATACAAATTGAATCTCTTTTCTTGATCCTAACTTTATTTTTCCCTCACATAGAGAATAGGTCAAAGAAAGATTTGATTCAAATGTTAGTCCAGAGAGGTTATGAATCTGACCCAGTGAAAGCCTGGAAAGAAGCACAAGAAAAGGTAATCATTTGCAGAACAAGACATTCAGAGAAGCTTTTAAAAGCAAATTCCAAAACAAAAACCCAATCCCTAAATTTTAAATTTAGTACTGCTATAAAGGTGCCGAGTTGTCTGTTTGGAGACTGAAGTCTTCTGTTTATCCACAGAACAGATACAGTACAGGAATTTGCAGTGCACACCCACCACAAAGCACTTTGCCAGTGTGAATCAACCAGGGCCTGGAGAAATGACTCCAGGTGTGAGAAGGTAGCTCAGTCTTGTTGGCCTTTTTTCTGAGCCTGCCATTAAAGGGTGTTGTTTGTGGTGGTGGTTTTTGTGAGGTGCATGTGTACTATCTGGGAATGATACTGGGTAGCACATATATCATTTCACACTGGTCTTAATATGGTCATAGTATGGTATCCAGTCACCATTCACTTGGTCTGGTTTTGGTTTATGCTGGGAAGACTAGAGACAAAATGTTCAATATTATAGTGTTTATTGAGCACCAAGTATGTGCTCTGCCCTGTGCTTAGATCTTTGACTAGAGAGTTAAACCCTGGAACTTCAGATTAAAAATCTGATGTTTTATTAATTGTCCATTTTGGATCATAAAGTATAGTATTAATTCAGTGAATGGAATATTGAAACTTTGAGATTCTTCTCAAGAATTTCTTGCTATTGTGTATAATTAAAGAAAAATTTAAAACGGCAATACAACATTGTGATTGAGAACACAAATGTACAAAAGGAAGAAAATTATGGAGATGACTAATTTTTTACTTAATTAGAATGCTGTGTATATATCATACTGATAATGTTATTATCCTTAAAAAATACAGTTACGATTATATGACATAAACTGACACTTCAAACTTCCTTACATTTATGAATTCTCAACCCACAGTGTTTTCCGTATTTTTTATCAACTACATTGACATGCTGCTTTTTTTATATTATTTAAACTTTTTAAAATTTTGGTCAGTAGAATGCCAGATATTAGAGCAAGTAAAATTTAGAATAAATTATATATTTAGCAATTACATATTAAGATAATAGGCTTATTTATTGTTTGGGGAAAATGGGGTGGGACAAGATGGGGAGTATTCAAAATTAAGATGATCCACTTTGCTTTTCTTTTAATGTATTTTACTGCATTTTTGCATCCCAAATTATGGTTTATACACTGCTTGCCCTTCTGTATGATTGTTGGTTTAAACTATGTCTTAAAAAATATTAACTAGTAAGCTAGTTAATTTAATGCTTAGTTTTAAAAGGTAAAGGTGTGTAGGGTTTGAGAATGCCCTTCCAGTGGAAGTAGACTTCATGGGTAAAACCTAGTGGTTGGTTTCAAAAATTTCATTGTCACCATCAAAATTTTCTCAGCATCTTGGCCATGTGTTCACTTTGGGGGTTAAGGTAAAAAAAAAAGGAGCTGCTCTTATAAGAGTGTCCTATTGTGTAGATTTGGAGAAGAGAGAATTTATAAAGGAGATAATTATGAGATTAGAGTGTTTTTTTTTTTTTTTAAACATAATAGAATTCTGTCTGTGGAACTTAAAGTTTTTCTTGGTTTCTGAAAATATCCTTAGTTATCTTCATGTTAACAATGATGATACACATATATTCATTGAGTGTTTGTTAATGATACTTTGGGTGTCCTCAAAATCTAGAGCAAATAGATTTCTAAAGTGTGGATCTAAACAGGATTTTATGACACCCTAATAATATTTTAATAGTAGGGTAACAACTTAAATATTCCAAAGAAACACACTGTTTCATGAAGAATTTTTTAAAAATGGTAGAATTTATTAATTTGTCGTAAGTACTGTTTGTCTAGGTACTTATTAATCATTGATCAGCTCAGCAACAGCATTTCTTATTTGGCTAATGTTGCTTAATTGAGTTCATAGTTTTGTTTATGTAATGAGGCATGTTGCTTTACAATTTCTATTTTTATCCCTTCTAAAGTACACTAAACTTTACTTCATATATATACACATTTTTTAATATATATATATATACACATTATTTTACTGAAAATTTTAAACTAAACTGAGAATAATTTTTTTCTTTTTTGGTTACCAAAAGTGAACTTTTTGTTTTGTGGAGTATCATGGTTAACTTAGTCATTTTTAATTATCTGAGTGCCTTAAATAATTTAAATGCAGTTTTATTTAATGGCTCTTGTTGTTTTAAAAATCTTAGAGGTGATGTCACCTATAAGAACTTCTATTTAATTCACTGGATTTTGAAATTTAATACTAGCATAAGAGGATTTTTTATTGAGATCTTTTCGATGAAAAAAAGGCCTTATAAATATAATTTTAGAATATCCCTCACAATTCCTCCTCTAACTTACCAGCTATTAAATTCCCAATTGAACTTTTTTTTTTTAAAGATTTTATTTATTTATTTGACAGACAGAGATCACAAGTAGGCAGAGAGGCAGGCAGAGAGAGAAGGGAGGAAGCAGGCTCCCCACTGAGCAGAGAGACTGATGCTGGGCTTGATCCCAGGACCCTAGGATCATGACCTGAGCCGAAGGTAGAGGCTTTAACCCACTGAGCCGCCCAGGTGCCCCTCCTAATTGAACTTTATGTATGTACATGAGTATTCTTGCTTTTGAGAATTTTTATTAAGAAATCACACTTAATGAGTGGCCATACCTTACCATATTTATTACAACTGTAAAACATTCTCCATAAGTGATACTTATTTTGGGTTTCAAACTGTTCATTCACTCACCAGTATAAAAATCTGACAAGATACAGTGATTAGACATTAGTTCTACTCATTTAATTTCAAGATATGTGGCATCTTCTCATTTCATGACTTAGTGCCTGGGCAAAGCAGTTAATTTTTCATCAGATTCCTAGATAAATGGGGAGTGAATATACCCGTTCCTTTTGAAGACTTACTATTGTGTGTTTTTAGAAAACTTTTTATAGGAAATCATTTTTTTATAGGTCATCCTGCAGATAATCTAAAAAAAACCCAGTCACCCTTGAGATAGAGTACTTATAAGAGTATAGCATTTATGGAATTTTTAACTCAATATTCAGTAAAATTCAGCCATTGATTTGGTACTATACAGGACTTTAATATAAAGTTTGTTATTTTTTACAGGCAGCAGAAGAGGAAGAAACACAAAACCAGCATGATGATAGTTCCTCTGATTCAGGAACTCCTTCAGGCCCCGATTTTAATTATATTTTAAATATGTCTCTGTGGTCTCTCACTAAAGAAAAAGTTGAAGAACTGATTAAACAGAGAGATGCAAAAGTATGAACTTTTGTGGGTTAAATAATTTGAAACTATTTCAGTATTATCCATTTCCTTGTTTTTCTTTTTCCAAAAAGAAGTATTTTGATTTACCCTTTACATATTATTAAGTTACTGAATGTTTAAATTATACTACTTTCTTATTATAGGGGCGAGAGGTCAATGATCTTAAAAGAAAATCTCCTTCAGATCTTTGGAAAGAAGACTTAGCAGCATTTGTTGAAGAACTGGATGTAGGTTATGTCTCCATTAAAGTATATATGGAAAAGTAATGTTTATGAAATAAGAAAATTTTTCTTTAATTATTTCAGTTTCTTTTAACTCTGTAAAGGTTAATGTGTTTATAAGCCATGTTAGGACTAAACTTCTGGCTATATGAAGTTATAAAGAAATGCTTTATCTGGAATAGATGAATGTAAAAAGCTATATGGAGTTGGAATTTAGAAAAAATTGAATTCTGTTACTTTCTATCAGTTAAGTTTTCCTGATTTCAGAATAGCTTATTGATTCAGTCTCTTCCCTCAAAGAGGTAAGAATAAAATATATATGATTGAATATTGGTACTTTGATTTTTATAAAGTAGAATGATAGTGTCTTTAGGTTTATAACAGAGAAATTTTAATTTTTTTTTTAATAATTTAGTTTTCTCCAGGTAGAATTCTATTTTTCTAAAAAGGTAGAGAAAGGTAGGGGCACCTGGGTGGCTCAGTGGGTTAAAGCCTCTGCCTTCAGCTCAGGTCATGATCCCAGGGTCCTGGGATCGAGCCCCTCTCTGCTTAGCGGGGAGCCTGCTTCTCCCTCTCTCTCTGCCTGTCTCTTTGCCTGCTTGTGATCTCTCTCTCTCTGTGTTAAATCAATCAATCAATCAGTCAATCTTAAAGGTAGAGAAAGGTAGAAAATATAAACTTTTTCTAAAATTGCCCAATTTATCATAGGATCTTAGAGTTAGAAGGGACCGTATAGGTCTTTTTGTTACTACCCCCTTGTTTTACAAATGAGAAACTAGACAGCCTTGGGACTACAACCCAGATCTTTTAACTTAGAATTAGAACTTTTTTTAACATTTGTTTTAGATTAGATCAGTTGAAAGGAAAGGTTTATTCATTAATGAATGATGGTAGTTTTAACTTCTTATGCAGTAGTGAGTCTCTTTTCTAATGGGTTGTTTTTGCATCCACCCTCTTCCCCTTGTCCCCTTTATGATTATATTTCAGAAAGTGGAAGCGCAAGAACGGGAAGATATTCTGGCTGGAATGGCAGGAAAAGCAATAAAAGGTAAAGTTGGCAAACCTAAGGTTAAGAAGCTTCAATTGGAAGAGACAATGCCCTCACCTTATGGGAGGAGAATAGTTCCTGAAATTACTGCTATGAAGGCAGATGCCAGCAAAAAGTTGCTAAAGAAGAAAAAGGTATGACATATCTCTTGTTTTAGCTCATTGGTAGATTCCATCTTCATAATGATGTATATATGTATTTTAAGATTTTTTTTTTTTTTTTATTTATTTGTTAGAGAGAGCGAGCACAGGCAGAGAGGCAGGCAGAGGCAGAGGGAGAAGCAGGCTCCCTGCCAAGCAAGGAGCCCGATGTGGGACTCGATCCCAGGACGCTGGGATCATGACCTGAGCCGAAGGCAGCTGCTTGACCAACTGAGCCACCCAGGTGTCCTGTATATATGTATCTTAGTTTTACTGGGTGCTTAAGTCATGCTTTGTTTCTAATATATTTCACTGTGATAGGAAATCATTTATTCTGAGAACAGTTGGCCCACAGAAAGAAAATGTAAGTCAGGAATTCACATATACGTAAAGAGTTAGTTGATTCTGTTTTTAAATGAGAGGTAGAAATACTTTATTCAGCAGCATTCTACCTTGCAATCATGGAACATCAACCAAAAAATGTATCAGCTTAAAAATGAAACTTTAGTTCTACATTATGACCAATTCAAGAAGTCTCATTAGCAGAAAAGGGTCTATGTGGTTTTCAAAGTAAGTGATTTTTTTTTTACTATTTATTTGTCATTACTGTTAGTTAAAAAAAATTTACCAGGCACCTCTTATGTCATTGACATTGACTGGTGCTATTCATGATTTAAAAGTATGGGACTTACTTGCCCTCTAGCAGGTTGGGCAAGAGTTAGGCAGAAGAAGGAAACACTGAGAGGGCTGTTCAGAGTGAGGGAAGAGGAGGCATTGCTGGCCTAAAAGAGGTAGATTTTTCTGGGCAGTTTGATTTTAGAACGCAGGAGATGTATAGATATGTCCAATAGTCTTAGATCTCGGGAAATGAGCCTCAGAGTTGGAGTAGAGGTTGGAGAGTTCTCTGAACTAATACTTGAAAGCATAGGAACATTGTGATACCAGAGAGATCACTTTCTTCCACTGTTGTGATAAACTGACATCTATGCTATTTCCCTCTTACCTAGCTTCCTACCACACACAGGTTCCTCCTTAGGAAATGATTTCTCTTCTTGTCAGTAGGTGTCTGTTCTTAGTACTCTTCTCTTTACCTTACATAGTCTCAAGTAACCTCATCTATGCCATTTTTTCACTCACACTGATGACTCCTAAATATATGTCCCTAACATTTTCAGGAGTGCCAGGGTAATAAAGCCACTTGAATGCCCAGTGCCCAAACTTCACATATCTGAAGCTGAGCCCATTATCCTGATTTCAAAACCTCTTCCCCCTCTGTGCCTTATCAGCCATCAGTTAACAAGTCCAGAACCTGGGACTTCGTCATTTAATCAGTAACTAAATCCTATTGACTGCCTATGAAGCAATTCCAAAATCCACACTCTTATTTTCATATCCAGTGATACTGTCTTAGAATTCCATAAGTTTTCTTTGGAAGTGTTCCTCTTAATTAATCTTCCTGTCTCTAGTGATTTTATCATGACTTCTACTTTTTTTCCACTTTATTCATCTCTCTCTAATCTCTTATTACCCAAGTGATATTTCCAAAAATGAGTCTGATTATTGCACAGATGCTTAAAACTTTTCAGTGACTCCCCACTGACTACATCCAGATTCCAGTATTCGGTGATTTAGCAACTGCATGCCTCCTTATGTTTCTCTGTGGCTACTCTTTCCTCTTTCTCTTTCCTTGAATCCTAGCAGACTATTTGTAATTTCCTAAATACAGTGTGGCCATCATGCCTTTGTTTTTTGCCTGGGATGCCCTTTCTTCCTTCCCTTTCCTCACCTAGCAAACATGCATGGTTCTTTAAAAACCCAATTAGAAAGGGGGCGCCTGGGTGGCTCAGGGTTAAGCCTCTGCCTTCGGCTCAGGTCATGATCTCAGGGTCCTGGAATCGAGTTCTGCATTGGGCTCTCTGCTCAGCAGGGAGCCTGCTTCCCTTCCCCTCTCTCTCTGCCTGCCTCTCTGCCTACTTGTGATCTCTGTCAAATAAGTAAATAAAATCTTAAAAAAAAAAAATTTAGAAAGGCCTCTTTTCTTTTTTTTTTTTAAAGATTTTTTTATTTATCTATTTATTAGAGAGAGCACAGGCAGACAGAGAGGCAGGCAGAGGCAGAGGGAGAAGCAGGCTCCCTGCTGAGCAAGGAGCCCAATGTGGGACTCGATCCGAGGACGCTGGGATCATGACCTGGGCCGAAGGCAGCCGAGTAACCACCTGAGCCACCCAGGCGTCCGAAAGGCCTCTTTTCTATGGAATCTTCCCTTAACCCAGCTCTAGGCAGAGTTGCTCATGTCTCTCCATGGGTTACTTTTACACCTCCCTCCTTATTTGTTGTTTGTATTGTAATGACTTGTCCTTGTGTCTTTCTCTTTTTAATAATCTGAGGGTAGGGAGACTTTAACGCCTAGCAGTGCATGATATGTGTTGCTTATCTTCCTTCAATTATCTGATAGTTTTCTAGTATGTAGAGGCCTGAACTATAGGAGCTTATTTTGCAGGTACCCTTTGGTGTATTTTGCTATTGATGTGAAAGTCCCTTTGCTAATCAAAAGCTGCCTTCTTATTTTTTTACTTTTGCTTTTAAGTAGCTGACATCTCATAGAGTGTATCAGAGTATTAGAATGGTAAGCAGTATCATTTGCTGTAGATAAATGAAGTAAAACATGGTCTGATCAAAGTCCTGTTTGGACCTCAGTGAATCACATTTTTTAATTTTTTTAGTTATATGAAGAAGTGACCTGTGGCTGGAATTATATCTCTAAAATGTATGGTGTTAATTTTTATTTTTACTTCTGGTTATTTATTTGCTTGTTTGTTTAATGTGTAGGGTGATCTTGATACCACAGCAGTAAAAGTAGAATTTGATGAAGAATTCAGTGGAACACCGGTAGAGGGTACTGGAGAAGAGGCATTGATCTCATCAGCTCCTATAAATAAAGGTCCCAAACCCAAAAGGGAAAAAAAGGAACCTGGTGAGGAATTGTTATAAAGTTTTTTGTGAGAAAAAAAATATATGTACAGGGCATTACTAGGTTTTGTTTTTTTTTTAAACTATGTTTTTTCTTCTAATGGTTAATGTAAATTTCTCAATTTTTCATGGACATTTGTTATTTTATAATTAACCTTTCATTCTTAAGTTTTATTTTTACTAATGATATTTGTACAAGTATTGATACATATTTTATTGTTTTGTTTTTAGGTACCAGGGTGAGAAAAACACCTACATCGTCTGGTAAATCCAGTGCAAAGAAAGTGAAGAAACGGAATCCTTGGTCAGATGATGAATCCAAGTCAGAAAGTGACTTGGAAGAAACAGAACCTGTGGTTATTCCAAGAGATTCTTTGCTTAGGAGAGCAGCTGGTATTTTGATACATTTTATATTTATTCTATTGTATATTATAGTTTGACCAAGTTAATATTACTCATATAATAGTATTATCAATGCTATTAAAGTACTAAATTGTTAGTATTTCAGAAGTTACAGTTCATGAAGACAAAATTGCTTTACAGAATGAGGTTTTTAGCAGAGTTAGACATAACTTGATTCACTTTAGAGCAATTTTTCTTACTGATTTTTATTAGAATGTTTGGGTTATATTCCCTCTATAGTTTAAAGATGTTTGGTAAAAATGTACCTTGGTTAAACCAATAGTGATATATCAATAGAAGGCTTTGTAGTTTTGTTTCATTTTTTTTTTTTTCCCCATGAAAAGTTTCCTCCTATTTTAGGAGTCTGATTCCATGCACATCACATAATTTATATAACTGCAGTGCTAGAGTTAAGATGAAGATACCATTTTGTTATTCTATATTGTTTTGTTTTTTTTTTTAAAGATTTTATTTATTTTTTTGACAGAGAGAGAGAGATCACAAGTAGGCAGAGAGGCAGGCAGAGAGAGAGGAGGAAGCAGGCTCCCTGCTGAGCAGAGAGCCGGATGCGGGGCTCGATCCCAGGACCCTGAGATCATGACCTGAGCCGAAGGCAGAGGCTTTAACTCACTGAGCCACCCAGGCGCCCCTGTTATTCTATATTGTTAAGTACCCAGTTTTATCCTTTCTGAATATTCATTAATTTGAAGTCTTCAAGTACTTAAAAATTGAGTGTCCTCTTTTATAGATTCTTCTCAAATTTTATTAAGTCCTAATTTACTTTAAATGAATGATACCATATTATGGTTATTTTACCTCTGGAAGATACTTTTTAGATTATGTGTCAGGCCTTAAATTCTTTGGTTCTCTAATCACCAGTGATTGACTTTCTTTTCCTAATGTGCATAGATAGTACAATGGAGGTGAATTAACATGAGTAATTTAAGTTATGTGAAAATTAATTTATTAAAATGCTTCAAAATTGTAATTAGGCCTTTTCATACATCTAAAATGAAGTATAAAATTACATATCACCCAAATGTTTTAAAATTTTTATTCCAGGGTGCCTGGGTGGCTAAGTGGTTAAGCCTCTGCCTTCAGCTCAGGTCATGATCTCAGGGTCCTGGGATCAAGTCCCACGTCAGGCTCTCTGCTTGGCAGGGAGCCTGCTTCCTCCTCTCTCTCTCTCTCTACCTGCCTCTCTGCCTATTTGTGATCTCTCTGTCAAATAAATAAATAAAGTCTTAGAAAAAAAAATTTTATTCCATAATATATGCTAGAAATTATCAAAGTTACTTGCATTATACCAATGTGCCTTCCCTGTAGTTGGTACCGTTCTATGCTTTATATTAAATTATTGCTTTATTAATATGCTCAGGTCTTAACTTTATTCTCATTCATCTGAAGAATTACTGTCTGTCATTTCATAGTGAATACAAGATAGAAGTTTTTATGCAAGAGGTTAAGAGAAAGTTTAGCACTAAGACTAGTAAAATTGGTCTTTTATCATTGTAGAAATGGGAAATCTGGGGCGCCTGGGTCGCTCAGTGGGTTAAACCTCTGCCTTCGGCTCAGGTCATGATCTCAGGGTCCTGGGACCAAACCCCACATCGGGCTCTCTGCTCAGCAGGGAGCCTACTTCCCCCTCTCTCTGCCTGCCTACTTGTGATCTCTCTGTCAAATAAATAAATAAAATCTTTAAAAAAAAAAAAGAAATGGGAAATCTTAGTAATCACTTTTACAATGGCCTATATTCACCACCATTTCTGAGTTAATATTTAAGTATAACACATTTAAGTATGACAGAGCACCCTAATAATCTCATTAGTTTATGTTCTCCCATAGTTCAGGATGAACACTTAACATTACCAAAGTAATTGAGGCCACAAAAGTTTTTGGCTTTTTTTTTTTTTTCCTCTGAATGCTTGCCTTTTTCTTTTTTTCTCTTGAGTTAGAGATAGCTGGAATATTTTTCAAATGATTATTCATAGTATGTCATGTAGATAAAGTTGGATTTGAGTTTAACCTTCGCTTTTATTTTTCTCCTAGCGGAAAGGCCTAAGTACACATTTGATTTCTCAGAAGAAGAGGATGATGATGCTGATGATGATGATGATAATAATGATTTAGAGGAATTGAAAGTTAAAGCATCTCCTATAACAAATGATGGGGAAGATGAATTTATTCCTTCAGATGGCCTAGATAAAGATGAATATACATTTTCACCAGGCAAATCAAAAGCTATCCCAGAGTAAGTAAGGAAGCAGCTACTATTCAGTTATATGGTGCAGCTATTTATTTAGACATCTATTAAAGATCTCCTAGTAAGCTGTGTCTAAGAATTTACCATCATTCGAGGTAAGGTCCTCTTCACAAAGGAAAAAATCTGGGTAATACTGCAGCTGTTTACTGAACTGTTGCTATATCTCATAGCATGGACTGCCAGTTTTTTTTTTTTTTTTTTTTTCCTCATTAAGGGCTCTATAGAAAATATTTCAGGCTTTACAGGCCATATGTAGACTTAACTAAGTACTAAGTCTATGTAGACTTAACTGTCTTGTATACACAACACACTACTCAGTATTGCCATTTTAACAAGAAAGGAGCCACGAACAATATGTAAATGAACAAGCGTAGCTGTGTTCCAGTAAAACTTTGTTTATAAAAACAGACAGTAGGCATATGGGACATAGTCCAACAACATGGTTAGGAGAAGTCACTAAAACTTTAGAACTGGGTGGTTTAATTTTCTTCCCTAACTTTGGCCTTGATTGATTTTTCATTTATTATTATTATTATTATTACTATTATTATTACTACTACTGCTGTTTTGCCTCTAGAGAGTATTAAACGGTAATGTATAGAACGTGAAGTTTGTGAGCTATTTCAAATTTTATTTTTTTTATTATGTTCCGTTAGCCAACATACAGTACATCATAAGTTTTTGTTGTAGTGCTGTTTCTTCATTAGTTGCATATAACACCCAGTGCTCATCCCAACAGCTATTTCAGATTTTTAAAGGAAGTGCTTTACTATCTGTTTAAAGAAGTATTTTATCATACGCAGTCTAGGATCAATAATAGGATTACTGATGCCTTTGACAGAGATTCAGATTTTCTCCTTAGGTTTTTGGCAATAATTTACTGATGTTGAATTCTGGAACAGTTCTGTTAATCATAAAATGTAATGTAGCAATATTTTGAATAACTTTTGCTCAACTTCCATTCTCTTGTGTTAAATCATTGGCTTTTCTGGTGTCTCTGTGTGTGTATGTGTGCACACCTGTGCATATGAGACAGAAAAAAAAGTTTGATTGCCCTGTCTTTAACAAAGAGAAACCAGTAATTATATTGTGGTTGTTTAAATTCTTCTTTCTGATAGAAAATCTTCACATGACAAAAAAAGTCAAGATTTTGGGAATCTCTTCTCATTTCCTTCATACTCTCAGAAGTCAGAAGATGGTATGCTCATTCGGTCTTTTGATTGGTTACTTGCTGTATTGTTATGGATTTCGTAAGAGTAGAAAATATTTTTTTACATTTCCCTCATCATAATAACGTGTCTTTACTTTTCCTGAGGTGAGTACCAATTACTTGGTCAGATAGGCAATATGGAACCATTTAGGTGAGTAGGTAGATGTGTTATGAAGTGTATGGATGTGGGTATAATGTTTTAATAGAGAAAAAGAGAAAGAAATGACATGAAATTTGATTTTCATGGCAATATGAGTATATATGTGACAGTTTTTTAAAAACTACAAAGGGACTAATATTCAGATTTATAGTATTAAACTGTAGTAACTAAAAGACTGAATCCTTCACTGAAGCAAATTTAATTGGGGTATATGCTTTCTATTCCCTATATTTTTGTGTGTGAAATTTTTTTTTAAAGATTTTATTTATTTATTAGAGATCACAAGTAGGCAGAGAGGCAGACAGAGACAGAGAAGTAGGCTCCCTGCTGAGCAGAGAGCCAGAAGCAGGACTCGATTCCAGGACCCTGGGATCATGACTTGAGCTGAAGGCAGAGGCTTTAACTCACTGAGCTACCGAGGCACCCTGTGTGTGAAATTTTTAAGGTCAAAACAATCTATGTAGACTTAACTAGTTGTCTTGTGTGTGTGTGTGTGTACACACGCGCGCACGCGTGCACGCACACACCCACCCACCCCCAGATCTGGTATATGTTCTGTGTATATAGATAGGCATTTTTGACAGCATGTCAAAACATTTATATAAAACTATCACATCCAGGGGGCCTGGGTGGCTTAGTTGGTTGAGCGACTGTCTTCAGCTCAGGTCTTGATCCTAGAGTCCCAGAATCGAGTACTGCATTGGGTGTCCTGCTCAGCGGGAGTCTGCTTCTCCCTCTGACCTTCCCCTCTCATGCTCCCTCACTCTCATTCTCTCTCTCTCAAATAAATAAGTAAAATCTTCAAAAAAAAAACCTGTCACATCCAAGTAGACATTTTAAGAGTCCCTATTTTTGTTTGACAGAGGGAGGGACGGAGGGAGAAATGGAGGGAGGAACTGCTTAGTTAATCGAGTGTAAAAGTAAACTGAAGGTAAGCCTACCTGCCTTTTAAATTGACCTTCAGTGATTTAAGATTGTTTTTAAAAGATGAAGTTAGTATTCTCAGATCTGAACATTATTACTGACCTTCCTGAAATGGTTAATAGTGTTAGATGTGTAGATATTAAAATAATCACAGTGAGAACTTTTTAGTATTCCATTTTAAAATAAATCCTTATTTTTGAATTGGTCATTTATATTTTAAATGATGAGCATTTGGGACTTAAGAATTTTTATTACTCTATGCATTTCTATATTTTACAATAGAGTTAATGTGAAATATGACTGCTGTTTTTTTGTTTTCAGCTGTTTATTATGGACTGTTTGATCACAAAGTAGAAATTCATAAGATCAATTCTCTAGCTAAAGAGAAGTCATCAGTAAAAAGAATCAAAGTTTAACTATTAAGTGGTCCTTCTAGAATCTCTTTACCTAAAAACTTTGTAATTTTTAGATTCAGCTAAATTTGACAGTAATGAAGAAGATTCTGCCTCTGTATTTTCACCATCATTTGGCCTGAAACAAACAGATAAGGTTCCAAGTAAAACAGTAGCTGCTAAAAAGGGTATGTACTTATTTAATGTTGTTAAACATTGCATAAATGATACAAAGTTGATATTAAAGGAAATTTAATATAATTTGAAACTGCACTTGGATGTCAGTAGAAAATAGTAAAAACGCATGTAAGGAGAATTCCTCTTGTTTTCTAACCGTATGAAGTAATTATTAAAGTGTGTATAAGATCTTATTCTAAAACTGTTGTAATTATAAAATAATCCCATACATTGATACTGAAGATAACTTTCTAGTAAGGTCTCCTGTAGTTGTTATGTTGTAAAATAGATTAAAATTTTGTCTTGCTAGTAGCCGGTGTTATCTATGTAGGTCATATCTTAATGCCTCATTTGGGATGATTGGTCAGTTCAGTTGAGGTTCTTTTTGTGTCATATAGCTTCTTTCTTATCCACAACCTTAGGTTGTCCATAAATACAAGTTGATTTGACTTAATTAATGAATCTGTTATTAGTACCAAGGTACATACTCCTGGTATTTTTGAAGGAGATTAGTATTAGTGCTTTGTGTTTAAAAAGGTAAGTGTTCCTTACACAGCAAGTAAACAAACATACAGTATGGACTATCTTTTTAGTACCTTACAAATGTAAAACACACAGTACCATTGTAGACACAGACATATATTAGATATATCAGAACAACAACAAAAATCCCGACTTAATTTTGATTGCACTAGGACCATGGTAAGAAATTAACTTATGAACTACAGGAGCTTCTCTGGCCAACACATCAGGCACTCTGCCCATAGCACTTCAATACACCAGGGTCTATATTTCTTTGCGTTAGGACTTTTTGTTACTATGTTGGAATGTTCATATTTCCCACCCCAGCCACCCTTTACCAGTGATTGAGAAAAGCTGGTTTGCAAATACACTAGTGCTTTTGCCTCTTGGGTAGGCTAACTCTGGGATGTGTGTTTTACAGTGACTCAGGGATTGCTTATGGTAACAGAGAAGCTCAGAGAGAAGCCCTCAGAGGGATGACAGGTTTCTGTCTTCACATCTCATTCTTTAACATTTTTTTCACTTCCCAAGTACTTGTACTTGAGTCTTTGCTTTGGGAATCAAGTGGGATCTGCTTCTGGGGAACTCAAACTGAGATAGGCCCTAGTTTCCCTTCATGCATCTTTTTTTCTTAAGTTGTCTTCATGTGAGCATTTTGTAACCACCCTGAAAACCTGGGAGCTGTATTACTTCTTTGAACCTATCAACCTGTTTCCTTCATCAAGCTCCTCTACTCCTCTTTAACCTAATGAGTTAGAGAGGAGTATTAACTAAAATATACCACCTGTCCTATTTGCTTATTTCACCAGTAGTTGAACTAGCCTTGTGTCAGTTGCGTGGGCAATCGCTGTGTGAAATAGTTGAAGCCCTCAGTTTTCCTCTAGCCTCTGCTAAAACTACAGTTCCCACAAAATACCACTTCAAGGAGAGGATGCATCCCATCCCTCTGGGAGGTCATCTGTGTTAAACATATATTACTGTACAAGTTAAATTCTGTAGCTCCAGTGGATTATAGCAAAAAGCTCATAGTACTCATATATCTGATTTGAATTTGCGTGGTAGAGTTTTAAGTGCTGCCTAACACTGCAAGCCTACAAACTCTAATGAAGAAAAAAGGTGCTTTCTGGACCACACAGCTATATCAAGCCTATACTCGTGCTAGGAACTGCCTGCCATTTAGCTCTGGTGGTACATTTAGCCATAAGGACTTAGGGGAAAGCCACAAAATCTGTGGCTACCACTACCACTTGCCGTTCGAATGAGGGGCCTTTACCCTAGCACCTCAAATTGGGCCTGGGAATACATTTCCATATAATTAGCCTGTGGTTGTTTATTTTTTAATAGAGAAGTCTGGTTAATATAGTGCTTTTTTTTTCCCCCCCAAAGTAGGTTTTACTGATTGCACAAGTAAATACTGATTTATCACAGTTTTCTCATAGACTGTAAATCTGAAAAAAAGGTCTATTTTAAAAACAAAATTCATAAAAACAAAGGCCTTTGGGTCTATTTTGTACTTACCTGGAATCTTCATATTTCTTTCCATATAAAAGTGCCATGTCTGGATTTCAGCTTTTGGGTGGAAGTGAATCAGCTTCTGTTCATGGTATTTGAGGGCCCTATAAAAGTGTGTGTGTGTGTGTGTGTTTTGTCTAAAATATTTTTAGAAGTTAGGACTTAACGTGATTATACTTGAGTTGTAATTAATGTCAAATATGTTACTTTTTTGTCATGACTATCCTGTATTTTTACTACTGCTTTTAAAAAGTTACTGCTTGGGCGCCTGGGTGGCTCAGTGGGTTAAGCTGCTGCCTTCGGCTCAGGTCATGATCCCAGGGTCCTGGGATCGAGTCCCACATTGGGCTCTCTGCTTAGCAGGGAGCCTGCTTCTCCCCTCCCCTCTCTGCCTGACTCTTTGCCTACTTGTGTAATCTCTGTCTGTCAAATAAATAAATAAAAAAAAATCTTAAAAAAAAAAAGTTACTGCTAGGTTCACTGTAATGGCCTTTGTTTAAAATAATCTCACTTGAAATATCAAAAGGCAAATTATTCATAATTAAGTAAAACATTTTGTCACTTATGAGAAATTATTTGCCTTTATACTGGCACCAAGTGAAAGAAACCATTGTGTTTTTTAAGGCCACTCAATTTCATATCAGCAGTAAGAAATTCCATTGTTAAAGGATTCACTGAGTGTGGTTTGTTGGTAAGTATATTACATTTATCTATGAAATGGAAATTTGCTTACTAGGAAAACCATCTTCAGATACAACTGCTAAGCCCAAGAGAGCCCCTAAACAGAAGAAAGTAGAGCCTATCAACTCTGACTCAGATTCAGAATTTGGCATTCCAAAGAAGACTACACCCCTAAAAGGTGAGGATTACGTTACTCTGATGTATGCCATGTGGAAAAGAGTCTCTTCTACTCATTGAATTTAGAGGGACTATGTATATTGCTTTACTCCTCAATAAGCAACGTGTCTAAGAATCAGTGTTGAATTAAATTCCAGAGGAAGTCTAGTATTTTATAAATCTAGTACTTATAAATCTAGTATTTTATAAATTTTATATAAATTATATAAATAAAACTTGAGACTCAAAGAGGTTAAGTAAACAACTTGCACACCTAAGAATGGTTCAAAGAACCCCCGCCCCAGGCTGACCGTAAGTGTCATTAAAGTCAGATGAGGGCTCCCAACCAACTAGAGAGTGACTCTCATTAGAGTCGGACTTGGAGATGAGCTTTTTGCTCATCTAGGAAATGGAATCCCTGTACTCAGGGACCTGTAAGGTCACCAGCATCAGTTTTCCCTGGTACCCCCTCTTTTTCTCCAGAATCTAGAAAGTCTTCAAAGGTGCTTTTTAAAATACATGTGTAAGACATAATTTTTTTTTAAGGGTTGCTGCTCAACCTTCTATCCAACCGACAGATATTACCAGATATTAAAGTGGTGGTTGGGATAAGGAGATATAGAGACCTACATGGAAAGAAGGGAGAATAGGGGCAAAAAAGAAACAGTGACTGAGGTGGTCATTATGTATGGTATCCATGGTTGGAAACTTTACAGAGTCACAAGTGCCAAACATCCCAAGGGATGTGATAAATATCCCAAGATCGTTTAGGCTGTCTTTACTAGTACAATGTGGTTAGTCATAGCTCTTAAGGAATTTTTAAAATTTAGAATTGCACTTTAGTTCCATTTTCTTTTTCACTGGTATCTGGCATCATTGTAGGATGGAGACTATTTTGTTACCATTTGCATGTTACCTTTCCCCTTTCTTCCAATGAGAATAAGAGGTTAGGTAGATGGCAAAAAAAAAAAATATCAGTAATAAACTGCGTGTGGTACTTCAGAGTCTGAGAAGGAACATGGATTTGACAAATTATTACATGATTAATACTGGGGGTTTATTCTAAGACTTTGCATCTTTGAATGGTTGTTACGATAAGTAAAATTTTGAGTATACATTCAAACATAAAATTTGTACTAAAGTATTACTTTTTAGTAATTCAGTTTATAATTTTAAAGGTACTAATCTATGATAAATTAGAAACTAATTTTTTAAATTGAAATTTTTTTAAAAATCACAAGTTAAAAAGCAGTCTTTGAAGACATTTTCTTTTCAGGCACAAGGGCTACATGTTTAAAATTTGAGTGTTTTCTCTTGTGTATTAGGGGCTTGGTCATTTAAATTTGTCACCAGGACCTTCCAACTAGTTTTAAATGTATTTGTGAAATACTCTTTAGTCATGTCATCCCAGAACTGAAATGATGCTGCCAAAACATTTTTACCTCATTTATATTTAGAGAACAGGATTGCAGTACTGATTGGGGCATGCCAAAGAAGTGAAGTGTAATGTTGTGGCATGTATTTTTTATATATATTGCATTTAACCTTGGGAGGAAAACAAAAACAAAACAACCTTTGTTATTTTAAGGTAAAGGCCGAGGGGCAAAGAAAAGGAAAGCATCTGGCTCTGAAAATGAAGGTGATTATAACCCTGGCAGGAAAACATCCAAAACAACAAGCAAGGTAATTAGGAACACCTTTTTAATGCATTGTTTTATGATGATCTATAACTGGCTTAGTTGGCTTATTACTATAAATGTCTTTTAATAGCTTTAAACCTAGCCTGTCTGATACATAGGAGGCTTTGTATATGGTTAAAGAGTTATCCAAGTATAAAATCCATATACTCTGGACTATTCCTTGGATAAAAGTATGGCATAAATTAGCCTACTTAAGAATCAATTTCATCCAGTGAGCTGTAGAAGTTACATGCTACCTGTCTGAACTATTATTTTTCAGACCAAATAAAGGCAATTTCTTTTTAACTAGGATTTACTTGGCCTAGTTTGATTTTTCTTTTTTAACTTGAATTCATTTGACTATGGCTAATTTTCAGTCTTTTTAAGGTATAAGAAAAACCTCAAATATCCCCCTTTTCTCTGTCTTCCTCTCAGAACTTAAAAATACAAACAGATTTTAGCTTTATGCTGCTCTCCACCTTGAACTTTTTCCATGCGGTCATTGTCCATGCCTCTTGTCCATCTTGATGACTCCTCCCTGATTTTTATATAGGGTGTACTCTGTATTGCATATAAGTCTTGTTTGCCTTTCATGAATTGATAGGTACTTACAAATAATTTTTATTATCTCAACACTGTGCATATGCTTGGCAATATAGACGTTCAGAAAAGGTAGGAGACCACCAAGGTGGCTGATTATTAGACTTATTTTTATAAAGGGGAAAAAGGATTAGATAACTGGTTGTACACTTCAGTCAGCATTACAACTCTGATTTTAGTAACCTCATTATTTGCAATATTTCTCAAATGTAAGTGAAGTATAAGGAATAATAATTCATTTTAACACTTTTTTGAGATTTTAAACTTTTTTTTTTTTAAACCCATCTAGAAACTGAAGAAGACATCTTTTGATCAGGATTCAGATGTGGACATCTTCCCATCAGACTTCACTTCTGAACCACCTTCTCTGCCACGGACTGGTAGGGCTAGGAAAGAAGTAAAATATTTTGCAGAGTCTGATGAAGAAGAAGATGTTGATTTTGCAATGTTTAATTAAGTGCCCAAAGAGCACAGAAACATTTTAACAGATAAATTGTGTTGTCCTTTTGTCTTTTCTGTGTCAGATTTTTGTACATCTGGCTTATTTTAATGTGATGATGTAATTGATGGTTTTTTATTATTGTGGTAGGCCTTTTAACATTTTGTTCTTACACATACAGTTTTATGCTCTTTTTTACTCATTGAAATGTCATGTACTGTCTGATTGGCTTGTAGACTTGTTATAGACTGCCGTGCATTAGCACAGATTTTAATTGTCATGGTTGCAGACTACAGACCTGCTTTTTGAAATGAAATTTAAACATTAAAAATGGAACTGTGTACCCTGTGTCTTTACTGAAGATGAAAGTGTAGTAAAAGCTCCCATACACTTTTAAAATAAATATATTTTATTCTTTGCCAGGAGACTCCATGGAAAAAGGTAAACAGTATATGAACATAGAAAGCATTGTTAAACAATCTCAATGTACAAACAGAGCCAGTGAAAGTACATCACAGACTTGCTAATATATCAAAAAAAAAAAAAAAAATTCCACTAGTGCTTAAATGAGAACTAAGAAGCTGACACTTGTATCTGTTAACCACTCTACCACAGCTTTCACTCTGCTTCATAGTGATCGAACAAGGTCAAAGGATGCAGATTCTCTGTCCATGCCTTTGGGAGTTCATATGAGCCTCTGGGCATCAAGGAGGCTAGAAAAAACCCTCCGTAGCAGGCATGCATCAGAAAGGACCCTGGAGTTACATGGTATGGGTGGTAGACCAGTCTGCTAATTATCCCATGAAATTTCCCTAATGGCTTGTGAACAGGTAAACAAAAAACTTATTAACACTGAAAAGTGTTTCTGCCTTGGAGGCTACCATTACTGTAAAAATGTATCTTTTTTTAAAAAAATTGTGTAGTTATGTCATTAAGTAATAAACCACTGTTAAAGTGACATTAACAATCGAACAAATGACATCTGATTAACTGAACTGGCAGTTACACTGATACAGAATTCTCCTGCTAGTGCAGTGAATTTGTATCTTTTTACTGGGCAACATGAAATAGAAGACGCAGTTTGAGAGCGTCAAAAAGAGCAAGGACAAGCTTCTGTACTAACTAAATTAGAATTATCTCTAGCTTTATCTTGTCATACTGTACAACAGTCTCCTTTCCTTACCTTGATGTCCTGATTGCTCTGTGAAAGCAAGACAGTTATTTTTTTGAGCCTTTCTTAGCTGGACACGTACAGTAGTCTGTTTCACAACCTTGGTGTCTTGGTTATTCTGAGTATGCAAGGCAATAGGAAAGCACCAAACATACAGTATAGAAAGAACAGAGCCATACTTCTGTATGTACAAAGTCTTCAGACACTTAACTGGGGTAAATCATTTTGACTGGGTCTCTGCCATGCAATCTTGAGTGTTCAAAGAGGAAAATAGAAGCTTTTAACTAGTTTCTGGTTGCATGAAATGGCTGATTTTTAGAATTGAAAAAGTTTGTATTTCTAGGTAAATTAGACAGTGAAGAGTATATATTGATACATATGAAAACTTCTTGGTCCTTCTTGAGTTTTAATATATTTTCAGTCCAAAAACTAAGCAGCAGTAAAAATGTGTTTTTTCCTTGCATTTTAAATCCTGGAACTGAAGGTACTGGGGAATGTTTGAAGTAGCTGGAAAGTGTCTTATTGCACCAGTGGTGACTGACTGACACCGCTGTTTTCCACTGAGCTGGGTGAGGTGCTGGGACTGTGCTCCACTGGGTTCCCACTTGAACTTGGGGTCAAGGGTTCATGTCCTTCAGAATTCTCCAGCATTTCCTGAATGAGAGGTGGCATTGATCCAGGAATTTCCATTTTCAAGGTAATTACACGTTCTGCACCTTTTAAAGAGAAATAATAAAATCCGGTAGAGATAGGGAGTTAAGCTGAGTAACTCGGGATCAACTTTCATCGACTTTAGAAACAGTGAAAACTGTGCTACCAAGGCCTCCCAGACGCTGTCCTGATTTTTTTTTCCCTTTAAAGCCCTTATAATTTGAGTATTTATTTTATGTACAATGTGTTGGCATTAAGGTAGGTTTTATCTTGGATATCTGCAGTTAAGGTAGGCATCTTGGATGACCCATTCAAGGAAGTTCACTTAATCCAACTTAATGAAGCCTATATCCTTCATGTACTGATGGAAACACTGGTGGCACATATTGAGACCACATTTCTGGGTCAGACTGTGCCAGTTTGAGCAGACACAGCAAGAAAGAGAACCCTGGCCAGATCTCCTTGGAGAGGCAGTCCTGATTTTATGACATTTAAATATTTCTTACTCTATCTCTGGGAAAACAATGCAGATGCAGCGACTTGCTTAAACTTGATGATTCCATGCCTGAATCAGTTTCAGGAAAGGTTAGCAGGATATATTTATTTAACCTAACTTACAAAGAGAAGCTCCTGATAAATGACCAGAAAGAGCATATCTTAAAATGAGACAGTTGTCAAGGATACCAGTTACCCATGAATGAAGGAAGTGACTTAAGTAATAAATGTGTGGTAATTATTAAGTTGATGTAGCACTGCACTGTCCAGCACAGTAGGCACCAGCCAATGTGGCGTTTTAAATTTAAATTCATTAAAATAAATACAATCAGGAAGAACAATGCCTCAACTGCATTAGCCACTTTTTAAGTGCTTGAGAGTCACATGTGGCTAGTGGCTACTTGTATTGGACAATATTTCCATAATCACAGTAAATTCTATTAGCACTGGTCTAGCTAGATATAGAGAATGACAGTATTAAGTTAAACAGCTTCATTGATTTTAAAGTCAAAGACCTCACAATTAATAATGGTCAAGCACTGGTATCTGCTATTTGCAAATAGTCGTTTTTTTTTTTTTTTAAAGATTTTATTTTTTTATTTGACAGACGGAGATCACAAGTAGGCAGTAGAAGCAGGCAGAGAGAGGAGGAAGCAGGCTCCCCGCTGAGCAGAGAGCCCAATGTGGGACTCGATCCCAGGACCCCGGGATCATGACCTAAGCCGAAGGCAGAGGCTTTAACCCACTGAACCACCCAGGCGCCCCTGCAAATAGTCTTAATCCCATGTTAGGGATGAACTCAGAATGGCTCACTGAGAAAACCTCTTAGGAGAAGCTCAGGAATTGAGACTCCTTGTCAAACAAGTTTACCATGTTTTTAAGGCACTTTCTGAAATAGAGCATTTGTTTCTTGGCTCAGTCAAGTCTTCAGGGACAGAGCACACTTGGTACTGGGGATAGCTGCTGAGTTTTCTCTCTGCACAGAAAAACTCCGCTCTAGCACTCAATTGTCCCCTGGCTCTAGGCAGTTCTGTAATTACTCAAGTTGCCATACAAACTGAAAATCACTAAGCAAGGAATATTTATACCTCTCAGGAAGGCAAGAATTCCTTTGCTGAGAAGCATGCAGAAGTCAATCTGCTTATACACAAGAGAGTGATGGCAACATTGATTTGAGAGAGAAACTTCACCAGTAACAGTTGCCCTAAGTATTACTCATTTTCCTGAGGTTTGGATGGTCAGGAAAAACTGTAGTCAAGTTTATGTCAACCAGAGTATGTATGGAAAGGAATGAAATGCATTAAATTAGAAAACTGAAAAGGCTGTCAATACATTCTCTTGAAAATAGTTTTTCTAGGGGCATGTGGGTGGCTCAGCTGGTTAAGTGTCCAACTCAGTTTCAGCTCAGGTCGTGATCTCAGGGTCCTTGAATCCAGCCCTTTGTAGGACTCTGTGCTCAGCGAGGAGTCTGCTTGGCATTCTCTCTCTTCCTCTCCCTCAGCCCCTTCCTCTGCCTGCACACCTGCTCTCTCTCCACTCTCTAATAAATTTTTTTTTTTTTTAAGGATTTTATTTATTTGTTAGAGAGAGAGAGCGAGCACAGGCAGACAGAGTGGCAGGCAGAGGCAGAGAGAGAAGCAGGCTCCCTGTCAAGCAAGGAGCCCGATGCCGGACTCGATCCCAGGACGCTGGGATCATGACCCGAGCCGAAGGCAGCTGCTTAACCAACTGAGCCACCCAGGGGTCCCTCTAATAAATAAATCTTAAAAAACAAAACACCAGTCTTTCTATCTACTTAGTCACCTGAATTATAAACTCAATCTCTTAAGATCATTGAGTAGGGTAAGATAAGAGGTTTTTAAGGGTGAATACTATTCCTTTTGATTTCCATCAGAAATAAATTCCAGAACAAAAACAGAGGAGCAGCTATGTCAAACATACTGAATGAAAACATCAAGTTAAAAAAAAAAAAAAGTCAGGACCACTTCATGAATACAATGGAGACTCTACTGACATACCTTTAGCACTGATGCTGCGGAGGTCTGTGATTTTCATTAAGATCTTTGGAAACATGTGAGGCTTGCTGGGTCGTCTCTTTCTGATATAAATTTTTAGTGCTTCCAGCAGTGGTTCTTGTAGCTTATCTACTTTTGTTGGTTCCTCAAGGTCCTGGCGGTCTAGATAGCAGGAAGAAAGTTTTAAACAGTATCAGGACAGAGAGTTCTGCACTTGCCAGGAGAGAGGGCTGCCGCCCATTTCCCTTTCTTGTTTCCTTGGCCCTCGTACATTATTGATCTGATGATTCAATCACATAGCAGTCTGAAGATACGTGCAAATGCTTTAAGCAGTGATACTTGAAAATGTCCCTCTTGCTGTTAAAAAGCACATTTTCATTACTGGTAGCTTTGTTCCAAGGAGAAAATTACTTCTCGTGACCAGGAGATGTCACTACTGAACTGAATTCAACCAAACCTTGAGCAGCTGGATGGTTTTAAAAGCAAGGTAAACAGGCCCCATAATGAAAGCAATTACTTTTTAACCACTTAGGTTTCAATGTCCTGTGAGCCAGTAGGGGTCAGTACAAAGAAGAAAGCCATATTTTATGCCAGTCTTTTAAGAGTTAGGGGTAGGGTGGGGGGGCTAGACAACCCAGTGACTTGTAGTCCAAGCCACTACATTTACAAACCGCACAAGGAAGTCCCTTGCATTATCATTAAGATGTTCTTAGGCAATTTATTTTACAATAGTCTGATCCTGCCTTGGAAAAAACCAGTAGCAATTGGAGAAATATCATTTCAGTATTTCAGAGCAAAAGGATCCCGAATATCTTCATTTAATTTGCAATATGGAAAAATGCAACAAACCCCTAGCATGCATGCCTGGCTATTTATTCACATGTCTTTCTCCATGCAAAATTACTCCAAAATGGAGATAGGAATTTCCCATAAATTACAAGTTGTTCTTCATGGAATCTCACGGGGGTTTTTCTAGGTAGTTGGTACCTCCACAGATTAAGCAGATGGCACTGAGAAGGCCTGTTTCTGTGTCATCCATTTCCAAAGGCAGGAGCTGGTTGGCAAAGGTGAACACAAGGTCAGTCAGAGGACCAAATCCAGCATTGTGCATCTGAGTTCGATTCAGGGTAAGGCCATCTGAAAATGTCATGGTGTCTTGTTCTGGAGTATACCTGGTGCAGATTCTAAGAATCTGGAAGGAAGAAAAAAAAAACAAAACCATATTCGATGGATCATCAAAGCCAGCCTGTCCTTATGGCATCAACCTAGCTGGGAAGGAAGTTGAAGATTTCCAAGGAGCTCTCACATCACGTGAGGCACAACGCCCGCCTTCTGGATGTGGAATGTCTTCTGCAGCCCTTTCACTGAAAGAGTATAGAAGCCAAAATATGGGCTAACATTATTTAGGGAATAATAAACAAGACACAAGAAATTTTAAGAAATATTTGTGCTAAAAGTAATTCATTTGACTCAAATAAACATTTACTGAGTACCTACTTATGTCCCAGGCACTGTGCCAGGTGCTGGGGAATAAAAAGATTTTTTTCTTAAGAGCTTACAGTCTACAAAAAGAAAAAAGGCACTATCTACCATTTATGAAATGCTGAGTATATGTCAAGTGTTAAACATGCCCTACGTTCAAACTTTCAAACACTTCAGCAAGTGAATATTATTCCTATTTTACAGATGAGGGACTGAAGCTCAGCGTGGTTCAGCCATAAGCCCCACATCTCACAGTTCCCATGGGGCTGGGTTTGATGCCAAGCCGGGTTGGGCCCCCTCTTCCACGATGCCTCTGATCACACAGCTCCCAGCCAGCTCAAATATGAGGAGCAGGAGTGGAACTGCAAGGAGGAGAGCTCGGACACGGCCCGAAGGAGATCAAGGGCAGATTCACAGAGAAGAGGCAGCACTTAAACTAAGCCCAGAAATATGGTTGGGATTTCTATAGGTAAGAAGCCTGGACCATGACACCAGTCTCCCAGTGCCACCTGGCATGCCGCTGATAGAAAACTCTGCTGGTCACCCTGGCCACACCCACTACCAGGAAGTCGCCTGGTTGGTGCTGTGGGCCTTTGGGCCTCACTCAGCATGGCCAACTCCAAAACACCCTCTGCGGGTGACTATATCGTCACTTCGGCTGGCGTCCCACTGCCCTCAGCCCGCACTGCCGGCAAGGAGCTCCATGGATGCAAAGCACTCATCTGCCCAGAAGCATATTTCTGTACCGATCACCATGAGGGGCCTTTCTGCTGGCCATGTGTCTATCTTTGACTATTCCTTCTAAAAAAGCCTTAGAGCTGCGTGAAGCAGAGAAATTTATTCTGTCTGGACAAGAATGGATAACCCAGTAGGCTAACAGTGCTGTTTTTTCCAGATGCTTGTGCTCTGTACGACTGGGTGTAGTCACCATGAACGTCCACTTCAGGGTCAACAAAGAGGAGGACAGATGTGATCAGAAGGGTCTGCGATCTTCCCGTGACAGGGCCCTGTGCGGAGGGGGTGGCCCTCTGACGAAGCCACAAGACTCTGAGCTATGAGGGAAGTCCCCACTCTCCATATTCCCACCAGGACTCCTACTGCAAGAGCCAGGTCAAATCTTTTCGTGCTGGGCGTTCGGGGCAGACACTGCCCCTGCCCAAGACCATCCTATAGGACTGGCTACGTGACCACATGAGCCAGGGGGCAGGGCTGGCATACTAGAAATGTCGCCTGTTCTTGGGTCCTGATGTTCTCCGAACCTCCAAACTACAGGGCTAGGAGCCAGCCCTCCTCCTACATGCTGGACTCCGGTGTGGACTTGGACGAGAGCATATGTAAAGTGAGGCAGGACATCTGCTACATCTGCTGATGGAAAAAAAAAGCCTGACTCCAATGTCTTCTTGGTTAAAAGAATATCTCCTGAGAGGAGAAGGGGGAATGATGAACGCTCCATCCTCTAACATATGAGAGCGAATGTTTTATTCATCAGTGGCTCCATGCCAGGGACTGTGCATAGTGTTTTAACATATTACCTAATTCTCCTATCAACTCGTAACTTTGGTCATCCCATTTTACAGATAGGGAAACAAAGGCAAATAGCTTGTCCTAGATCACGTAACTGCTAAGTGGCATGATCTGCTTCAGGCAATTGGTCCCTAGCACTTAAGTGCTCCCCTATGCTTCACCTCTGCCTCTCAGCAGCCTCCATCCTCTTCCTGCCACTCTCCATCCCCCGCTGCCTAAGGTGAAATGACATCCAGCCAGCATTCATTTGGATGTTAGCCTCATTTGTCTCTTTGGCTTGCTGCCTTAGTGCAGCGCACAACCTGAACGGTTATGCATGGTGACCTACTTGGTACACAGAAGTGCGCGGCCTATGGCTTGGAAACAGAAAATTGGGCAAAGTTCACTTCGGGTGAGGGGGCATGATCTAAATCTGGACACATCCTCAAACTTAACGCTCCTATTATGTGATCAAGTGGCAAGTGAATGGGAAAGCAACCGAATGTGAGTTGTTACTAAAATGTTACAAAGAGTCCTCTTCGCTGGATGGCCGTTTTTGCCTCTCAGGTATTTGCCCAGGGACCTCTCTGAGCCTGTCCCCCCATTTCCTCTGGGTCCCCAACTGGCTGAAGGGTTGCACGTCATCTTGGTAGGGGGCATGAAGTCCATTCCCGACGTCAGAGCAGCAAAGGAACCAAGAAGCCCCGGCTTATAAGCCTTAGTTCCCCTGAAAGCCCTGGGAGTAAAGCCCAAGATCACCCAAGTGCTGGTGCCAGGACAGAACACAGGACCCTAGCCCCAGCCCAGGGCCCCTTCAAATCACCTGGAGGAGCATGAGAAGAGATGCCTGTGTGGGGACGGGTCACGTGATGGGCAGAGTCAGAAGCTCAGTATTTATGGGCTCAAAATCTCCAGACACATTTCCAGTTTGGAATCAAATAGGTACTAAATAAGTCTTTGCAGCTGTGGCAGGCTGCCAAGAAGTGAGTGCACTAGATCTGTCCCTGCGAGAATGAAGGAAACCAGGATTTGCTGGAAAGGAACGGAAGACGACCAAGATTTAGGCATTTGCAAGCTGTCAACAGCTCACTTAGAAATCCAAGTCCACATTAGAGTGCACAAATGTCTCTTTTGAACGATTCTAGTCTGAAGGGTGCCCCTCCTCAAAAGCAGGAAAATGTTTGGATTCTAATGAAGCATTTAAACTATGTTCTGTGGTCTCTCTCCCTAGAAAGTTCAAAACCCAAACCAAGTATTAACGGGCTGTCCAGAGGGGACAGCCCATGGCCTGAGATGAGAGAATGGTCAATGTCTTCTTTTACCAGGGGAGCCTGCATTCTCCCCCTGCCCAGGCAGCAGGCTTCCTCCTCAACCATGCGGCCAGGCCTGCCTTTGGAAAGGAACTAAGGAGTTTCATTCGTTCAAGTCAAGCCCCAGTGGCAACCGCCAAGTGCTTCACCAGTATTAAAACGCCCTTTGTTTGAAATGGAGTATTGCATCTGGACAGGGGAACACGCAGGCCCCACGAGGTGGGCAAAAATAGCATAGGCGAGGCTGACTCAGGCAGGAGGGCCCTGCTGGATGGCACCAGGCTCTGCTGATTGGCAATCCTGACACTCCTCGGAGGGAGAAGGACCCTCAGCCTTCCTGCCTTCAGCAAGGACAGGTGAGTATTGTTCCACTGCCTCTGGGGTCCCCCCTGGGAGAATCTGAGCATGTGGGATCGCAGGCACAGAGAGAGAGAGACCTGTTGCCTTCTCTCCTTGTCCCTGTGACCACTCTAATCCAAGCCACCCTCACCTCTCCTCTGGGGATTCTGACCTCCCCTTCTGCTCTCCCAGCAAGAGCATGCTGTTCAAAATCGTCATCAGAGGGGACCTTGCCCTTGCTTAAAATCCCTCCAGTGGCTTTGAGCTGTTACAGATCTATAACATTTAGACTTCTTCCTCTGTGGCCTCTACCTATCCCATCATGGCTCCTTTCCCCTTGCTCCTTAACTTCTGCCCATATCTGTCTTTCCGAATCTCAAGCATCTCAATGTCACAGCAAAGCGTCTACACTTACTGTTCCCTCTGCCTTTGATGCTTTTCCCTTGATCTTCAGGATTCTTCCTACTCAGAGCTCAGTTCAAATGTCACGTCCTCAGAAAGCACAGTGAACACGCTTCCTAAGACCCATTACTTTCTATCCTATCGCCCAATTTTGTTTGAAATAGGAAATAAAACTTTTAAAACTGAGTATAGCATGTCCAGTGGCTTTAAAAAAGGCTCACAAATTCTTTGCTTCTACTCTATTTAAGGAACAAAGCTTCATTCCTCTCCCCTTGAGTGTGGGCAGGAGCCGGTGACTTGATTCTCACATAGAATCCAGGGGAAGCAATGGGTGTGACTCTGGAGAGTAAGTCATAGGAGGCAAAGCACTGTGGACTCCTCCTTTTCAACTCTCTTACATCTCATTTTGGGGGAAGCTGGCTGACACATCATGGAAAGGCCCATGGGGCAAGAAACTGGGCCCTCCTCCCAACAGCCAGCACTAGCTTGTCAGGCACCTGTTAGGAAACCCCGGAAGCAGCCCTTCCGTCCTGATAAGCCTTAGCAGGATGAAGCCCCTGCCAGTGTCTGGCCAGCAAGCTTCTGAGTGACCCAATCCAAAAGCACCCAGTTCAGCCCGTTCCTAACCCACGGGGCCCCAGGATATAGTAACGCTCATCACTTAACACTGCTAAGTTTCATGGCAACTTGATATACGGCAATGGATAACGAGCCCAAGGTACTGGCCTTGAGCTGTGCTTGCGGCTCAAGTGTACAGGTGACTGTATTCCCCCCTCCCCCAGGTACACGCCTGTGGAAACGCCACCCAGATGGAGACACAAAGAGTTCCAGCTCGTCTGGGCTCCTGTGGCCCCTCGTGATCCAATCCATCCCCTGCTGCATGTCCCTCCCCCCTCAAATAACCGTTATTTTGACCTTGATTCCTGCAGACTAGCTTTACCTGTCCTTGAACTTGAGGTAAAGGGAATCACACTGCACATTCTCTCTCGTGTTCAGCCTTTATGTACTCCGAGTCACATCTGAGATTCCCCGTGGGAGCAGGTGAAGCTGTGGTTCTTTTTCACCACTGGGTAGTATTCCAGCCCCTGCCCCCTGGTTCCCTGGCTCCCTGGCCTGGCCTGCTGTTTTTTCCCCGGAGTGCTGTCCCTCTCTGGGCCTGCTGACCACTGCTGCGCCCGGAAGACAGGCCTGCTCTTCACCTGCCCTGCTCGCTGCTCAGTCTTGGGCATCTGGGCTGCAGAGCCCGCACAGCAGGTGGCTAATGAACAGCTGTTCAATTATTAACGAAGCAGATTCCCCCGTTGGAAATCTCTTCCACCTTGTAACCCCCTGAGGGAGGGCAACTGGGGATTTCTGAGTCCCTAGGCAAAGGGGCAAAGCTCAAATGGCTCACGCATCTCGGGCCATGCGCTGTATCTGGCGAGTTGTGGGCCAATCCTGATCTGGTCCGATGATCCCCAGTTCACGCAGCTTCTACATGGCAGAGCTGGGATCTGAACCCAGGGAGTCTGGCTCCAGAGCCTGCCCCCCTCACCCCACACTGACTCCCTCACAGTGACTTCCAGTCACAACCAGGGTGACTGCTCTGCTCCCAGGGGTGAGAAGGCTGGGTTTCAGAGAGATACAGGACCTCCTCATGCCCACACGGTGGCTGAGGGTGATGCTGCAGTCCAGCTCAGGTTGTGGGCTCCGAGGCAGAGCCAGCTCCTCTTCCAGCTGGGTCTGGTCTCTGCTGAGCCTCCGGAAGATGGAGGACGGGTTCACGCAGGAACGGCCCTCCATGGCTGCATAGCCAGATGGGCCCCAGAACCCTAGGAGCTGCAAATCATGTCGTGAAGTCACATGGGGCAGTCCCTTCTGTGTCACCAGAGCAAGGTGCCGCTGCTCCTGGTGTGGGAATGTTTCCTCAGGGCATCGGGAACCCAGGAAGGCCCCAAGGGACCCTCAGGGAAGCCCTCAAGCTACCTCACGCTGGACCCACCCAGATGCAACACTCTGAAGGCAGCCCATGTTCTGGAATTCCAATTTTGATCTCTCATTCATTTGCTCATCCATTCATTCCCAAATAGTCACCTCCTCACTGTTCCTCAGCCTGCCAGAGCCTCCCTGCCTAAGGGCCTTGAACTACACTCTTCAGGTCACTCTCCCTTGTACACCTCCCTGGCTACTGTCTTTTACTGTTCCAGCTCTTTCCGTCCTTTCATTCAGGTCTCTTCAAAGGTCACCTGCTTCTCGAAACACACAACAGAACCTCATGAAACACACAACTCATGCCCACCTCGGTCATGCTCCTGGACTTGATCCTGCCCCTATTTTTCTTTGTGGCCTGTCAGACCCTATTCATCTGCTTATTCTCCATCTATCCCCCATCGAAGGCAGCTCCATGAGGGTAGGTATTTCTGTCTGTCTTGTTCACTGCTGTGTCATCAGCGCCTAGAACAGTGCCTGGCACACAGCAGGTCCTCAGTGAATATTTGTAAAAGGGAGAGCAGAGAGGGAAGGAGGTCAGCAGGGAAGAGCAAACAGAAGATCAGACAGCCCCAAGCGTTGTTTTTTATTATTTTTAAGTTGAGAGAGACTTGATTCAATTACCTGCACAGAAGAGGAAGCTGAGGGGCAAGAGGAGAAGAAACAGGATAGGGACGATAAAGGAGAGTCAGCAAGAAGGAGAACGTGAGCACAGGTGAGGGGACCACTCTTGGGGGGTCCCTTTCTTGTCCTGACCACAAACCTGGGGTGCCACAGCTCTGGGGTGAGGGATGGAACGCAAACTTCTACGCACAATGGTTTCGAAGATTTGGCCCATCTTAAGAGAGACCTTGCGGCTACTTGACCCTGTGGGAAATCGTGAAGCTCAGAGCCGGATCCTATCTCTGAGGGAAGCCTGGCTGTGGACTCCACACCAAAGGCTGTGGACTCCACTCCCACCCAGGCAGATGCCAGGACCAGAAATCCTTCTGGAGGGTGGTGTGGAGAGAGCATAGGCTAAAGGGCATGCTTTCCCCTTGGACCTGCATCTTGAGGGGCTCATTGACAGCTTCAGCTGGCGCCGCGCACTCGGGAGCAAAGGCCTGTCTCAGATCACACACAACACGATGCACTGGTGGCAGTGAATGCATGGTGCTAGGCCAGAGCTGCCAACCCCTGGGACAACTCTAACTTTCCCTTCTAGGGGCTGACAGCAACTTCAGCCTGTGTCTGTCCATCTGTCCTTCTAGTGTGTCTGTCTCACTCTATCCCTACATCAATGGCTTCGATAAGAAGGTTCTTCTAAATGGGTCAGCCAGCTGATATTCTCATCCAAAAGATGCTCTTTGAGGCTGTGCATTTTTCAGGCTCTTGTGATTAATTGCCTTTGCTACAAATTCTTGGAAATGAGCTCTTATCTGGGGCCAAATAAGTACTCCTTCTGCTTCATCTCATAAGACTGGATGTCTCTGCCCTTCCCCAAGTAGAGTTTTTTCCTCTTGCGCCTACTGCATCCCAGCCCCAGCCCCTCAGTCCTATGAAGCCAGGACATAGTGGTTGAAAGAGTTTTCTGACTCCTGTCTCAGAGTCCGGAATTGTCCCCATGTGCTTATGACAGCTTTGTCCCTGATCCCAACACCACTATCTACTACCCGTTCCATGCTTATACCCAAGACTGTATTTAAAGTGTTTAAAGAATCACTTTAGTCAATGCCTTATTGATTTGTATTCCTGTTGTATAGATAAGTAAACTAAGACTGAGAAAGATTAAATAACTCGACCAAGGTCACAGAAATTGGTTCTTGTTCTACCCAGTTCCACCAAAGGGCTAAGCATTGCTTCCTGGATCCATGGGCAACCCAGAGGAGTGCTTGGGTTTCACTGTAAATGCGGGATGTGGAAAGACAGCTGGAGGTTGCAGGGGGATCTTAAGGGATCTTAAGCACCTCTAATGGGAGCTGCTTCCCCACCAAGGAAACCAACCCAGCCAGAATTAATCACACCATCCCTGACCATGAAAGCGTGGGGTATTGAGGAAACAAGATGCTTCCTTGGAGGATCGCAAAGGCTCCTTCTCATTTCATCTTTCCCAAAGGGCTGGAGTTGAAGGAACCCCACACGGTTACCACTTGGCAGCCAGACAAGAGGAGGACTAAGAAACAAGCAAAGAACCAAAATAGAGCCCAAATGTCAGAAGGCTCCAGGACCTGCTGGGTGGCCACGTCATACAGGGAGTCAGAATTCCACCATGTGGCCTGGTGCAGACCCCAACCTGCTGGTGCCACCTCATGGTCCCCTCAGCCACTCTGGGCCTCTGGGGCACTTCTCACCATGTGCTGGTAACTCCAGTCTCTACTCATATCCTGGGGGAGTCTGGAGGCTTAGGTGAAACTCACCTGAGTGCTACACTTGAAGCACTCATGAGGAAAGGGTAAGAAAGCGTAGGCTTTGCTATGAATTATTCCAGTAGCTCATTATAAACATTGTCATGTCATGTCAAGGGGACTCTATTAATCTCTGGTGGCCTGGCTGGTCCTATGCCCAGGGCCCACCTAACACCATCCCCTGTGTATGCCTCTAATCCTCTCATGGCTTTTGGGATAGAAAGATGTGGGTCTTGGGATTTGGTTGCAGCATTCACCTGACCTGGGTGACTCACCCAGTCTCTAGCTCCTCATCTGTAAAATGGGCTGAATCTCTATCCCCAGCCAGCTCACTGAGCTGTGGGAGGCTCAAGTGAGCTGAGGTGAGATGCTATGGGTGTGGGCAGGTGACAGGTGAATGGTGCTTTGAGGTTCCATTTTTTTCTAAATGTCCCTGGTTCACCCCAGATCCTCTGATTTTATGAGATGAAAAAATATATCTCATATATATATATATAGACATATATATATATATGTCTATATATATATATATATATATATATACACACACATACATATTCTCAGGATCCCTGGCATGTGTAGGTTACTGAGCAACCATTACCACTCCTAAGATCTAACCAGTGAGCAGAAAGACACATAAACATTCAAGCTCCCTGCACAACTGCCTCTCTCTTCCTGAGCAGGACTGTGTGTTTAATTACAGTGAGTAACTCTATTTGCTTTGCAGAATTGTTTATACCCAAAGCTAAAGATGTAATAAAGAGAAAAATCTATGCTTTTAAAGCACCGCAAAAGCTAATTTTACTTTCTCTATTTCCTGATGCATCGCTGGGGGCCAGCTTCCCCTCCCACTTCCTCCAGAGGCCCATCAGCACACACCAGCCCCCACCCCGAGGCATGGTACATCCCTGTCACCTCTAATGGGAGCTGCTTCCCCACCAAGGAAACCAACCCAGCCAGAATTAATCACACCATCCCTGAAGCCCCCACCAGGGAGAGGGAGGGAAGGCATCCGGCCAGTAGACCCACAGAGGACGAGGTGTGACAGCGTCCTTACCCTCTCTAGGGCCCCTAGAAGCCCCAGTGTGAAAACAGAAGAGGGGAGAGAGGCACCAGCAATCCATTCCCTTTGCACAGATAGGGACACTGAGTCCAGGAAAGGAAATTATTTTCCCGAGGCTGCTGACAGAGGTGGTATAAGATCAGAGGGCGGAACCAGGGAACCGTGAGCCAGCTGTGGGTTTAGCTCGGAGAAGCCTGATGGCCTTTCAGAGATCTACAGGACTGGCCTACGGAAGGCGTTTTGGGGGAGCAAGCAAGCCTGTGACCGAGACAGGCTGGGTCCTGCTCTGAGGCCATGGGGGTTCCCACACCAGGTCGAGGAGGGAGGATGTCATACAGGAAGGATGCCCAAGTCCTGGGTATCTCTGAGCCTCTGGCAGGGGAACGGGGGTTCAGGAAGGGAGGACGGGCTCGGTGTGTGACGGCAGTGGCTGGAGGAGGCAGGGAGACTGAAGCCTCTGGAGGTCCCCCAAGCCCCCGCCCCGCCCCCAACTAAGAGCTCGGAAGGGCACATACCAGAATGTCCAGGCAGGCAGCCTTCAGCAGAGTGATTTGGTCTGCAATGGTCAAGCCGGTGAAGCCTGGCAGACGTTTAGCAAACTCCACGATCTTAATAATGCACTTGGTGGCCAGTTCACTGAACTTGTCCCAGAGGCCCAGGTCCAGTCGGACTCGATGGTCAGCACTGGAATTCTAAGAGGGAGAGAAAACACTGTAAGGGGGAGTTTCTGGAAAGCTTGACAGAAGACGAGGAACTCGGCGCATTTTCTATGAATGCACTAATACTTCAGTCTTGACTGGGGAGCTTCTTGTTGGGGCCGCTGGGTGTTTAGCTTATTCTTTTGAAGGTGCTCCCTATCATATCCCTGAACCACCGGGTTGTCAAGTAGCAGATAAAAGGGGTTTCTCTTTACGTGATTATCCCAACTAATACATGAAGGAATGATAGAATAAGGAGCCACCATTTTAGAACCCTGATGAATTAATGGTTCTAGGCACTGACGATCAGTGATCGCTACAATCTTAAAAAGAGCCAATGTCATGGAATCACACACCCCCACCTTTGAAACAGTCAAAGCAGGATGAGAGTGGGCCTCTAGATCAAACTACAGAAAGCTGGGAGACTGGGGACCTGGTAAGTTACACCACGGGGGATGCAACCGTCCCCATCCAGAATGCTAGAGCCTTCATCACACCAATGAACTGGTCTCTTCAACGAATACACTGTAAGAACTGGAGAGAGAAACCTGCAGACTAAAAGTGACTCAACCTAGATGCTTATTAACCTGTAAATGGAGAAATCTATGGCACCCCACCCAACGGAATGCTGGCCAAGGGTAACAGCAAAGAAAACGTGACACAGGCCACAACACCGAGGAGCCTCAGAAGCATCACGCTGAGTGGAAGGTGGCAGACACGAAAGCCTGCACACAGAAGGAGTCCACGAACAGGACATTCTGAAAATAGCAAAACTACAGGAAGGGAGAGCAGATCAGTGGGACAGAGGCACAGGAGAGGACCAAAAAAAAAAGGAACTGACACACGTAAGAGAAGTGGGAATATGAGATATTACGGTGTTTGAGATGCGAATTTCCTGTAATGAAAACATTGCTGTTTTCAGTGTTGGCAGAAGGTTGCATCATTGAGAACATCAACATATTTATAGGCCCCATAACATGTTTGTAATTTACTTCCAAAGACTATATGATGAAGAGAGTGTGGATGGTGGTTCGAGGATGAAACAAGGCTGGCTGGGGAGCGATCCCGGTGGTCTCTATTCTATCCTCTCTGCTTCCACATTAAGTTCACAATTGTTCATAATAAAGATAAAAGGTAAGACAGAGACAGTGTGAATGGAAACAAAAGGTTACATCGACAGCAACAGAGTATGGCATCCCTTGGTGACCTCAGACCTATGATGGTCACATGTGTGTTTCCTGGTTGCCCCTGGTCCCAGCGCCAGGAGGCCCTGTGCAGAGGGGGCTGCCAGCCAGGGGTGGCTGCAGGGATAACAACACGGCTGCAGGGATAACAACACAGCTGCTCCTCCAGGGAGCCCCGGCCTTCTCACCCCTCAGCAACTTTAATCCTGGACCCCGAGGGCCAGGTTCCTGCAGGAGCCCCTGGCTTCTGGGAGCCACAGAATAAATCAGGGGAACCCTTCCTCCGGCACCTCTGTGACATTAGCAGATTTCAGTCCAACTACAGCCCTCTACTGGCTAGACTCCTCCATCCATTTGCATCCTCCTATATTCACTTACTTGCCAGCCTCTCCCCTCCCTCCCTCTGTTCCATGAAGGCCTCCTGCCCCACCCACACGCAGCCAGGGGCTGGGGTATCACACTGAGCACACCACACATGCTTCCCGCCCTGGCGAGCTGACAGCCTGGTGGGGAGAGCACCTGCTGCTCTCTGGGACTTGCCACGGACAACCCTGTCCAGGCCCCTGCTCTGGACCAAACCCAACCCCACCTAGCAAAGAAGGGGCTACCTATTCTTAGCTTCATCCTAAGACAGAGAAGAGCCATCGCAGAGAGGTGAGCTACCTTGTCATCGAGGGGCTGGAGGATGGTCCCAGATCTATCTGATCCCCAGCTGACAGGTGTGCCCTCCCATAAGCAGTGCCTCAATCTCCCCATTTGTAAAGGGGGATATGTGCCACACGCCCTCAAAGGCTGCAGGGGAGAAGAAGTGGGCTCCCGGTATACAAATGGTGCAGGGTGTGTTCTGGGGGTTTGGTCAGCGTTGGATCCCTTTCCTCAGCACCCCTGCCTGCCCATGGCACCGCCAAAGGGTTCAGACAACAGCAGTGGCCATCTTCTCCTCTGTCCTCCCGAGCAGACGGAGCATGGCCAGCAAAGTCCCCCTTCTGGTCCCCACTCCACGGCCCATTACCAGCCTCAACTAGCCTTCCTCATTTAATCAGTAGGGAGGATGCTCAGTATACACAGCAGATAGGACACCACTAAGAACTTGCCAGAAATTACTGAAGGTCTCAGCTTTCGGTGAGGACTACACTACATAACATACCTTGGAAAGTGGTTTTGTGCGGGTTTTGTTTTCTTTTTCTCTTTTTCTGATCTCCAGAGCAGAATCCTGGTGCGAAAGCAGTCGAATGACTGTCGTGTATTCTTGCCATTTTGCCATCCTTCTCTTCTGCCTCTGGAGTCATTTGGAGGACTGCTCCTTCCTCCCCTGAGCCCGTGGGGTTTGGGCAGGGCTGCCTAACTCCCTTACGCACAAGGAAGGTGCTTGACTCTGGTCTGCGTAATCATGGCCTCCTCTTGGCCACAGAGATTGGTTCAGAAAAGAGCAGGCAACCGCCAGCAGGCCCATGAGGCTTACTTCCGAGTCTTTGGCCGATACAACTGGGGAACAAGGTTGTCAGTGTGGGCTGCCAGGAGTTTTCAGGGGCTACTCGGCAGAGAAGGCCTTCTTAAAAATGAAGCCAACTCAGAGGAAAGCTGAGATGAGGGAGGGAAAGAAAGAGGAAGAGTGGTTCTGTCCTGAAGATACGGAAATGCTGGGTCCAGCCATGCCTGATCCACACCATGACTTTTTTGAAAAAAAAACTAGGTTGAATTGAGTTTGGGTTCCTCTCACCTGTAGCAGGAAGAATTCAGACTGGTGAACAGGTGTAGCTGAGAGAGTTTAGGTCTGACAATGCCACATCCTTCCTCCAAAGAACTACTAAGAGTTAGAGAAGAGGTCTGCCTCCACCACCAGTATCCTGGTCTGAGTCAGGATTTTAAATTTTTTAAAATGTCATCTTTTACAGTCCTTATTCCCTATCACACTATCATTCCCTTATTTAAATGGGGCCTTCTTGTCTCATTTTCCCCTGCTGTCCCCTCAGTGTCTGAACAGCGCCTGGGCCATGGCAGGCAGGGGCTCAACAAGTATTTGTTCAATGAGCCGACCAGGAAAGACGTTCCCCCAAGTCCCTGCTTGTTCCAGGTGTCTCAGGACACGACCATTCTGAAGATGAGGCTTTCCCTGCTATGGTCTAGGGCTGCTCAGGAGGCCTCTGATGCCTCTGGAGGCAGGCAGAGCGGAACCACCCAGGGAAAGGCGAGGCTCCCAGGGCCTGGTGTTTAGGCCTCTGACAAATGTCAACAGTTCCGTGAAGGGAACTGTGCACCCCAGACGCATAACTTTAGTTCCTCGCCTCAGTGAAAAGCAGCCCAAAGAGTCCATAAAGCTAGCTTTCATCCTGAATACTGGGGAGGAAAGCCGGAAAGGTGTTTGCATGGGAGATGCCACAGAAGGACTTCAAAGGGTGGGTGCCACCGGCGCCTTCCACAGCACCCCCTGGGAAGGTGGGCATGCATCCTCCAGATTGATTTTATTCCTTCCTCAAGGACCCTGGTGGAACACAGCACACTCGGGGGAACAGAAGATCAAGATGTGCGGCCATTCGGGCTGTAATTAAATTTAATAGGCAGTTTATCCAGTTTGTCGGAAGATGACACGGAAGAGAGGGACAGAGAAGCGAGCTTACGGTGGGAAATCATTTTACAATGGAGTATCCATCTGGAAAAAAAGACATTGGCCCGACCCAGCGAGTGTGAATGAAACCTCCATCAGTATGAGGTTACTTCATCACACACTGGACTGCAGGAGAGAAGCCTGTCGTACCTTCTATTAAAAATAATGCACAGCCATCTTAATGGCATGTAAATCTAACTCACTATTATGCAAACCGAAGGGAAGAGGCAGTTAATAAAACACAAAATAACCTGGTGTTTTATTATACTGGTTGCTCGATTCATAGGCATGAGTTTAAAATGGCTTATATATTATCTGCCAGCCGCAGCAAATGGAGAGCTCGGCTTGTTTGGGTTGGTAATGAAGGCGGTGACGGGGCACACTCAAAGGAAGTGTGGGTTTTCAGCAGCACTTCTGAAAACTGGGGGAGCAGGAGAGTGAGAGGCTGGGGGTGGTGGGGGAGGCCCTGGCTGAGGGCTGATGAGCAGCCTGGTGATGGGGGTGAGAGGCAGGCCCTCCTCAAACTCTGGCTCTCCATCCCCCACTCCTCCTCAAGGGGTGGGAGCCCCTGTCCAGTCGGGTCCCCCCACTCTGCCTTCCCAGAGTGCTGCGAGGCGGGGGCCCTGGGGAAGGGTCCACCCCGGGGCCTCTTTCGCAGCAGCACTGCCCAACCCCACTAGGAAATCCAATTATATGGCCATTTTTGTGACGCAAAAGGGATTCCCTTTTCTGATTGTTGTTACTTGCAGAACAAGACCCACAAATGTGGGTGATTTTGAAGTTCCTGTTTGTGGCAGCTGCTGGATACTACAGTGGTTGAAACAGGCCTGCTCATGGCTCCTTTTCAGCTAAGGAGGAAAGGCAAACTCTTCCCAACAGTAAGGAGTGATGTTTCCCAGGGAATGTTGGGGGCATCTGTCAGGTGCCTCCTTCCCTGGGCCTGAATCTGCTCTTCCGCTACCCGGACAGGCCAATGACCACCCAGACGGGCGGGCGCCCTTCGGAGTTGTGTTTGCAGATGGCTCCTGTCATCCACATTCCATGTCTCTGGGGCACACATGTCCCAGGCCATAACGCTGGGGGGCAGGCCCCCTTCTGTCGGCTTCACAACCAGCTCCCTCTAATTCTTATGGCGCCCTCTACTCGCAGGGGCTATTCTGGTCCCATAGCCTGGGGTGGAGGCCAAGGCCTGGAAGTCGTCAGTCATGCAAGAGGCTCAGCTGTGAGGCGGAGGGCCCAGGACGGCCATCAGGCAGTGTGGCTCCAGTGTCCACACTCCCCACTGTTACACCCTGTCACCTGCCCTCTTGTTCCTGGGGCGTCTTATGCTCTGCTGTTGTCTTTTAAGCCCTGCGATTGCATTTGTGATCTCCCTCCTGGTTGGTAATGCTGGACGCTTCCAGGAGGTGGCTGAAAGGTCCCCCGCACGTTATGAAGAGAACACGATGTGCCAGGCTGGCATCTCTCTGTGGTCCACTAACACGCATCTCAGCACCAGATACTAAGTCTTTTGGAATGCACCAGCAGGGATCCCTCCATCAGTGGGAAGAGGGAGGCATGGGGCCCCCAGCACACGTTTAGCATCTCCGTAGAACTGGATGCTTCCAACAGGTGGGGAAACGCTGCAGCCATCCTGTGGCTTCGGCTGGAAAGGCACTGTCTCAAAGGCATGGAGCAGCTCATGGCGGAGAGGGCTCCAAGCAACAGGCCATGGGCAATGGGAAGAGGGAAGGAACAAGGGTCTCGAGAGCCCTCCCCAAGAGTTCTCGGGAAGTCTGGCTAGAAGTGAGCATATCCCTGAAAGTGCTCTTGCACCCCTATTGCCTAAGATTCCGGGACCAATACATGAGACTGGAACGGCCCCTCTGGACAGCCACAGCCCCTTCATTGCTGGTGATCTCAGAGACTCAGGGACCTTGGTGGAAGGCAGGGGGAGAGCCTCTGGAATATACCAGCCGGAGGGTGTAGATCAGTGTTTTTGGAGGATGTCCAGGAGATGCTGGATCTTGGGGTGATCTCAGCTGCTCCGAAGGACCACGGATGGCTTCTGGAACTAACTCCATGGGCACATCTAAGAACAAAGCAAAGCTCTGTCCTGCTCGTCTGCCAAAGCCTGCGGTTGGGCACCGAGCGGGTGGGGCTCACCGTGTCGGCACTGCCTCTCCAGCCAGAGATCTTACTTGGCTCTCTGCGGCCAATGCTCACATACCTTACCCCAGCTCACAAGGCCCCGCTCTCGGCTAGCCCTGGCTTGTCTCCCTGGGCTCTGGACCCAGTCCCTCCTCTGCCAACCTCATGCCATGCCCATGCATTCCCTTGACCGAAAATGTCTTTTCCTTTTTCCACCACCCAGTAAGATCCGGTGAATGCAGAACAGTGCCTAGAGGGCATTTTTCACTAAAAGCCTCAGACTTGTGATGTGCACTGCCAGGGGCTTCTAAAAGCTCAGAGAATATGTGACAACACTTGATTTTCAGCCAGACTTCACAGAAGAGCTGCAAGCACGGAAGGGTGCGTATCCGTGCATTCTAGGTCCGCGCTCAGCAGGGGTTGCGGGTTGAACCTCGTACCACTCCCCCCACTGCTGCCACAAAAGATATGTTGAGGTCCTAAACCCCCATAACTTCAGAATGTGACCTTATTTGGAAATGGGGTCTTACCACAGGTTATCAACTTAAAATGAGGTCATGAGGCAGGACTCATTCTAGCATGACCAGTGCCCTTATAAAGGGAAATCTGGACAGAGACAGACATGCGCAGAGAGAGGATGGCCTGGAAATACACAGGAGAAGGCCACATGACGACAGAGGACTGGAGTCATGCTTCCACAAGCCGAGGATTGCCAAGAATCGCCCCCAACATCAGATGCCAGAAGAAGCAAGGAAGGATTCTTCCCTAGAGCCGCCAGAGAGATCACGGCCCTTCTGACATCTTCATGTTGGGCTCTGGGCTTCCGGACCTGTGAGACAATGAATTGCTGTTGACGGAAGCCACCCAGTCTGTGGTGCTTTGTCAGGGCATCCCCAGCAGACGAATACAGTAGGGATACAGTAAATGTGTGCTGGAAAACGAAAGAACCGTCTCCGTGATACAGGCGGTGTAGGTATGTTTACTGGCAGGAAACTGGCTCACAAAAGATAAGAACCGTTCAACATCGGCCAACTGGGAGGCGGCAGAGTGGAGGTTAGAACTCGGGCCTCCAGACGCCCCTATGGTACCCCCCTCCCAGGTGCATCTCTCCCGGGAGGCCGACCTCCTGAGGGTCAGGTTCTGATTTTCTGGCTGATCCCAGTGTTGGTTTTCTAGAAGGAAAGCCAAGTCCGCAATGGCCAGAACTGTTCACAATATCCTTCCTTTTCTCAAGCACTCGTTTCCTGGAAAGTCTTTTAGAGGTTTAATGATTCTGTTGGTGGTCATTTTTCTGAGTAGATTAAGGGCTCCTTAAATCTCCATAGCTCAGCTTCACGAGCCCCTCAGAGGGCAGCTTCTGCCCCATCAAGCTCTGCAAGGTGACCAACCATCCGCACATAGCAGAGGAGGGGGAAGTGGGAGCGAGGCGCCCAGGCTGGGGTCGTGCTGCCTAGAGACTGCCTCGCTGGCCCACCTGCCACCTCACTTTTCCAGGACCTGTGTGTGTGGCTGGAAAAGACAACACGGCGTTCATAGCACCATCAGGAGGAGACCTGCCCTTTGTGTACCTCTCTCCACCAGAAACCGTGGAAGGAGTTCTGACACAGTTGTTTCACTTAACCCTTCCAGAAGTCCCAAGACACGGGTACCACACAAACCACACGATACGGAGGAGAGGGGTGAGGCTCCTGTAATGAGTCCAAGGTCATGTAATCTTACATAGCACAGGCAAGATCTGACCCTGGCTCTGTGAAGCCTGGAAACCCAAACGACACAGTTGCTAAGTGTGTGACCTCAGGAGCCAGAGTAAATATCCTCAGAGCTGGGATGCTGCTTTGGAGACTCGTCTGTAAACAGGTGCTGCCTCACGTTCCACTTTCCCTGTGGAATCCCCCTCCCATGCCTCCTGGTTTGTGGCACCTGGAGGTCACGGGTTAGGAAACTTCCCAAAGAGTCTAGCTCTCAAGTTTGGAGGTGAGCTCCCTGCCTAGGCCTGGGTGTGGAAGGCAGTGGGTAAATGTTCCTGCTTCCCCACCCAGTCCTGCTGTCTGCAGGCTGGGCCATGCGTCCCAAATCTACCCTAACTAGAAAAGAAAAGGGAACTACTCTTCCAAAAAAGTCTGTAGGTGGGTGGCTAGCTGCCTTTTTAATTCCTCTCTGCCCACTTATTCCAAAGGCATCTGACAAGGAGGCCAGGCTAATGAAGATGGCAGGAAGTTTCCTTGCAGTGGAAGCAACTGCCCATCTAAAAAAAGCTCTTTTTATAAAAAAAAAAAAAAAAAAAAAGCTCAACTCAGAACTAAGGGCTTGCCGAGAATGTGTTATGGCTGCTGTTATTTATTTATATCCCCACCTACTTGCAGAAAGGATTTGGAGTTGCTTATAATAAAAACTGAGCTAGATCTGTATACAGAGTCAAAATAAAAAGCCGGATGAGAGACTGTATCAGAGCTGCCTCGATCCCACAAATGGGCAGTGTGCTTCTGGAAGGAGGATGGTTGCCATGTAGCTAAGGATCATTCTCTGGAGGGGGAAAAGCTGTATCCCATGTTCCTTGGTGGATCAAAAGAGGTGCAGAAAGGGGTGCCTGATTGGTGCACTCAATGTTAAGTGTCTGACTCTTGGTTTCGGCTCAGGTCATGACCTCAGGGTGGTGAGATCGAGTCCTGTATTGGGCTCCGTGCTCAGCAGGGAGTCTGCTGGAGATTCTCTTCCTCTGCCCCTCCCCTACTCACATGTGCGTGCATGAGTGTCCCCAAGCTCTCTCTCTCAAATAAATTGTTTGTTTTTTTTTAAAGGTGCAGAAAGGGAAGAGGTCCCAGGAAGCACCGGAGGAGGGGTGGAGAGGAGAGGTCTGGGAAAGGCAGGCAGCCAGTAAAGACCATCCCTGTGGGCTCCTAGGCTCCTCTTGCTGGGACCCCTGGGAAATGGTTGAGAGAAGGCATCCTCCCCAGGGGTAAGGAAGCTGGGGCATTCACTCATCAGCTTCTTTTTCTTCTTGGGTGGGGGCTCCCCCAGGAGTGTCAGTGCCCTGCACGTGAGCCAAGCAGATCTGGCAGCCAGCGAAAGCCCTCAGGCCGGGTCCCCAAGACTTGCAGTGTGAGCCAGGGGACCGGGCACGGCTCTTCTAGCCCCTGCTGCATCTCTGGGAAGGCTGGGAAGGCAGCCTCCTTGGCCTAGAGACAGGTGGAATCTGACCTGTGGTATAATGAGAATCCAAAAGGAGAGGCTACTGGGTTCAGAGGGATGCCTGTGGGAAGGGAGGGTGGCAGAGGCCCAGGTGGGGCTGGCCAGAATCCCTGGCTGCCCTTTGGGGTGGGAAGGAGCTGTGCTGACTAACAGGGGGAGGTCTGTCCTGAAGGAGCATTTTGGTCCCAGGCTCTGGAGGAAGCCAGTCCACACCAGGGCATGCGTTCTAGGCAGACGCAAGGCTATACCTTGTGTTTGCCCAGCTCTGCCCCAGAGCAGGCGGACACCATTTCATCTGGTTACCAGGAGAGTCAGGGCCTGGCAGACTGCCTGGGCCGCACTAAGGAAGCCCCACCTGGGGAACAGGGGAGGAGACCCCTGATACCATAGCAAATGATCCCAGGGATCATCATAAAATGTGTCTCGCCTCATGACCTGACTCAAAAGCTTCCACTTCCAGGAAGCCCTTCCTACTTTGACTGTTCTCTTTTACTCTGCCTTTTCTGGAGCTAATGTTTTGATTTAGTTTTGGTTAGTAGCCACCCCTCCTAACCAGATACCCAATGGCTCCTCCTTCCATTCTGCCTTGTCAACCTCCCCCATGATGTATCCTGTGTATGGTGTGGCTAAAAGGGCTGTCCCTGGACTCAGAACTTCACATTCAAGTTCCACCTATTGGCTATGAGACATGGGGCACAGTATTTGGTCTTTCTACACCCGAGTTTATTCATCTGTATTATGGAAGCAACAATACCTGCTTTGTATGTTCCATAAGGAGTCAAAGAATGAATATTTAGAGTATTTAGCATGGTCCCTGGTATATAATAAATGCTCAGTAAATACTAGCTATAATTATAATGGTGATAAGAATAACAAAGACTCCTGACTGCAAACTGTCTCTTGCTCTCCAGTATTTACAGATTAAAATACAAATTCCTCAATCAGCGTTCCAGACTCTACGAGGCCCTTTCTTTCTTCCTTTCTTTCCTTCTTCTTTCAAGATTTATTTATTTTAGAGAGAGTGAGTTCAGCGGGAGGGGAGAGGGAGAGAGAGAGAATCTCAAGAAGACATCCCCTACTCCACTGAGGACTTGATCTCATGACTCTGAGATCATGACCTGAGGTGAAATCAAGGGCCAGACACTTAACTGACAGAGCCACCCAGGTGCCCCTGCAAAGCTGTTTCTCACTTCCCACTCCCTCCCAACACTCTCACCATTCCCCTTACCACCTCTGTCCTTTCCCCTGGGCCCATCCTCAGTTGAGATCCTGATTTCCTAGGTCAGGATGCACATGCCTTGATACTTAACCCCAAACACTGCCTGGAACAATGGGCAATCACAACTATTTCCAAGAGGAATAAATGAGATGCTCCTTGGCACTGGTTATTAATCCTCTTCCTTCTCTGTAGTGTCTGATGCAGCTGGCATGGGGCCAGGCCCCTGAGTATCAGTCCCCAGCCAGGGAATGGATGTGGGATGGTTGGTGAGCCTGCCACATCCCTGCCACGCAGGCATTTCCAGGTCCCATCACAGAAGCTTCTCATGAGTTACTTAATTTTTCTAACCATTTTATATCATCCCCATTCTACAGATGGGAGAAAGGAGGCTGGGTGAAGTCAATAACCTAACACGGTCACCCGGCTGGTTGGCGGCTGAGCAAGATGTGAACCACATTCATCGGCTTCTAGCGCCCCTGCCCATGAGAAAAGGCATCACCCTCCACCACCTCTTGGCTCATGGGCCTGCTTTACCTCCTGGGTTAAAATGAGAGCTCCTTTACGGTGTCTAGCCTCGTCCTGCTCTGTGCTCGGGGCCAGCGGTCACCAAGCTCAGGAGGGCCTGTCCACTGAAATCAAGCCCTCCCCCCCCCCCCGGCACCTGGCAGGGGAGGTCAACGACTTCCCACATGGGTGGCTGACACATGCGATGTCTCTCATTCTCTTTGACACCAAGGGCCTGGCTGGGCCCCAGAAGGTCATCCTAGGGCTGGCTACGAAAGGCACCTACTACGTAGAGTGTGGAAGGCAGCCCAGCCGCAGCAGCATCCCCCGGAATCTTGATAGAAATGCCCCTCACACCGCCAACCCGACTGAGTCAGAGCCTGCAGGCGAGGTGCTCTGCCCAGCCCCCAACAACTTCCCAGCCCGGTGCTCACTGTCCTCCCTTTGGCATGAACACTTCAAGTCTCTGAACCTTCAGGAGTTTGGTCCTATTCTTTTTCTAGCACGCCAGGCACCAAACCAGCAAATGTGATAATTTGGATTATTTTAAAAGTACGTTTACCAGCATCTTAGGCAAGGAACAAAAGCTACTTAAGGAGGCCAAAACAGCATTCTAGTTATATTCATTCATTCATTCGTGCATTCATTTATTCATTCATGCAACAAATACTCATCAAGTGCCTACTGTGTGCCACGCACCACGAACTGACGTCCGTGAACATAATACGTGCAAAAACCAGTTTAAAAAATTGAAGCACCTCACGTGTCTCCAGCGACGTACCACAGACCAGTCAATGTACACCACCCTTGATCCTCCATCCTCTCTCTCCTAGCTTCTCTTTATTTCTACCCATGGTAAAAGCCATTTTTAATGGGGCTCTGAGGAGCACAGCAGGACCTCCTGCCTCTCGAGGGAGGAGTCACGTCTGTGCTTTGCCCAGCTCTGGCTCAGGGGTTCGACCTCCTCTCTCAAGAGGGCTCCCACAGTTTTGGCTGGACCTTACAGCTGGATGGGTGTTTTGAGATCACTGCCCTGTGTCCCCTCCAAGTCCCCACTGGGCTCTGTACAGGTGTCTGTCATGACTCCTGTAACACCTCATGGTTCCCCAGGTCTCCTTCACCAGACGGCACGTCCCTGCAGCAGCAACCTGAGCTCATTCACCCATGCACACAGCCCGGCACAAGAATGCTCGTTTTGGCTCCTGAGTGAACACACACATGCCCGACCGGAATGAAGGAAACAGCCTTCCTACTCAGTGACTGCCCGAAGGCTGCCATGTGGAGGGAGGAGGCCACTGCAGAGCCCCACTCAGCCCACACACATGTCCCGGGCCAAATCTGGGGGACATCCCCTCTGGGTCCGGATGCAGGGGAGAGGGAAGAAGGGGGCGGGCATGGACACACGGCCCCACAGCCATTCTCCCGCAGCCTGGGGCAGAAGCGTCTCTTACCGTGGTGTATTTACCCAGCTGGCAGAGCGAGGGGAAGGTTTCCTGGTGGGCTTTGCGAATCTTCTCTGTGAGATCGTCCAGCTCAGCCGTCATTTCATAGCTTTCTGCACATTCCTGCTTCGAAGGCTCCTTCTTCTTCTTGTTCCTATCATTCCTGACAGCTGGAAAGAAGACAAATCATGAGTCACTAATGGCTGGGCCTGCACTGCCTGAGCTGGAAGTTTCCATTTCCTGATGCTGCCTGGACTCACTTGACACTTACAGAACAGTGGGTAAATTTGCCATAAACACATCTCCCAGGAAGAGAGCCTTGGTGGCCAGAAGGGCCAGGCAAAGAGGAAGGTGTGCCTTTCTGCGTGCACCTGCCAATCCACTCTTTTTTTTTTTTAAAGATTTTATTTATTTATTTGACAGAGAGAGAGATCACAAGGAGGCAGAGAGGCAGGCAGAGAGAGAGAGGAGGAAGCAGGCTCCCTGATGAGCAGAGAGCCTGATGTGGGGCTCGATCCCAGGATCCTGGGATCATGACCCAAGCCAAAGGCAGAGGCTTTAACCCACTGAGCCACCCAGGCGCCCCTGCCAATCCACTCTTAAAGAGAGGACAGGCTCACCCAGAAGGCTGAGGCCTCTGCTTGCTTGGCCTTTCTATGTGGACTGGTTCTCAAAGGGATGATTTTCCCAAGAACAGTCGCCCTGGTTCCAGAGGGGATGGCTCACGAGGTATTACAAGGGAACCACTTTGGCCTGGGAGACACATTGCTGCACAAAAGCTTGGTCGCGTCATAATTCATGATTCCTGGCTCAGCCTTCTGGTTTTTGCCATTGTTTGGTTTTCCAAATAAACTGACACTTTTGAAGAGATTCATCTTAAAGATGATGGGATGATGAATTTTGTCCCTTCATGCTTTTCTGCTTCCTAAACTTTCGGTATTAACCATGTACTCTTTTATTACTGTTTATACATATTGTATCATATTATACATTATGTATAATGTATAAATGAAATACTAATTATTGTTATAAAATGTTATTTTAAAATAATAATCTTTGCAGCATGAGCCCTTGGCCTGAAAAACGACCAGCCCATTCACTATTCGCTTAGTCATCTGTAGCTGCCCGCCTTGGCATCTCGTTCCTGCCCACTGGCCTTTTGGCTGGTGTGTCTTTGCCTCGGCTGAGTGTGGTGCCAGGCAGAGTCAGGCCCTAGGGCCCGGGGCAGTGGAAGCCATGCTTCCCCTCATAGCACAGAGTTCTCAGATGACTTTCAGCTGAGTGTAATGCAAAGCTCTGGCCCCTGGTGGATCTCCTGGGGAAGGAAACTGAAACCCAGAGCGGCCAATAGGTAAAACTAGACCACACAAGCCCCTCCAGGGAGTCCACATTCCCCGGGGACCCAGGGGTTGCCAGGCTGGCCGTGTATGCCACCACCACGACCTGGGAATCTGTGTTGCAAAATGACCCAGGTCATAATCCGATCTGCCCTAAGAGGATTTGGCCTTCGTTGCCTCCCTGAGAGCACCCAGGGTGATCTGAGAACTCACAGCTCCCTGGGTCTACACTGTGAGGATCCTGAGGCCCTTCCCCGGGGCAGGAGCTGAGGGCAGAGTCAAAGGCAGGCATGGGGAGGGCAGTAAGGTGCAAGGAAACAGCTGGGAATGCATGGTACTGAACCGTACCAATGTCTGTATAAATCACTGACACCTGACTAGGAGGGAAGGTCCATGAGAATATTCGTATTTCTTGAGTGTCTTAAGCATGTACTGGGAACTGTGTCCACAGTATCTCACTTAATCCCCTTATCAGGTAGGCAATTTTAAACTCATTTTACAGATGAACAAACTGAGCATCAGATAGACCAAAGAATGTTTGTACCCACTGCCAAGTGCCTTCTTCACTTGGACTCACTAATTCCTAAGGGAGTGGACATGTTTGAGAAGAAAACAATACCCCTCCAGATGATTTTCTTCCCCCAGGACTCTGAAGCAACACTCTTCTTTGGCTCAGAACATCTCCAGATCTAAGGTGAGTGGGTAAAGGCAGACAGACTGGCCAAGGGCCCAGACCATTCCTAGCAGGTGCAGGATGCAAGGCGAGGGCAGCGTATGGTCAAAAGCCATTAGAAAGTAAAGAACACAGTCAGCAAAAGTGGGACCATGAGAGAGGAAGAGGGGAGTGCATGGCCACAGAGACACCCCGGTGGCTCTCCTTAACGACAGAGTCTGGGTCGTGAGGGAAGGCTGTGACAGAAGCCTTGTGTGAGAGCACAATGGGCTCTCAGCACAAGTTAGCTACCCCCTCCTTTCCTGGCTCCTGTCTGCGATCCTCCTTACTAGTTAATACAAACACTGTACGTAAGCAGTAAGGGTCCTTCTAGAAAAGACCCCCAAGCAAAACAGTCTGGCGGTTCCTTCAAAAGCTGAGTAGAGAGTTACCCTATGACCCAGCAATCCCATTCCAGGGTCTGCCCAAGAGAACAGAAAAGAAATGTTCATGCAGAATGTGCACACCATTGTTCCCAGTGGCTATTCAGAATAGCTCCAAAGTGGAAACAACCCACACGCCCATCAGCTGTGAATGGAAACCCAGACGTGGTGTATCCACACAATGGCACAGTCTTGGCCATACAGGGAGTGAAGTACTACACCTGTAACAACATGGGTGAACCCAGACAACATCACGCTCGGAGAAAGAAGCGAGTCACCAAAGGCCACATACCATATGGTTCTATTTGTGAGAAGTTCAGAGAAAGCAGAGTTGTAGACAGAAGGCCAACTGGTGGTCGCCAGGGGCTGGGACCCATGGAAGATGGGAAGTGACTGCTAACGGGCATGGGGCTGCTTTGCAGGGGGATGAAAATACTCTGGAATTAGACAGTGGTCATGGCTGTACAACTTTGTGAACACACTACAAACCACTGAACTGGCTAGTTTAAAAGGATGAATGTTACACTATATGACTTATACCTTAACATCAGAATAACAAAAACCCAGACCCCTGAGGGAGGCCACAAGCCACTGACACTAGGATCTGCTCTGACCAGAATCAGAAGCCAAGATAGCACCTTTGACTACTTAACACAGAGGTAAGGTTGCTTGGCAAGGGCCAGCCATCCCCATAAGAATTCTAGTTTCCTAAATTCCACAGTGAACCGGATGAGGGAGGCATTAAAATTCCATTTCTACACTCTCAAAGTCTGAGGCCCAAGATCCCCGTTTGAAAGTGGTCAAGCCCAGATTTCAGTGGGACATACAGAAAAGCAGAGGGAGGAACCGCACGCACGCATGCACACAAATCACCCAGAATCCCATCCCCAGGCAGGTCTGGAGGACCTGTGTCTGTACTTTCCAGCGTTCTGCTTCTCCATCTACCTGCAGCCGCCTGGAAAACTCACGGGAGAAAACATGGCCCCAGAGGGTACCTGCGAGGTGGGAGCAACATGCAGCGAGTTGCCCCCACTGATCGTCGACGCCAAGCTAGAAAGGGACAGGGGAGGTCAGGCGGGAAGGGGGCCTTGGTGATCCATAGCAGGCCACTGAGTGGGGCCCTTGTTTTGCAGACAGCACCCACCATTTGCTAAAATAACAGCTGTACAGCCAGAGCTCCATCTTCTGTGCTTTGAGGCCCCAAACTCTGGGTACTCTTAGCAGCTGCCCAGCTGCCAGGGGACCGGTGTGTAACCTCAGGCTCCCTTCCAGACAGCTCTGCCCATGCAAGGCAGAGCGCCTCTCCCACTATCTCCACCACCAGAGGACTCCCAGTACCATCAGGAACTCCTTGGCCATGGAAGACGCCACAAGCCCTCTGGAGGTAACACCCCAATCACATAAAGGGTCAGAAGCAGATGGACAAGTCTTCTAAATCCATAGCCTCAACAACTGCTTTGCTCAGCAGCTGTAAACGGCCGTGGATGGCAGACGCAGGACTTGGGCCAGGCACAGGACACTGTGAGGGCCTGGGGACAGTGGCTTGGTCCAGCTGCGGGGGACTCATGGTCAGCAGCGTCTGGTGCAGGGCAGGAGCTCGCCCCCGTTGCCGGGGACGGCCGCGGGACAGGCGGTGACACGGGAGCTACAAGGGGGCTGGGGCTCCATGGCCATCCCAGGGGATTCGGCTCCTTCTCAGAGCACCTGGGAAGGCAGCAGCACCCTCCCAGAGATGCGCTTGCGGGTGCCCTGCGATGGGGGGAGCAGTGCGTCTATTGTCAAGGCTTCCACAGGCTGGTCATACAGGAAGGAGACTTCCAAGCCCTCCCACGTGGGAATGGTGGACCGGGACACGGAGGGTTTGTGGGCTCTACCCCGAGGCCCATGGCTGCAAGTGGCAGTGATGTTTCCAAGGAAGCCGCGTGGTAGCAGCCCCAAATGAGCAGATGGGACTCGTGTGTGCCTTCGTTGTCTGTCCATTCACTCATTCGGATATTTTCTGAGCATCTAGTACGTACCATCTGCTGCAGGGATGAGCCACACAGATGGTCGCTGCTGCCATCGACTAACTTATGGGGAGGGGACAGGCAGTGATCACCCAGCAGCCATAGGAGCAGTAATAATACCGGCGTCGCTATTGTGCTATGTGCTGTCCCTCATACTGGAGTGGTATTCGAATACCAGAAATGCTCATCACGGCTACCAGAGCTGCCACAGGGTCTTCCCAGAGCCTTCTATTCTTACTAGGCCATTCGACAAGCTGAGAAGGAAGTTCCTTATCATACCTGTTTTACAGATGAGAAAATCGAGGCACAGAAGGCTAAATTGCCTGCACCCTGTAAATGACGGAGTGGGGATCTGAACTCAGAAGACGTGGCATCGGGGCCCTCACTTGGAACCCCGGGGCTCGGTCACATCACACACACCCGCGATTCTGCCACACGGTAAGTGCCGAGGGGGGGTGCCCTGTGTGCGTGTCGGGGCGGGGGTGGGATGCTGATCCAGGATGGGAAGGTAGGTGGGGGGCCTGGGGAGTCTGGGCTGCACACCTGATGCTCAGCCCCAGGGGCAGCCTGTGATTGGTGGCTGGCTTCCTCCTCCAGTAAGACCGAGGTGATGTCGGCGGGCATGCTCACCAACATACCTGTGACGGATCTGGGGATAGACAAGCGACTTTCAGGCCCAGTGCATCCCTGGGAAAGCACGGGGAGTGGGATGGGGTGGGGGGCATACTGTCACCTCTGTATCAGAGCCTCTATCACAAGATTGGGGCCAAATATCTGGAAGGCAAAGGTCATATTTTGTCTCTCTTTCCCCAAGGCCTAATACAGCATCTGCCCACAGTGGAGGCTCAAAAGCTGTTTTGTGAAGGACAAGGTGAACATGAGACTAAGTGCAGAGTCTGGCCAGCCGTCAGGGCCTGTGTGCGCAACACAGCGCTCACCTGAGCCTCTTTCTTCCAGAAATTAAAGGTCTCATCACCCCCTCCGGGTCTGTAGGGGATTCAGGAACCACTCTCCAGCCCCGGAAGCACGAGCCAGCAGGCTGATAAAGCAGCTGGGGCAGCCAAAGGGTCACGAGTGTGATTTACACACCCGAGAGAGCCGGGCCTGATGTCTGCAAGGCGCTTCTTGGACGCAAGGTGCTCCATAAAATATCAAGTATTCTCCTTGTGAGGACCCAGTGCTACAAATCAGATTTGGTGGCATAAAAGTAACATATTTATGATCCACTATCATATTGCAAATGAAATGAATGTAATAAAAGTGTCACTTATACAAATACCTCTGATGTACGGATCTCGACCTATGAATATGAAAACAGACACCCAAGCACTTTTATTTGAATGTCTAATCATGGAAATAAATGAAGTCATGTTCATTTTAATGTGTGCACTTGTGCATGTATCTGGAATATTGATTTCCACGCACACAATAAAACTGTAATGCGGGAAACATGCAAAAGACGTGGATTTCACTTGGACTCAGGAAGAGAGGAAAACAGTGCTTTGCTAAAAATTCCTTGATGTCAAAAAAAGGAAGAAAGAAAGAGAGAGAGAAGGGAGAAAGGGAAGTATGATCGACAGTGTTTTCGTCCATAAAGTTCTTTATATTCAGTTTAGCAAAGGAAGCATAATGGTCTATTTATTCTTGCTCGAATATTAAAGCCTGAAATCCGTTCATCTTGACTCTTCACCTTCTAACTACAGGAATAATGGGTCACAGTTGGTGATTTGAGCTATCTGGTTGCCTCTCCTGGGGGAGGGCCTATAACTAACACATTAATACCTTAAAACCACAAAAACACAGAGATTAATCTTAGTTTAAAAATAATTTTCTGAACTCATTATGTAAATGAACTGCAAATGAATGGACTTGAAGGCAGGCCGATCTATGATTAACAGAGACATACTCTTCCCATGATTTCAGGATTTGGGGGTTGGCAGGTCCCACCGTAGGGCTGAGTGGAGTTGGGGTGAACGAATACTCCGTCAAGATCTGGATCTCCTTAAAGGTGGAGGTTCTGCCTTGCACCTAATACAGTGCTCGCCACGGAAGCGCTGGTAGACGTCTGAACACACACACAGAAAGGCAGTTAGTGCACGAGGCTGCCGCCAAGGTTCTGGCCGGACACCTGCCTTTCCGAGGCACCATGAGGGTCCATTCGGTGAATACAGCCCTGTGATTGGAGAGTGACCCCTGCCCCGCCCTCCGCCACAAGTGCAAGGGGTGGCCTAGCTTTCCTAGGGCTAGTGACAGAGCACGGAGCATACTTAGAATTTTTACAGAATATTAAATATTAAATATAGTCATGGGGGAAATAGTTTGGACGTAGCATTCTGAGAGGTTAACAAGGATCTACCAGCCTATCTCAGCTTCTTAGAGTTATTCAAAGCACTTACAGAAAATCCCTGAAATATCAGAATGTACCAATGCCAAATACCTCTTTCTAGTTAAAGTGGTATATTATATGAATAAAACTTTCAAAACAATTTTAAACATGTTTTCCTCTCACTGGTTGCTTTTAGATATGGAGATTTGGGCTCCTTCCAAGGGGAGAGCCTTTCTTTTGTCTTTAATTTCCAAATACTTTCCTCCTCCTCTGTCTGGCCTGCCTTGGCCAGCCCTGCTGTGGCCATATTCCTTTCAGGGCAGACCCCATGTGGTGGCCATCCTTGCAAGACAAGAGATTTGGAGTTTAGAGGCTCTGTTATAAGTGACAGATCCTTTCCTTTGGACAAGGGTCTTGTATGGACTATAGGAAACAGCTTAAGCTCAACTCCAGAGATGAGGGACAATAAAACACTCCTGCGTGATGTTAAAAAAAAACAAGAGCTTTGACAATGAGCAGTTCCTTCACAATCAGTGGAACTTCTCTGCACGTTCGCTCTGGCAGCAATGGGCTACTTACTATCAGTGATGGCTTTCCCTAAATCCTGTCCATGGGAGGCGGCTGTGTCCTTGGCTTTGTGCTTGTGGCAGAGCTATCCCACCTGATGGGGGCCGAGATGAAGGGCTCAACGTAGAGAAAGCAGAGTTCAGCATCAGTCCCCATAAGCCACACTGTGGGCAGCAAGTTCTTTGTTACATATCAAGCTGAAGTTTACTGTGCAGAAGTTCGTTGAAGTTCAACAATCCCTCATATATCTGAAAGACCGTGTGGTCATTTTTTGTTGTTTTTGACTTCATAAAAATGCAGGCAGTCTCAGATTCAGGCTTCTATCATCTTGAAGTCAGGATCCATGCATCTAGGGTAAATGACTGAGCAGTGATCCTGGCACACGGACTGCCTTTCAAATCAGTATCTGACTGGGTTGTGGGGATGACAAAAAGAAACTTCCCAGTGCAGACTGTTCCAGATAAATCTGTATTCTGCTCTGTGTCATATATATTCTTCATGGCAAGAAGGCTTTCAAATATTAAAACAACAATCTCTATCACAATAAATTCTGATGGTCGAAATTTTTATCCCTACTGTTCTCTAAACCCAATTAATTTTCAGAAAATGAATTTCAGTTCTCCTTGCCTTTCTTATATTTTCCCTCTTAAAATGCTTTTTTAAAATAGAAATGAGGTACTTTACTAAGTCTGCAAAAAATTCTGAGGAGGAGGCTCAACGATTCCTCTTAGGGAGTATGACCCTTTGATAAACCTGGCCCAACTGGAAGGTCAGACGGGTTCCGGAGTGCCAGGAAATGGGGGCCATGTTTGCATGTGGCTTGACTGCAAAGATGGGTCCTAATCCTCTGTCTTCCTCTTGTGCCCTGTTTGCATTGACTTCGCAGCCCCTCCCAGCAAGAGGGTGGAGACCACTCCACAGCCTATGCATCTGAGATGGCTTCCGACTCACTCTAACCAACAGTGGTAGTAATGTTATAGCATTTCCAAGCCAAGACATCAAGACATCTTGCACACTTCTGCCTGTTCCCCTTACAACCTCATCACTATATGTGAACAGGTCCGGGCTAACCTGCTGGGAAAAGAGAGATCATGCAGGGGAGAGCCCGATTAGTCCACCTAAGTAAGACCGCCCAGGATCAATCTAGATAGAGCTAAGCTTCCTGGGACCAGGAGAGCATTCAGGGAAGATGAGCAGAATTGCTTATCCCATCTGAAGTTGACCACCAGCTCATGAGAGAGCCCAGTGAACACAGAAGTACTACCCAGCCAATCGAGAGTTTTGTAAGCAACAATAAATCCTTATTGTTTCAAGCCACTGAGCTTTGGGGTGGTTTGTTATACAGCAATAGCTAACTGATACAGTCTGTGGAAAGTGTTTCTGCAACAGTAGCACATGCCCCCATGCTCTTTTGCCCCATGGTATGTCTGAATCAATGGTTGCTTTTATTCAGTGGTTAAGGCAAGATAAAGGATAATTTGTCATTCCTCCAACTCAAGGTTCAAGATCCTACCCTGTAACAACACACAGAAGTTAGGAAATTGTTCTCCATGGACTTAAATTACATGAAAGGTACAATGGACCAGTGGGAGGGACTGGGCTAATATTCCAGAGGCTTGCATTTAGTGCATCATTTACTACCTGTGCAAACTCAGGATAATCTCTAAATGTCCTTAGGCCTTAGCTTCCTTATCTGAAAAATGGGGACATTCATTTTTTTTCCCATCACATATAGGACTCTTACATGTATTTGGATATGTAAGTAGATGCAACACAGTGTAACATGTACCCAAACAATGGAAGCCCCACACCGATTTCTTTTCACCGATTAGTGAGTTCTGCAGCTACTGAAGATTCTAAGTCAAATAAAGCACATTTTATTCCTCAAATGAAACGCACATGATATATAGACTTATAGATACATGATATCTATAGACATATAGATATATGAGGGCTTAATATATATGGAGTACTTCGAGATGTAAGATGTGAAATTTTGATGCAGCAGCAGAGAAAGAAGAGAGAAAAAAACAGGGAAAATAAATAAGGAAGGAAAATAAAGCAAAGGAGGAAAGAATTTTTATCCAAAGCAAGACCAATGCTCCAGCCTGGAGCCTGCATAACTGGAGATGAAGGAGAGGATGGAGGATTGGTACACTGAACAGTTTTTAAACTTCCAAAGGGTTCACCTTGACAGCAGGACTTCCCATGTGAATCTGACTTAGCAAAGGATGTGACCATGTTCACCTCCTTGGGATCCAAGTTTTCGAGCTACTGCTTGACACACTTGATGAGTCTCTGCCTCCATCCGTGTGTCAGTGAGGTGTGCAAGAGAGACAGATAAATGTCTGCGTGTTGGCCTAACCAGTGCCAAACCCCCTATTTAGGACATTACTGTAGAGAAGTGCCTGCATGCTGTCAAATCAATTTTAGAAACCCAAATCCCCAGAGAAATGGTCTACATGTGAATGTGTGGTTGTATATGTTACATAGTTAGTTTAAATGAAAAACTCTCACTTTAAGGCATTTAAATGATTTACTCCAGCCTATATATCCCTAAGTCATTCTCACTGGTATCCTTGAAACCCTGAGGGTTCTAAGGGCTTTCAGAATCACCAAATAAGTATATTGTTCAGTAGAGCTTAAATTCTAAATGCAATCTATTAATTTTTATTTTTAAGGAACTGGTAATCCATGGATGAGATATAAGCTAGCCTACTATTGGATATAGTTACTCAATTAACCATGACCTCCTTTCCTAATAATTTGAATTAATTTAAATTTACTGTTAATGTTTTTGGAGACTATCTTAGTTCTAAGTGATTTTAAAAGGCATTCTTACAACGGGTGGTAGGGTTACCACTGAGGTCTCTCTTAACTGCAGGGTTTTTTCCATCCATCCATCTCTGTCTGTCCATCCGTCTATCCATCCTTTCATCCCTTCATCTCTCCATTTGTCCATCCACTCAGCTGTTATCTGTCTGCCCATCCATTTATCCCTCGTTCCCACTGTTTTCCCCCATCGAGCTATCCATTTATCTATTTGTCTCTCCTTTTATCTATTTTTCCATCCACCCACCCATCCATTCATCTGTTAATTTAGTTCTTCATCTGTTCAAATAGTTACTGAGTATTTTTAAGAGATTCACATTCTAGTAAAAGATAGTCATCCAAACAAAACTATCATGCAGTCAGCTAGATGCCAAAATATTCATTCGCTGATTGAAGCAATAGGAGCACAATATCTAAGGTGTACGTTATGAGATGCACTTAGACCCTCACATGAGGGAACAACTGGTGGTTCAGTCTGTGGGAATCAAGAAAAAAGTCACAGGAAAGAGGAATCTTGAGCTGAGTGCCTTGTAGGAGTATCCTAGGTCTTATTCATTCTGGTGTCCTCAGGGTCTTTTCCAAGGATACTCAACAAATATTCCTTAAATGAATAAGGCTCAAAGGGGAAGGAGACACTGGGGATGATGAGAACAGTATGTGAAATGCCTAAGGGTTAGAAACAACATAGTTCTACGAGGGAAGTTGGTTTTCAGATGGCTTTGAAAGGTTGGATCTCAGTAAGGAGGCAAAAAGAGGTTGGAAGAACATTCCAGATGGGAGGGTGGGGAGGACATGAGGAAATGCTTCCAGAAACGTCTGCATTGGGTTTGTAGGTGAGCAGGATGGGTGGCTGGTCTGCCTAGAGGAAAAAGTGGAGACTGGGGATTGGTGGGAAGAAAAGATTATATTGGTATAAAGAGGAGTGGGGAGAAAAGGGGTATGTAGGGACACACTCTAGTGAAGAAGTCTGCTGGGCTTGATGACACACTGAATGAGGGGGATGAAGAAGGTGACTTGGACATACCAACAGTATTCTAACCCTGGTACTGGGATATTGATGGTATCCCAAATAAAAGTAAAGTTTGGTGGGGAATAAAGAATCCGGTTTTGGGCTGGATGATGACGAGGCTGTCTTGGGGGCACATGAGACAGAAAGCCAAGTGGCAAGCCCAGAGGTTCTTTGAGAGATGAACTATGGAGCAGGCAGGAGAATAGGAAATTAGATTACTCAGGAGTTGAAATCTGAGGGATGACTGTCCCAAGTCCGAGAGGGTGGCCAATGTGAGAGAGAGGAAGGAAAACAGGAGGCTTAGGAACTGATTCTTGGGAGTTGCCAGCTGTTGGTGGGAAAGGTGAGAGGACACAATGATGGAAGCAGATGAAGAGTGGCAGGAAAACTGGGATCGTAACAAATCTTAGGAATTGATGGAGAAAATGATCTGAGGCAGCAGCCATGTGGCCAAGCTTCCACTGTAGCTGACAGTCAGAGAGAATGAAGAGGAAGCAAAGTTCACTGGTTTTGGCAATGGAGAAAGTGGTGACTTTCAAGAGAACATTTCTAGCAGAGCCATGAGGATGATGGAAGCCAGACTGGGGGCAGGGAGGGTTAAGAGGAGGCCAGGAAAAGCCCTTCAAAACTCAGCATAGGAAATACACTTGAGTCCAGGCCCTTGAAAACTTGTTTTTCTACAATCAAACCTGTAAGAGAGGTCAGCAGAACCAACCATGTTTACAAACTAGAAAAGATGTATGAATTTGTAGATGCTCCCTGGAAGGTTGGCATGGAGCTGGAAGATGTTGGGAGATGCAGTCTTTTGAGATCTCTCCGTGCAGAGAATGAAAGCAAGAGGAGTCTTTGGCTGAGCAGAGGCTGGAAGGTGGGAGGGCTCTGCAGGCAGAGGGCAGAGCAGTTTCGAAGGCCTGGACAGAACAGGGCAGCTCTGAAGCTCTGCAAATGGGGCCAGGGCTTAAGGTCAGACTCGGGCTGGACCACAGCTCACATTATCCTGTGGCTCTCACCAAGGATACGTGGATGTCAGGTGCATTTGGGTCATTAGTGGCCATGATATTATTAGAGCTGCTGTTTCAAATGGGTGCTCTGTTCATGGTGAAGAAATGACTGGCAGTAGAGAGAGCACTGGGGTGGGAGGGCCACTAGAAGCTCCAAGTGCAAGAAGAGGGATGTCCAAACTAGGGCAGGACTACAGGGAAGGGTCAGGGTAAGAGGTATGGGGGTGCCAGGCAGTGGGAAGAGGGAAGGGGCGACCTGCTGGTTTCTGGCTTGGAGAATGAAGGGACAAAGGAAGAGGAACATGATGTATGGAATTCTCAGTGCCTTCATGCCTTAAATGTCACACGAGAGGGCCAGAACTCAAAGCTGGGTCTAACTCCTAACTATATACTCTCATAAAATAATTCTTGAATTGGTTTGCTTTTTAAAAAGATTAGTGTTAAACAAGAATGTAACAAGGACAATAATTAAGGAATTTTCCTACTTGGCCTGGGCTGCCACCGACGTGATCGAGAGGTCACTCTCAGGCCACATGTGTGACTAAGAGAAAACGTTAGAAATGAAACAGCAGACGCAGGCCACAGCCCCCAAGTCAATCTCAGTACGTGAAGTGCTGGCCAGATTGGAGCCAACTTAGCCTTCCCTCGAGTGAATTTATCAGTTTCTCAGTATAAATAGATCATCCTAAATTGTCCTCATCTGTGAGGGATTGCTAAAATCCTACTTAGTTCACAAAAATCCTCTTTCTGGCCTATACAACTTTAATTCTCAGGTATTTATTTCTCCAGAGAGTCGTTTGGAAAAGAAATAAAGTCATCTTTCCCATCCTCTGCGTTGCTCCCAGCCGTGTACTTGGAAGCGCAACACGGGCCGAGAACCTAGTCTCTATTCCCGGGAATGCTTCGGCGGAGGGGTCAAAAAAAATATGAGAAGTCCAAGAAAGGAGACACGACGTTCCTGCCAGACCTGTACAATTCACTTCCCTCTGCCCTTCCTTTAACACCCACACCCAGTACATGCTTTTCTCTCCTTTTAATCAAAAAGACATCTGCCGGTGCCTCCGAAGGCACATACGGCCTTCAAGGCTCAGCGGGGAGAGGAAAGGAGTGCCTAGAACAGAAAGCGGTGGAAGATTCCCACCTCCCACCCGTGGCCTGCTATTTCTTACCAATCCATCCGGTGGGGTGTGGCCACAGGATAAGACAGTGTTTGGGATCGAGTGGGAAGACAGCTCTCATCCAAGATACAACGGGAGGGCATACAAGGAAGTCCTGAGCTACAGGCTGTCAATTCTAAAGGTGGTCCTTAATTCAAAAATATTTACCAGGTGCCCAACTGTGTTTCAGGTACCATCCCAGGTGCCGGGGATGTAACGCTGAACAAGGCAATGTTTTCAGCTTCTTGGCGTTTATTTTCTTCCTGCGGAAGGCCGCCCATAAACAAATTCGTAGACAATATAAGGCCAGATAATGACAAGCGTCACGAAGAAAAACCACATACACGGCAGAGAAGGGGCAGGGGCTGTTGTGGAAGGAAGGGTGGACAGGAGAGACCTCTCTGATGAACGGGGAGGTAAAGGAGCATTGAGGTGGGGGCCTGCAGGCAGAAAGGATCACATGCACTGGGGCAAAGAACTGGTCACAGAAATTAAACTACAAGCTAGAATAGCTATTAATCTGCCTATTCATTCATTCAATAATTTAACTCAAATCTTTATAGGGTACCTACACAACCCTGCAGCTGGCGCTGGGACAGCTGCTGGAGACAAGATGGTGAGGGAGGCCGGGGGATTCCTCATTGAGTTCTAGTCCAGACCAGGGTGGCGGGGGGGCGGGGGGGCAAACGTTTTCCATAAAACACCAGCTAGAAAATAGGTGGCAGGCTGTGTGGGCCTCAGAGCCGCTGTTGCCAATGACTGTGCCACTGCAGGATGACAGGAGGCAGGACCGTACATCAATGAAGAGCATGGCTGGGTGCCAACAGAACTTTCTATTTCCAAAACAAGCTGAAGGCCAGATTTGGGTGTAGGAGATTAACTGTAGTTTGCAGTGCCGTACTTTAGAAGATGTCCTTGGTTGTTAAGAAGTTGTTTGGACAGTAAATCCAAATTAGGGAAGAAAGTACATTTAACAACAACAAAAAAAACACTTTAAAACCCACCTTCTTCTCCCGTGTTTGTTTTCTTGGTTGATTTTAGTTTTCAGGCACCAGAACAAAAATGTCAATTGTTTTTTTTTCTGGCCAGCAACAAACCCTTGCCCCCACAGACATTTTCTTCTGGGAAATCCTCCTTCCCTTCCCCTGATAATAGCCTGTGGTATTTCCAGATCCCTGGTCCAGAAGAGAGGCAGGCTCTCCTCACCTAACCACGTGCGGGATAATGGGTCATTACACCCCAGAGCAGTAAGGGCAACAGAGACATGGAACACTAGCTTCCACCCAATAGGGCGTGGGGATGGGAGGGTGCCCAGAGAAATTCTTCTGATGATAAGGAAGATTACAGCTGAGTGGAAGCTAATTAGATGAAGAACATTCTAGGCTGAGGGGAAAGCAGGAGCAAGGTCTTGGGAACAGAAAGAAACCCAGGGATCTGAGGTTGGGGTGTTTGAAAAGTGTTCTGGAGATGTGAGGGAACTTTTTTTTTCTTTTAAAGATTTTATTTATTTATTTATTTATTTGACAGACAGAGATCACAAGTAGGCAGAGAAGCAGGTAGAGAGAGAGGGGGAAGCAGGTTCCCCGCTGAGCAGAGAGCCTGATGCGGGGCTCGATCCAGGACCCTGGGATCATGACCTGAGCTGAAGGCAGAGGCTTTAACCCACTGAGCCACCCAGGAGCCCCATGAGGGAACTTTTAATTGTACCAAGCTTCATAAAAAGCATGGTCTCCCGACCACATGTGACATCCTATGACATTCTCCTCCCCAAATCCTATTTCTTCTTCAACACATAAGTAGTCCTAGCTTCTCTGAAGTCCTTGCACTACCTGCTGCTCTTCTGGAAAGTGGCTTAGTCAAAAAAAGAACCTCACAGAGAGATAAATCGAGTTCACACAGAGGTGGGGGAAGATGTGAAGATTCTGGGAATTCTTTAAAGAAAAGTATCTGCTGCCCTGCCTTTCATTCCTCCTGGGATGCTGAAGGGTGTGCTTGGGCACCGGAGGAAAAGATCACCCTCCACCAGGAAGGCCCCCATCCAAGGAAGAGTCAGTAAGAGCTCTGAGAGCCAGAGAGGTCTACAGATTGCAACCAAAAGAATTGTTTTATTTAACCGAGTCTGCCCTGAAAAAAATGCGCAAAAGATGGCAGAAAAATATCTCCCTAGGAGTAAAATTTTTAAAATATTTCAGTGCTGTTGCTTTTCATGTGTTTCATAAAATTCATCAAGTGAATTATACTTTGCATATCTTCTTTTGTAAGGTGTCTGTTTTTAGGTTTTAAAGCTTCAAAACACCGAGTCATACCTTAAAATGTACATCAATAACTCCCTGTCTTGACAAATGACATATGTATATACTTAACATATGTATACGTATGTACAAGTATATATATGACATATGACAAATGACATAAGTATATCTATTATGGAAAATTTCAAACATACTGAAAGTAAAGAAAATAATATCTGTAATGAGCTCCCATCCATTCAAAGCCCAGTGATAATTATTAATTTATGGCCCATCATCTTTCCTCTTCACTCCCATCCCTTCCTCCAGATTACTTTGAAGCAAACCCTTGCCATTAAATCCTTTCATCTGTATATATTTCAAACTCCTTTCTTTCATAATTTTTTTTTTGAGAGGGAGAGTGGTGGGGGAGAAGGGCAGAGGCAGAGGGACAGAGAGAATCCTAAGCAGGCTCCACACCCAATGTGGACCCCAATGTGGGGCTCAATCTCACCACCCTGAGATCATGACCTGAGCCGAAATCAAGAGTCAATACTTATCCAACTGAGCCTCCCCAGTACCCCATTTTCTAACTTCTCATCACATGCTTGCTTCCCTCTGTGGAAGAGGGTGAGATATTATCTCCTTCCAGTTGATTTTAGTAGGCAGGGAAGTCAAAGGTGAGAACTGCTCGTCTAAAAACACAGGAGGGGAAATCATAATGAAAGAGACAGAGCAGGTGCCTAACTGACCTTAATGTACTCCAAGCAGAGGCAGCTGTGCTGGAAACTTCCAGAACATAAGCAGAGAGAACAAGTTGTCCCACCCAGCCACTGACATGAGGATATTCCCCTCTTCTTTACCAAGTCCCTTCCGCTTAACAACCTAGTCACTTTCAACAAGAGCTGGCTACCCCTGCCCCCAACCCCATCCTCCCTTCTTAGCCACTTTCATTATCTGGGGAAACATGGCATAACTTCGCACGCATTCAAGGTTGGCCAGACCTTAAGCTGGAAAGGAATGCTGGACTCTAAAATAATATTTTTCTCATTAATGCCACTGAATCCCCTGCCTAGCCTATTCCCCCACCTACGCCATGATCTTTTGACTGAATTCAGGAAACTGTACAATGAATGGTTGGTCAGCTCCAGGAATTGCCACTTTTAATCGTGTCGATTGTTTTTGCTACTAGGTACCTTAACTGCTTGTGGTCACATATGATTATCAGCTTCACCTTCTTGCCCCAGAGCTCTCAGCGATGCCCACATTTATTTAGAAACAGGGGAAGGTCAGTGGGTTATGGGGCTTTCTTAGAATGTGTCCAGACTTTACAAATAGCAAGAATGAATCACGGTTATTAAAAAGTTCCTTGAGTGGACTAACTTCAAAAAGAGGAATGTTGGTGGACGTGGACTGGGTTGTCTTTTCTCAGAACTGCTGGGACTCCCAGGTTGATAAAAGGGAGATTGAGGGCTTGATTAAGAAAGCCAAGAAACACTCCACTGAGACACCTTTATGCTGGGAGCCCTACAAGACCTATCTGGCAGCCCCCTGAAAGGATTCCCACCTCTGGAATCCCTACCTTCTCATACTCTTCATGGGTCACCAAGTCCATGCCCAAGCCCTTCCCTACCAAGAAGATGCAGAAGGCTCAGATTCCCCGCCCTGGCCTTTCTTCTAAGCATCAGATGTGTGTATGTGACTTCTCACTAGATATCTCCTGGCCCCTCACTTTGTCTCATAAACAGACTTTTTAGCTATCCTCCCTAACTCTTCTTCCACTGGCACTGCCATCTCTGTGACCTCGACCACAGGCCACGAAGTGGCCCAAGTCCTAGTGAGAGAGGTAGACCCATCCTTCTCTCCTCCTCACCCTATGTGTCTACTGAGGTCCACTTAGTCTACCCGCTATTGCTCAAGTCCATTCTCTCCCTTAATGATGCTTCACAGAAATCAGCTCATCTGTAAGTGGTAGGAAAATACAATGCAAGTCAGAAGGAAAAGGACAAATATTACTGTTAGAGCTAAAACTGTTACTCTCTCTTGCTGGGCCCCAATAACATCCTGTGAACTCAGATGACCTTCAGTCCCTACCACAAGGACATCATTTAAAGCCTCTCTTTCCCTTTCCGAGTACCCTGCTCAGGCTTTGTCCCAAAAGCCTTTAAAAATGATTTTTCTCATTAATTTTATAGGCTATCTCCTTCTCGGCCCCATAGGAGAGACAGACACACAGACACACACACACACAGCCTTTCCTTGAGGCTTCAGGAAATTTCCTGGTGGAAAGCCAGCATCGAGAACTGCCATTTTCAACAGTGTAGGGAGTTTAAGTGCCAGTGTAGCCAACATAACTGCAAGGGTGTCTTTACTCTCTCCACCTCTTTTTATTTGAGCAGCAAGTACTTCCGGATGAGAGAGTACTTCCTCCTTATGCTTGAAATGTTTCCAAGTATCAGGAAATGTCACTGAACCTGTATTCTGAATGAAAACCCACCAAATTGACAGGTGGGAGGGACCTCCAGCTATGGCGTATCCCACGTGACCACAGCCGTGAGTGCCCAGTTATGGTGGTCACGAGAGCTGGGTTTTCATCTCAGCTCTGTAGCTCAGTAGTTGTGTAAATTTGGGCAGTTCACCTGGCCTCTCTCCATGTTAGTTGCCATGACCATTAAAAAAATGGCAATAATCAAATAGAAATGCTGAAAAGATCTAGTACCCAAGGAATGTTAGCAAATTTCCTTTTTTTGCTTTTCCCTTCTCAAACTGGTGAGAGCAATTATCTTCTCCCAACATCGGGTTTTCTCTACCCTCTGAATTTCCAGCATGTTCACACCAGACAGCAGATACCCGAACGACCTCCTGTCATCCTAGTCATCCTGGCATGGATAATGTTCTAGATAAATTAACTCTTAAAATAAGGGCTTCAGAACACAAAACAACAATGTCCCAAGATGTGCTCTGACCAGCCACAAATCCAGATGCTTTTGGTAGTCTGTCATGATCTTGACTAACCACGGATCTTCAGAGGGAAGACATATTCCTACCCTGAGTTAGATCACAGCAAGGCTTGGCCATCTGCTCCTCACCTCTGATTTCAACCCTGACCTGGATGAATTCCACCACTGACCTGGAGGAATCCTAATCAGGACTCGATACTCATCTCTGTTAAATGGTATCTTGTTTGTATTGGCCCCTCGGTTGCCTCTGTTGAGATCTTCTAGAATCTCTGGACCTTCTGAGGTCCTCAAGCTACCAGGTTCATACTCAGGCCAATTTTAGGAGTGAGCCTTCTGCCTGAAGTCCTTCCCCTTAGCCTCTAAATGTCTCAAGGCCCGACAGCTCTTTGGCCTCCTCTGTTCCTCTAGCTGTTCCTGGATGCTCTCTCCAAAGAGCACAGCCTAAAAGGGGAAAATCCTGAAGTGTTACTGCTTGTTAGCTTATCAGGTTTTCATACCATTTCCTACACACCAGATCATCAAGCTCAGCCACAAGCCATCACTGAGCAATCCACAGTTCCTAACCCAGATTTTGACATGACTTGAACGGATGAGAAGCCACGGATATAAAAAGCACAACTTACTTCCCAAAGTGAGTCAGACCTCTTCAAAGGAAAATAACACAACAAAGTAAACACCATCAGGTAAATATTAGACTTTAAATACAGAGTCAAGCCTCCTCAAAATTAGATATCCCGTGGCTTACCAGGGAACATCTGTAATGTCAGCTGCTGCTACAATGGATATTGGAAAAATATTTAGAACTAAAATATGGTATTTCTCCAGGGGATGTATATCAAAAATGGGGAAAACAGCAATTGCCAGAGAAATTCAATAAATGACTTGGCAACCTGTCACTTTTCTCCAGGTGCACCAATAATATATATTAAAAAGATTCAAACCTTGTGGTTCCCTCCCAGAAATTTGCGGGGGGGTGTTGGTTTTTTGTTTTTTGTTGTTGTTGTTGGTGGTGGTGGTGATGGTTTTTTGTTTTGTTTTGTTTTGTTTTTTTGGTCAAGTCTGGCAAAGTTCCATTCAGAGCACCAGCAGGGGAGAAAAAAACTCCTTTATGATGCAGTCAAAGACTCAGAATGTACATCACACTGAAAGGACTGGCTTATCCACTGGCACTGCCTTAAAACCCAGGGAATCTGAATGCTGGTTCTCCTGTATTATTCATTACATAATTGCTGTGTTTTATTAGAAATATGATCTATTATAACCTTGAATACAGTACATTAAATGACATTGAAAATTAGATTATTCTGATTATTAGAGAAGTGAGAAATGTGCTAAACATTTGTAAGACTGATAATCAATCAGGGTATCCATTTGAGTGTAATAAAAATCAATCTGGAGCCAGTGTATTTAAATCTAATTTTTTAAGCATGACATTTTCCTCAGAGTTTCTTTCTAAATGTCATCATCTTCTGCAACGGTGATTGATTCTGTCTCTAGGGAGAAGCACTCACTCCAATTACTTCAAACACTGCACACAAACCATAGTCCACTTCCAAAAAAAAAAAGCCAAATGAATCACAGCAATATCAATATATTTGATGGGGGGGGCAGATTTATGTCACTCAAGCTAGAAAACCAACCCCATCGTCCTCCCCCCCAGCTCAAACAGATAAAATATGCTACTTAGATCATAATGTGGCTCTTTACTTTCTTCCAGCAAAAATGAGAGATTTTCATATTGGGTTTTTATTTCACCTGTGAAATGGAAAAGACACTGGCTCTTTTCCAGAGAAAGAAAAAAAGTTATCAAGAACTGTCTTGATTTACTCTTCCTTCAGTCATGCACCCTTTCTTCTTTCCTTCCTTCCATCTGTCCATCCATCCATGCATCCATCCATCCATCTGTCTGTCCATGTACTCATTCACCTCCTCATCCATTCATTCATCAATAAACAATTATTCAACTCCAACTGAGGTCAGGGAGAGACTGGCCAACTTGGGGTTCTTTCTTTTTCTCTTGAGGATATTCAACTATGCCCATGGTGAGAAGGAAGACTAACAAAATTACATCCAGGGGAGAATTACTGAACTGATCCTACAATCTGTAGAGGGTTCACTAGGTTGGCACAATTAGGAATGACTGTCCACTAATCCAGCTTGTGCCTTTACACTGGCACATGTGAATACTCACTTTATGGAATTTTGGTATTTTCCTCACAATGGTAGGGAAAGGGAGAAGACAACATTTATTAAGCATTTGCCATGACCAAGAACTTGACATTCATTACCTATTATATCTTCAGTGGTAGGAGGGTACCTCTGCTTCCCTGGCCTTGGGTTTCCCTGAGCAGGTCTTTCAGTAGGGTGACACTCTGAGCCTTTCTCCTTACCTCTCTTTCTCCTTTTCCCAGGGAGGTACAGGGACTTATCTTGGTGGGTCTGAAGGAAGGCACTTAGTGTTTTGGGTTCAAGCGCCTCTGGGCCTTCTGAACATCTACCTGTCTGCCTACCTATAAGAAAGAGTACATGGGCCTGGGTTCCATGATGTGGAAATTCCCATGAGTTGGCTCTGCCTTAGGAAGAGGCCTTCAGGTATCAACACTGCCTAGGACAGTGTGGTTAAGTGTATCTGATTTGGGGGTGTAGTTTAGGAAGTCTATCAGGGATACACAGGTCAGCCACATCCTCCAATAAGCAAATGTCTATATAAATTAATTTATAATCATAGGAAGGAACATTATATTGCTGTTAAAAGTAATTTTTCAGGGGCGCCTGGGTGGCTCAGTGGGTTAAGCCTCTGCCTTCGGCTCAGGTCATGATCTCAGGGTCCTGGGATCAAGCCCCGTGTTGGGCTCTCTGCTCAGTGGGGAGCATGCTTCCCTCTCTCCCTCTCTCTCTGCCTGCCTCTCTGACTACTTGTGATCTCTGTCAAATAAATAAATAAAATCTTCAAAAAAAATAAAAATACTTTTTCAAAGACTAATGACAGGGGGAAATAGTTACAATGTTAAATTTAACTAAAGTAATAAGTATACACACATATAGGAACAGGAAAAAGGGAGAATAAAATATTAATAGGGTTATATAATATATATAATAGGCTTATATCTGGGACATGGGATTGTGATTTATATTTTCTTTATAAATTTCAGTACTTTCAAATTGTCTGTAGCAAGCCTATGTTGTTTCAATTATTTTTTAAAATGCTGGGTTTTTTGGTTTGTTTTTCTTTTAAAACAAAACAGCTCTTCTCCAGCACTGATAAGGTTCTCAGATTCCAAGGTGACTCTTGGAAACTAGTGGCAGACATTTTGATCTCCTTCTGATTTATGCAGTGATTTCTCAACTGGGCCTGAATCCACGAGAGAAAGAGAGGCGTGTGATTCCCAGAAACCCCACCTCCATCTCACCACCCCCACATGGTCAGAGCTTGCCAACCACTCTCTCTGCTTCTGCCCTTACCTCCCCTATAATCTAGTTCCACACTCATGGCCAGCTGGGGCCTACTAATACCCAAGTATGTCACCCTTCTGTCCCAAACACCCAACAGCTTCTCATCAAACTTAGAGTAGGAGCTGGTCTGTGCAAAGTCCCCTGGGGTCTCTCAGATTCCATCTCATGTCTTATGCCCATTTGTGTACTGCCCTCTGGACACACTGGCTTCTCTGTTGGTCCTCAAACATATAGGGGAAAGCTCCCACCTCAGGACCTTTGCACTGCCTGTTCCTTCTGCCTAGAGCACTCTCCACTCAGATGTCCCTATAGCTCTCTCCCTCACCTTCTGAGCCTTTACTCAGATGTCTTCTTCTCAAGAGGCTTCCATCAGCAGTAGAATTTAAAAACCGGGCAACGGTGTATTTGCAGAGGGGTTCCATCAGACTACTGTATCAAATATTATAACGCCCTCCCTCTAACAATCCTATTGCCCTTCCCAGTTTTATTTACCCCCTTATTTTACTCGTCTTCTTTCTTAACTTTCCCTTCCCCTAGAGTTAAAGCTCTAGGAGGGCAGGAATTTTAATAAATTTAGTAATTCTTCACGTGCTATCACCATCATCCAGCACAGTGCCACATACACGGAGCCCTTGACAAGAATTGGCTGTTGGCAAAGACTCTGGAATGGGAGCCTAGACCTGGGCAGAGAGGGGAGGCACAGCTCAGTCTGGGGGCTCGTGGCTACCCATGCAGGAGCTGCAGTAGAGCGCTGAGAGACATTCTGTCTATCTTAGGAGGCCTGGTCCTGCTTTTCCATCTTTGCCAGCTACTCAAAACGGTGCCAACTGTGTGCACAGGGGTATTGCGGCAGGGAGGGTGAAGAGCGTGTGAACATCTGATCACTGGCTGGGCCTGTGGAGAACGATACATCCAAGTCACACAACATCAATGATCCTAACTCGGGACTTCATGTGGGCTTCCACCTTGGGAGAGACACACACTGCAGGCAGATGCCTGAGCCACTCAGGCACCTTGACTAGGGGATGTGTACACAGCAGACCAAAGAAAGTGGTCTAAGAGACCCCATCGCTGCCATCTTTCCTAAAATGAGAATGTAGAGAGAATGGAACAAAATTCCCGAAGCTCTTACATTCCAGTTCTTGAAACCAACAGCTTGGGTGAACTTAATGCAGCGAGGACCACCACAGATCTACCACAGGCTGCTGCCTGGAAGACTGCCTTCGGTTTAGAACAAAGACCTAAATATTGCAGGGAGAGGCCAAGAAGAAAGAAAATGCTCGGGAAGGGAGCAGCTCCCTGAAGATACGACCCACCATGTAGATATGCTGAAGCACTTCCCGGAGGATCGTGTCAAGTGAGTCAAACCGCTATTTTCACCTCTTTTCCAAATTCCAGACAGGCAGAGATGCAATTTACCAGCAGCGACTGGAGGGGGCTTCTCCGACGTTCAAGTAAACACTGGTGTGAGCACGACAAGGGACATAACATCCGAGATGAACTTCCTTACTTTCCCAGGTAAGGACTGGTTCTTGATGAAGACAGCTGCTAACCTAGATTCTGGACAACTAGTCACAGAGTCTCCACACAACTGGAAGAGCTGATTCTTTCTTTTGGGCAGCAAAAGAAAACAAAACAGCACCTTTTTCAAACACCAACAAAGCAACAGAGGCTCACTGCAGATTATCCAAGAAATAATGAAATTTGCAAAACAAAACAAAGCAAATCATAATCCATGTTCCAGAAAAAAACCCTGTTGATATTCTGATTTATTTTATTCTTTTTTTTATGCATTCATATATTTTTTATTACAGATCACAGAATATCCACATTTTTTTAAAACTTGTTTTTCATTTAAACTTAACACTGTGGATACTTCCCCATATCGTGAAAAAATTGCTTTCAGTGGCAGCATAATGCTCCTTTCTATGGGTGTGAATTAATTTATATAGCCATTCTTTCCTTGTTAGTCCTTTATGTTACTGCCCATTTTATATATATAATGCTGCAATGGACATCTCTGTACATCATCATTGCACATATTTTTTTACTATTTCTTTAAAATAGCTTCCAGGAAGGGGATTATAAAAGCTTTTGAAATACATGGCCAAATCACAGGCAGTTTCTAATATTAACCTTGGGTCAATCTGCCGTAGGCTTGGTTCTTGCCCTTCTTTGCAGATCATGGGATACATTTGATAGAAGGAGGTTAATTTTACATTTCCAATATCATTCACCTTTGTGGGGGAACAGATAAGCCCTACTGTTGTCAGAAAGGCCCATCTGCTAACCCCCGTTAGCGGAGCTATTACACAGTCTCTCTGGTCATTCCGTCGTTCCAAGGAACATTGCTATCGTCCATCTCACTTAGGTCCATGCCTTTGGCTTAATAGTTCCTTATTGGGCCACAGATGGCCAACGGTTGGATATAGCAACATAATCTGATTACCAGACAACTGTGACCTCTTTGGCCAACCTCAGCCTTGCTTTGCAAATAGCCACTGTTCAGAGCGAGTGGATTTGCCAGGCTGTCTGTCCCTGCGTAGTTAACTGAGACACTCCCAGAGGGCTGACCCATCCCAAAGCACAGGGCTTCACCAGTGTCACTGTCTGAGCAGACGCACTGACCTTTGTCCTCTTGGGAGGAGGTGTGTCAAGGGAGAGTAGGAGCTTAGGGGATTCTAGGTGAGGTTTCTTTGGGGCAAGTCATAGTTAACTAAGATCATATTAGCAGCTGATTCCCACTCGCAGTGAGCTTTATCTCAAGAGCCAACTGATGCTCATGTTCTGACCCCGCAGCACAATGGGGACTCTGGGCAGTCACAAACCATGTGTCCATGTGTACATTTCAGGCTTTCTCAGCCTTGGCATGATAGACATCTGGGACTAGATCATTCTTTCTTGTGGGGCTTGTCTTGTGCATGGTAGGACATTTAGTAGACTTCCAGCCTGGACCCACTAGAAGCCAGCAGTACCTCCTGCAGCTAGGTATAATAACCAAAAATGTTTTCAGACACTGTCAATGTTCCTGGAGGGCAAAAGCATCCCGGGGTTGGGATCGACCGGTGTACATAAATGTCATCATCTTGAATGAATGAATGATTACAGCACAAGCTTAGGAAGCAGACTGATCACCACCACTACGTGGGCCAGCCACTGAGCCTTCCTTCCCTCCAATGCTCATTCGCAAACAGGAACAATAATATGTATGTCGCAGAGCTGTAAGGATTAGGCAAGAAGATGGCTGGAAATACTTGGAAGGGTCCTTGGTGAGCCCTGTGGAAACAGCAGGTACTAATGTCACAGGCTTATCTGCAGAACCACTCAGGGAAATGATGACAGGCGATGGCTGCAAAGCTTCGTTACATCAAATTCTGTCATTTGAAACAAAAATTCTGTCATTTGGCCAAATTTCACGTGTCTTGAGCCATTCTTAGATGAATCAAGACCCAACTGAACTGAACAGCTTTTTTTTTTTTAAGTCCTACAGTAGAAACAGGAGACTCTTTTTTCTTTTTTTAGATTTAGTCATTTGAGAGAGAAGTTGCCTGTGAGTGGGGGGGGCAGGGGCAGAGGGAGAGGAACACGCAGACTCCCTGCTGAGCCTGGAGCCCACATGGGGCTGACCCCCCACGACCCTGAGATCATGATCTAAACTGAAACCGAGAGTCAGACGTTCAACTGACTGAGCCACCCAGGTGCCCGGAAATAGGAGACTCTTTGACTGTACCCTGGAGTAGACATCAGAGCTGAGGGGAGGAATACGGGGCAGTGCTTAGCATCAATTTTTCCTACTTATCACTACCTTAATTTCCTCTGGGAAAATCACCTCTACCCCACTAGGTAGAATTCCAACAGGAAAGAAAATCTAGGTACCTCCCCCAGTCATTTATTATAGCAGCTTAAAGACCCTGTCATCCTCCCTTTCCTCTGTATGGGCAGGGGGGACTGGTCCCGGTCTTCCAGTTGGGCTTTATCTCCTGGAACTCAGAATCTGGAAGATGAAATATGTGACCTGGGTTTAGTCTTTTTACTGGTGTCATTCTGGGCAAACTGTTCCCAAGGAGGCTTCCTTCCCAGCCTCCCAGAGCCACTCGGGTCCAGTCCTCCAAATCTGGCTCTCCTAGTCCAGCCCCTAGTCCGTTCTGAGAGCCCCCAGTAGGTTTTCAATGAATCCCTTCTCACTTAAGTTGGCCAAATTGGTGTCTGTTGCTTATGACAAAACGATCCTGATGGATACATACCCACAGAGAATTCTGAAGGGAAAAGAGAAATTAGAGAAACAGTCAAGGTGAAAGAGATACAGAAGAACTTCCTATAGAAAGAGGAGAATCCACTGTTAGCTGGTTTAAATGCAAACAGAATATGGGAGAAGCATAGTATTATGAAGAACATGCTTGCTTTTGCTATTATCACCAGTCCCAAACTCCACAGCCATGGAGACAGGCGTTTGGCCCATCTAGAACAAAGCCATCCCTGTTCTCTCAACCAGTGAGGTTTGCTGGATCTCTAAAGATTACGTTTTCAAGAAGAGGGTAGATGGTCACAAATTCCAAGATTATATGTATGTTTTCCAAGATCAGTAACAGAAATAGAATGATTTCAGCCCCTCTGCGGCTCACTCTGTTCCAGCTACAGTGGCCTCCTGGCTATTCCCTGACTGCACCGGGGCCTTGCAGCCTGCACTTGCTCATGCCTGGAAAGCTCCTTCCTTGGACACCTGCATGGCTCACTTCCTCACTTCCTCACCTCAACTATCAGCTCCCCAGGGAGGCCTTCCAGAGCTACTTTATCTGAAATAGTAATGCTCCCCCTCCAGTGCCGGGGCTCTGTTCACTTTCTCTCTTGCCTCTTCTTTTTCTGTAAGTCACAGCTTCCTTCCTTCCACAGCCATGTAGACATTACTAATTGATTATAGCTCTTTTTCTCACCGAAGATAGCCTAGAGCCCTTCTCGGGACAGTGTCTTGAGTAGATGTCAGCAACCACTACTAACTGATCAGTGTTAAAGAAAATGAAGCCTCTTTGCCAACCCTGACCTTGATAATAAAAGAATTAAGTTAGCTTTCCTTTCCCCTTCTTCTCTCTCCCACTTTCTTCCTTTTTCAGATGATAATTTATTTGAAAGCATAATCTAAATCACCTATGCAAAGAGGCAAGGGAAAAATAACCACCTTCCACGAAATGAATGGCAGAGTCCTCATCTATTACTGTGGTGGTGGTCGCAGAAGGACTCAGGAGTCTGTGAAGAAAAGGGGTGCGAGAACCATTTCATGACACCCTCGTTTGTTTTACTTTCTTTCCTCATGAGCCTTACAAGTTCTCAGCTAGTTTCCTTTGTGCACCACCATCTTCCTGCATCACACACAGAATGTATCAGAATAAAGGCTCAAATGTTGGCAAAAATGAAACAGAAACTGGTGCCCCAGAGCCCAAGTCTTGGCTGCACTGGGCTCATGCTCACCACTCCAAGCTAAACTCCTCTTTTCAGACCATCACTGGGATATACCTCCTCACCTTCGAAGTCCAAACAGGATCTTCCATAAGGTGATGTGAAAGGAACAGCTCTGATCAACCTTCCTCTAGATAGTCAGGGTCACTTGTCCTGTCACTACACACGTGCCAGGTGTTGTTCCAGGCATGAGGGAGACAGAAGTGAACAAAAAGACAAAAGTCTGTGCCCTTGGGTATGTATGGTTGAAGTAAGGGTCAGAATGGAAGACAGAAACAAGAAAGTGGTCAGAGGGACAAGGAGAGGATAATGAGGATTCACAGTCACAGGGGTTGGGGGAAGAAATCATCAAGAATGCAGATCCCCAGAGCCAAAGCAGCTGAGAGGATGAGCAGTGTGGGAAGGGACTCAGGACTACTAAAGGGGCTGATCAATGCACTTATTAACACAGAATCAGGGTCAGCAAACTGAGTTTTATAAAGAACCAGAGAGTAGTACTTCAGGCTTTGTGAGCTGTCCAGTCTCTGCCACCACTCCTCAGTTCTGTGCTTGTACTGGGACAGCAGCCATAGGCAATTAGAATAAACAAATGGGCAGGGCTGTGTTCCAATAAAACTTTATTTACCAAAACAGGTGACCCACTGGATTTGGCCCCTGGGCTGTCGTTTGCTCACCTCTGAATTAGGTCATTAGTAAGCCTGGAAGAAGCATTATTCCCTCTGTAGAATGGTTAGGGGACAGGCAAGAATGTGAGGAGTCAGGAAGTGAGTGGGTCATGAGTAAGTCAGTTGGCCACTGAGGGGGGAAGGTTCTACTCTGGACTGAACTCCAGCCAACAAGCAAGCAGGGGCTTCTCTTTCCTCTCTCTTTCATCTTTTCTATTATTACTTTTCTTAATTACAGAAGTCATACATGCTTATTATAACATGTGAAACAATAATGTTAATAATCTCCCTCCTACTCCTCTTCCATCCCTGGGCCCCTGAGGCAACCCACATAAAATTTCTGGTGTGGGTCATCGGATGCCACGATTGTGCCATCAGAGGCTGCGATGCTGGGTACAATCAGAGGCACAACCTAGATGTGATGAAACCAGGTATCACAAAAGCCACAGCAAACAGACCTCCTTGATCAGATTCTAAAAGGGAAGGAGGACGAGGGAGGCAGACAAAGCCAATGAAATGTCTGCCTGGGGAGCTCACTGATAAACTCAGATTCTAGAGAGCTCAGCAGCTAGTTGGGATTTCGTTAATTAGTTAACTATCCCCTGATGCATGGGCTGGAGGGCTGATGCCTACCCAGACACTGAGGCTCCAGATCAAATTAACCAGGAAGATTAAAAGATCTAAACTGCTTCCCTTCCACTGGGCAGTATCGTCCCCAAAATAAATTCCAGGATTAAACTCCTGAAGCAGGTATTACAGAATGCCACTGGTTGGCTGGCCGGCTTGACTGGATGGCGGGTGAAGAAAGGAATCCATCAGTTAATAAAGTAGTGGAATAACAACTACTAGCCAAATGCAGATGTTCACATCAAAAGGACTTAACATCCGGGACGCCTGGGTGGCTCAGTTGGTTGAGCAGCTGCCTTCGGCTCAGGTCATGATCCCAGCGTCCTGGGATCGAGTCCCGCATTGGGCTCCTTGCTCGGCGGGGAGCCTGCTTCTCCCTCTGCCTCTGCCTGCCTCTCTGTCTGCCTGTGCTCGCTCTCTCTCTCTCTCTAACAAACAAACAAACAAATAAATAAATAAATAAAACAAACAAAAAACAAAAGGACTTAGCATCTTTATCTTATTACAACCCAGCAATGTGACCAGCTGCAAAACAGCCTCAGACTGTACTACATGTAACAGTGGGTGAATGGAGAGAAATAGTCCTTTTCCCGTAATCTCAACAGACCACCACTGAATGCCAGGTTTAGTGTGGGAGGACTCACCCATTTTGGGATGGACGCTGACTACAGAGAATTCAGAGCATGGCCAGGATGATGAGACTGCGGTGGAGTACTGTGGAAACCATACCAAGCAAGGAACCCTTCCACAAATGAGAGTTTTGCCTTGGGAGGAAGATGATTCAGAAGAGACACACTGCCTGGAGCTAAATTTTGGGACTCCTTCTTAGTATCTTGAGGACATAAATAGGGTCAACAGGTAAAAGAGAGAAGGGGTGGACATGATACCAGGAAGGACTTTCTAACTGTCCCTTTGGCTCCCAACAATATGCTGTCTAGCACGGTACATTCCTCCCATGGCACAGGGCTGTCCCAGGTAGCGTGGGGGTCATTGCCATAGGGCTGCATGGTCCTCTGGGTGCTCTTCCAAACCCTGAGCTTCTCTGCTGTTATCATCTTTCAGCTGCTTTTGCAAAGCACAGGGAATTAACCAGTTGGTAGGGGTCTAACTGCTTCCCTGAATGAGAACAATGTTATCAAAGGTTATCTGTTCATAGATCATTCAGGTCAGTGGTACAGGGATACCTCCTGGGAGGGGAGGTAGAGCTCAGGCAAGTGTGTTTGCAGAGCAGCTTGCTTTAACTTGTCTGCGGTTAGCAGAGTGAAACCTTTTGGAAAACTGCTGGCTCTGGGTGAGAAGAACGCAATCACAACACAACACCCGCGGCAGGCCAGGTCTTTTTACCTCTCGGAGCCTAGCTTTATTTATCCGTAAGCCGGACCTTAACATGCAATCCCCATCTCCCTCACAAAACGGTAGGCGGCAGCAAACAAGATGATGGATGCTGTGACAATAGGTTTTCTCAAACTATCTTTGGGCAAAGACCAGAATTTTGTGTGTGTGACGGGGGGGAGGGGAGGTCCATTTCTACTCTATAATAAATACTTTAATAAAATAAAGATAACTTGCTAGAAAAACGAAATGCTGTTTGGATGTTACAGCAACAACAAAATGCTAAAAGTTTCTAAATGCCTATTAACTTCTGTATATATCTTATCGGGCAGGCTCTGGTCTACAGGCTGCACTCTGAATGACACTACTCTAAAATGTTGGGAAGCATTACTCTCATGTTAAGACATTAAAAACATAATTAGAAAGACATCGGTCCCTGATGAGAAGAGCGAACTCAAAATATTCAGCAACCAAAAGGATCCCGGTTTCATGTGATAACTGGTTTGGGTTTAGTGATACGAACTGGGTCAAGTTATGGGAAGAATAAGGAAATTCTATCATCATGAAATGGGTCTACGTCTCCCATTCTGTCAGGTGCATTCCGATCTTTCCGGACGTTGGTGCACCGGCACTGGCAATTTCACTTACAGCCTTTCCACAGTCCAGAAGGTTGAACTGATTTAGTGTCTGACAAAACAGTTAAAAAGAGAGACATGTGTTACCGGGAAACACCACTTCTAAAAAAAGAAGGGTTTTCATTGTTTGATCTTAAATCTAAGTGATTACTTGGAGGCCTCTGAAAACTTGCAGAGAAAATGCCCTGGACACAAGGGACTTTGTTTCTATAAAGCACTGAGGCAGCAGTTTGCACAGAGTTAACTCAATAAAATAACACTTTCTACTTGGATAAACTGACCTAGATTCTCTGACTTCCATGCAGAAACACAATAGGCTGGCTGAGATCTGGGGAGCCGTCTGTGTGGAAAGCAGAAGGGGTAGGACACCAGGAATGGGGGAAGGTCCTGTGTGAAGAACAGCAAGGTGCTTCATTTGGATGATGGCTAGAACTTACATCCTCAACTTTATGAAGGGAAGGGGCCTCCGCCAGGCTTTGCAGAAGGGATTCGCGTAAGTCAAAAGACATCGCCATCCAAGGCTGGACCACAGAGGAGAGCCTCCTGATGAAAGAATTCAGAAACACATACTTGTCTGTGTGTTCGCCTCATCTCACTGCATTTTCAGACATGGCGGTGTGGCGTAAGGAGCTAAGACCACCACAGCCAAAGAGCCCTGAGAGAGCCTCAGTGTCTACATCCACAATATGGGAATTCTACTATCTGCCCCACTTGTGAAAACCCAATCACTCTGCGCGGAGTACCGGGAACGCAGACTGTCATCTATAAACCACGCGTGCACACACGGAGTGACAGCCCACTCAGAGTCTGTTCAAACACACAACCAGTCGTGAACTGCAGGGTAAGGCAATCTCAGGGGAAGAACTATATGCAGTTGGAATAATTTACAAGAACATGCGCTCACATTACTCAATTAGCTTGGCATGAGTTTAAAGCATTAAATGGCCCTTTCCAGATGCTTCTTGTTTTCAGCTGCCTTTCTATTAGCAGACCTCTCTTGACCAACCTCCTTTCTTTTCCACTAGGGCCAAACCACACTTTCAACTCTCTGTGTCCCTGTGGGTTTGGGGTCTTTTCCTGAGTCCGTTCCAAGCCTCTAACTGCAGCAGGCCCCCCCCCCGATCAGCAAACTGCAGGAGATCCCCGGGGTCAGTGTTTGATCTGGGTGCTCCCCAGGGAAGTCCTTAACTAGTTTTTCCCATGATTCTGGGGATTTCAGCTCTTACTCAATTCTCTGAACTGGACTGGCCATCTTGCTTAGCAAAATGTGAGTTTCTTTTCTTTCTCAATCCAAAATTTCACCAGAAAACTCCCCAACTTTCTTTTTTTAGGGCTTTAAAAGTTCTTGTCCCGTGGCTTATGAAATGCCCATGGACAGGTCCCCACTATGTACCTCACCAACCTCGCCCCTTGGGCCTCCAGCCACTGATGAATTTCTAAGATATTATTTCTTCCAGAGACACCCAGCCACATTTGCTCAGAAGAGCAGGACATCTGCATTTTATTTTTCACTGCACTTCTACAAAAATTTAGTTTGTACCAAACTAAATTCCTTGCATTTGCCAGAGCCCAAAGATAAAACAAAACAACTGTGTTTTCTGAAGCCATAAATGTTATCTAGTTTTGCACTCGACTTTGTGAGGAGTGGTTTGACTTGGAACATCGTTCATCCTCTAAATGTCTCAACTCCATTTTGTCTTCTGCCCTCATGAGCTTTTCTATAAGCTGGCTGTGCAGTCGAAATGAATGGGCATAATCTAACTTCCATTTAAGTCCTGAAGACACTGGACCTGCTAAGTCTTCTTGGGCATTTACACTTTGAAATGTCTCATTCCAGTGGGAATCTGGCATGGCACATGTGATGTGATTAGCACTAGACTGGTATTTTGCTGTTGACAGTTTGGGGCCTGGCTTTGACCCCAACCAGCTGGTGACTTTACAAAAGACACTTAACCACTTTCCAGCTTCATGTCCTTAAAATGAGATTAGATGCTTTCTTGCATCCTCGTCAACTGTAACATCAGTGCAATAGCAGGTAGGAAAACAAGTTTTGCACAGTGGTGGTGAGGGTGGACTGGGGACCTTGGCATCACTGTCATCATCTTCAATGGTCTCTTCACTTGACTTAACATTTGTGGAGGCTTACTCAGTGCCCAGCAGCCCTGTAAGCACTCCTACCAACTGCAGAGCAACCTAATGAGATAGGAATCCCTACCTCTCCCATTACAGAGATAAGGGCAATGAGGCATAGAGGGGTTTTTCTTGCCCAAGATCATATGGCCGGTGGGGGGAGGGGCAGGAGCTAAAGCTAGGTCACGCTCCTAAACATGACACAATAACGTGTCATGAACTCATCCCAACTGAATAACCACTGACCTCAACCAAGAGATCTCCAAATCAGAACTCACCAATACTCATTGACAGAGAAACAAAAAAGAGGACAGAGTTCTAGAGTTATTGACCCAAAGCGTGAGAAATGAAGTAACCCACAGAACATTCAGCTGGCCCAGCTAATGGCTAAATTAAAACCAAGCCTGCATCCTTGCTTTTTCTGTTCCACTGGGAAACCCAATTCTGATTACTTTTGCCATCCCCCTACTCCATATTAATACAATAAATCCAACCTGCTCTTCTTCTATATCTCCCAAAGCCACATCACTATTTTGGCCATTTCATTCACATTACTGGTAAGCATACAGAATATGGTTTATGCTTCAGAATAATGCAGGTGGCCCTCATGGAGGAGTCTTTGGAGGGGCTACGTGGGCACCCTCTTCAGCAAAAAAAAGAGAACTTCAAGTTTTCAATGCACTGGCAGCCCTATCTTCATCTGTCCTTTTATTAAAGATGATCAATCCAGGCAGAGCAATCTTGAGAAAGAGGAACAAAGCTGGAATTATCACAATTCCAGGTTTTGAGATATACTACAAAGCTACAGTAATCCAAACAGTATGCTATTGGCACAAAAGCAGACTCATGGAGCAACAGAACTGAATAGAGAGCTCAGAGATAATCCCACACTTCTAAGGTCAATTAATCTACAACAAAGAAGCAAGAAAGTACAATGGTGCTGGAAAAACTGGACAGCTACATGCAAAAGAATGAAACTGGACCGCTTTCCTATACCATATGCAAAAATAAACTCAAAATGGATGAAATACCTAAATGTGAGACCTGAAACCATAAAACTCCTAAAAGAAAACATAGGCAGTAATCTCTTGGATATTGGCCTTAGCAATGTACTTATGGATATATCTCTTCGGATAATGAAAAAAGCAAAAATAAACTACTGGGACTGCATCAAAATAACAAGCTTTTGCACAGCAAATGAAACAATTGACAAAACAAAAATGTAACCTACTGAGTGGGAGAAGATATTCAGAAATGATGTATCAGATAAAGGGTAAGTATCCAAAAATATGTAAAGAATTGATATGACTCAGTACCAAAAAAAAAAAAAAATCCAAATAAAAAAATGTGCAGCGGAGCTAAACAGACATTTTTCCAAAGAAGACATGCAGATGGCCAACACCCACATGAAGAGATGCTCATCATCGCTAATAATTAGGGAAATGCAAATTGTAACCACAGTAGGATACCACCTCACACTGGCCAGAAAGGCTATTATCAAAAAGACAAGAGGTAATAAGTGTTCACAAGGATGTGGAGAAAAGGGAACCCTCGTGCACTGTGGGTGGGAATGTACATTGGTGCAATTACTGTGGAAAACAGTATGGAGGTTCCTCAAAAGTTAAAAATAGAAATACCATGCGATTCAGTAATTCCACACTGATTACTTTCCCAAAGAAAATGAAAACACTAATCCAAAAAGGTATATGCAACCCTATGTTTCTTGCAGCCTTATTTACAACAGGCAAGACACACCTTGGACATATCTCGGACAACACAAGTATCCATCCACAGATGAACGGATAAAGAATATGATATATATATACACGTATGTGTGTGTGTGTGTGTGTGTGTGTAATGGAACATTACTCAGTCATAAAAAAGGGTGGAATCTTGTCATTTGCAACAGCAAGGATGGAGCTGAAAGGCATTAGGCTAAGTGAAGTAAGTCAGACTGGGAAAGACAAATACATATGATTTCACTCATATGTGGAATCTAAATGACAAATTAACAAACAAAAACCAAGGAGACCTTAAATACAGAGAACAAACTGGTGGTTGCCAGAGGGGAAGGTGATGGGGTGATGGGCAAAATAGATCATGGAAATGAAGAGGTACAAACTTCCAATTACAAAATAAATAAGCCAGGGAGATGAAAAGTGCAGCATAGGGAATTAAGTCAATAATACTGTAATAACGTATGGTGACAGTTGGTGACCACATTTATCATGTTGAGCACTGAGTACAGAACTGTCAAATCACTAAGTTGTACACCTGAAACTAATGTAACATTATATGTCAATTATATTCCAATTAAAAGGAAAATAATCCAATCCTTACCTAAAACAAAGTGCAAACCTGAAACATGGCTAGATGTGCTTATTTGTAACATCTTCTCTGAAAAGAAATATAATAGCTCTGACAAGAAAAAGTCTGTATCAAAACAGGAGTGTTTAGCAAAGACTATGACAAAGGGACCCAAGAAAACCACTGCTAAGGACACCAGTTGTGTGCTTACATTCAGATACTCAGTGGAAAGGGGGGAAGTAGAAAAGCACATGAGACATATTTTTAAAAGATTTTATTTATTTATTTATTTATTTATTTATTTATTTGACAGAGAGAGAGCTCAAGCAGAGGGAGTGGCAGGCAGAGGAAGAGGGAGAAGCAGGTTCCCCACTGAGCAGGGACTCGATCCCAGATCATGACCTGAACCGCAAGTAGATGCTTAACCCACTGAACCACCCAGGCGTCCCAGCACATGAGATACTGCTGTAGGATTTGTGAAGCAGGGACTTTCTCTGCTTTTATTTCAGTATTAAAAACAATTTTAGGAACCTGGAATACTCAGATTTAGAAACTGAAGACCTATTCTTAAAAATAATAATAGTGAGAGTCATAATAACTAATATTTATTGAGTTGAGTAGTTACTGTAAACCAGGTCCAGAGAACCTACCCACTGTACATAGGCTGCTGTCCAACCTCCTCTACCAGGGAGGAAGGTACTACTATTCTAATTTTATAAATACTTTGGTTATTTGCTCAAAGTCTTATGGCCAGTGAAGAGTGAAGCTTGGTTTCTGACTCACTCCAAAGTCGATACCCCCTCCCATGTTTTTGCTGACCATTGGTTATGAAAGAATAAACTGAATTAATACTACAAAAGGTTAGCACTGAGTTCAATAACATCTGGGGGCTTCAAGTAGCACATGGTTAAAGCATTTGATATGTGGAAGACAGGAGGAAGGACTTCTCTTCCATGGGAGGAACTGTGAGAAGCCCTGGAAAAGCACTGGAAGACTCAGTGTGAGTCAGTGTTGCGACCACAAGGAAGAAAAGCAATGTTTAATTTAAAATTAATTCTGAAGAGTTAAAGTGTTAGGAAGGATGGCATTAATTTTTGCCCATGAGGTCCTATTTCTTTAAATCATGCTCTCAATTATATGACTTAATAACTCTTATATAATACAGTTCCTCCTTAGGGCACCTGGGTAGCTCAGTGGCTTAAGCATCTGTCTTCAGCCCAGGTCATGATCCCAGGGTCCAGGGATCAAGCCCCACTTTGGGCTCTCCACTCAGCGGGGACCCTAACCTGTCCCTCTCCCTCTACCCCTTCTCCTCCCTGTGCTCTCTCTCTAATAAATAGAATCTTAAACAAAAAAACACACCAAACAGTTCCTTCTTTTAACCTAAACTTTGTAATTGGTTTTCTTCATTCATTTAGCACTAATCAAGTCCTATGGGTTTTTTTTTCTTTATGGGTTACTTTTTGCTCCTTCTCCCAGATCATTCAGTCACCCAGTGACTGAAGAGAATCAAACCAACCAAGTAGAGACCTGGATATATCATTTGCCAAGTAAGTACTTATTTTATTTGCTGGCATAGGAATGTCATCTCTCCTCTCCTCCTTATTTATAAAATAAATTCAAACGTTATCCTGCATTTCATATACTTGTACTACCTATGGAAAACCAAAAGCACACGATGTAAAATAATAATTTTATCCTTTTGTGAAATAACAAGCAACAAGTCAGGCAACTCATTAGACATTAAGTTTGGCCCATTATCTTAACATTTTAGATTTACTTTAGTACTATTTTAATCTTCCTATATTCTATTATTTCCCAATACCAATATATTTATTTTACCTATGGGATTTCTTATTCAAGGCTATTAAAATGTTACCACTTATCCAAAGCTTGATACAGCTTGTGGAACTACGGTAGAGAGCATACTGTGTTTACACAAACACAGTAATGTTTCCCCTATAAAACCATGTTATAATTCAGTTCAGTATATTTATAAAAATAGGTAAAGCTTTGTTAGTGCATATTCACATGACCTTTACAATGACTATGTTAGATTTAAAAGTGGAGGTGACCTCGTAGCACTTTTAAGCAAGTGCTACTTTTTCATAAAGAACTCTTTTAATTCCTCAATACCTTTCAACTTACTTGCTACCCTGAAGAGAACCTAGCCTTGTAGAATAGGAAATCTGACATGACCTCACTGCTGCCTGCCACCTGGTGTCAGCATGCAAAAATTGCAAGCACAGGACTCAAATAAGCAGCTTCAGGAGTGCTAAAAACATGGAGAGGCCTGCGTCTACAGTGAAATTTAAATGTCCTGGAGAGCAATGCCGTTTTTCAAAATACTTAATTGTGTTCCCTGGGAGGGATTCCCTCATCCTGTGGCTCAGCGCCTGGGCCACTTGCCACAAGAATGAAGTTAAATTCTCACTTCAAAGACAGTTATAGGAAGCCTCTTCAGGGCTTCAGCCATTTGGACCATACTCTTAATCATCTGAGAGCTGGATCATTAACTCTTCTTCCTGGACCTTAGCCAGAGAGCATTAACGACCAAATCAGCTGGTCAAGCATATTCATGTAATATATGTCAGATTTCAAACACACACTGCTCTTAGGAGGTAACGTGCTACAAAAATAAAATAAATTGTCACCAGAGAAACGACCAAAATCTTCTAAGCACTCTTTCCTCTTCTGCTGAGGGGAACAGTCTCATAAACAGGAGAGATTTCTTTTAAAGTAAAATACTACTTGTTTTTTAACAGCTCCCTTCTCGTTCCACCGCCCTCTGCTGTTAATAACATCTGATCTTACATTTAAGCAGGAAGAAATGTAGCCACATGATTTAAAAAGCGTGTGTTTATGACTTGCCATGTTTAAGCACTGCTGAATAAATGTATATTGAAAACATATTTCAAGTGAGAAGCTGTAATAAGGGGTTTGGAGATACTCAATATTACTCTACTAATTCATAGCACAACATAATTATGGAATATGTAGACTTTCTAGATGTAAATTATAATCCATGACTCGGTGAGAGCCCTTTGCAGCTCCCAGCCCCCCACCCCACAACATTATAGTCTTCAGGCAAATTGACACAAAATAGAATAAATTATGTCAAAAGCTATATAGAACCATTATTTCAGCCTTAAACATTTCATTAAAACTAAACAGCTCAAAATCTTCCCTCCTCCTCACTCCTACCTCCCAGCCTGTGTTAAAATGAGTAAGTCCAAAGATCCTGAACAATGTAGCTTTTCACATTTTTTTTTTTTTTGGTGGAAAGATTATTTTTACCAACAAAACTGAATCCTGATTTCTGTTCTTGTCCCTTCAGCAAAGACCCCAAGGGAAATTAAATTGAGCCCTTCTTTGCTCCCCAAATTCCTACCTGGCAGAGAAGATTCCTGACACACAATTTTTATAATTTGTAGGCCAAGAAAGTGGTTTTCTTTTTTTCTCTAAGTGTCTGTATCTTTTATTTCTCACATATAAAATCTATCAACGTAGAATGCAGAAAAAAGGAATGCCTCTCACTGAAGCAGGGATAGGCTGGGGCTTTTCCTGTAAGGAGCTGTGGGTCTTCTCTGTATCATCTTTCAGAAGACAGGTTGGAAAGTTCATGAACTATCACTAAAGGAACCATTTAGCTACTCAGCACCATAATTTTAGTACATTCAGATTTCCAAATTCCAATGCAAGTTGTAACCAACACTGCTGGTACCCCCTAATACATATGTATTCCCCTGGCCTTGACTTTTCAATGTATTCTGACCTGACTTCCAACTGCCAACACTTTGCTTGAGGTCTTTCTTTGGCCTGGAGTGCATACGGTCCAAAGGTCTTGGGAATTACATTTCCCCAAGAGCAGCCGTCCACCAGAAACTAATGCTTGTTGGGGGATAACTCTGGGGCTCACATTCCCCATTACCACTCATTGTTCGCAGATTAAATTCCACTACGCAAGTGATAAGTACCTTGATAACACACTTTTTATTGCTGCCTTCTCCTCCCTATCTTGATACCTTCACTTCCCACCAGTGTTTCCAGGGATCAACTAAAAACAAAACCAAAAACTATGCATAGAAATCCTCTGGGTCTGCTTCTGGGATGCACAAACTAAAACGTAAGGCCGAAGACATCCTGAAACCGGGAAGCAGATGCTTTGCTCGATGCTATCACTCTCTGACATTTCAGCAATTTCATTAGTTCTTCACTATGTTTGCTGGGCAAAATGCTATCTCCACCAAACTCCCACAAATGTCTGTATCCTAAGCCCCAGGGCGTGTGAATACATTAAATTACAGGGGGCGGGATGGGAATTAAGGTTGTAGATGGCATTAAGGTTGCTAATCAGTTGACCTTGGATGGAGGAGATCAGCATGGGTAATCCAGGTGGGCCAATCACAAGAGTCTTCAAAGTTGGAGTATGGCCCAGAAGAGTTAGAACCAGACTGATGGGTGTGGTGTGAGAGAGACCAGCCTTTGCTGGCTTTAAAGATGGAAAAGAACTATCAGTCAAGGAAGGCAGGCAGCCTCTAGAAGCTGGAAAAGATAAGGAAACAGACTGTCCCCACGAGCCTCTGGAAAGGAACACAGCTCTGCTGACACCTTAGTTTGAGCTGAGGCTCATTTCAGACTTCGGTCTTCCACAAAGAGAAGATAATAAAACTGTGTTGTTTCAAGTTACTAAATTTGGGCAATTTGTTACCAGGGCCACAGGAAACCAATACACCGTTATAACCTAGAGACCGAGTCACTCTGAATTAAGTATCAGTGTGTATTGTTTTCATCCTCCACACATTTCTTCTCATTGCTCCTACTTCTACAGAACCAAAGGGGATGGCTGTATTTTGACAAAAACTGTACAAACCTTTGAACTCCTCTTGTGCATCAGGCCATGTGCTAGAACTAGGGGTTTGGTGGGGTAGATATATATATACTGGCAACCTGTAGTTTAGTGAGAGACAGAGCAATCCACAGATGATTACAATCCAGCAAGGTCAGCACCAAGCTAGGAAAAGAAGAGCCTGCGTGCACAAAGGGTTAGCCCAGGGTGGGAGGGCAGAAAGGCAGGACAGGCAAGCAGGGAAGAATGACACACGAAGAACTAGTGGCCACGATTACCATGTGAGGCTACCTGGGGAAAATGGCAAACCCTTGAGGGGTTTCAAAAATTGCTTTTGGGTAGACTATAAAAGAATACAAATTCCATATGAGGTATAAACAAAATCACAATATATGGGCTCCGCACTCAGTAGGGAATCTGCTTGAGGGTTTCTCTCCGTCTCTGTCTGCCACTCCCCTACTCACATGCTTCCTCCACTCCCTGCCCCGCCCCCCCCCTGCTGTCCTGGCAAAAAATAAATCTTTAAAAAAAATCACAATATAATAAACATGCCATGTGCCTACCATAAACTTTTCTATAACAAGTGTTGTTTCAATTGAGCTATCATTTATATACTACAAAATTCACCCTTTGGGGTGGCTAGTTCTATGAGTTTTAACAAATACATAGAGTCATGTAAACACCACCAGTCTCAAGATATGGTAGAGTTCCCTCAGCCCCCAAAATTCCATCAAGTACCTTTAAGACAAAGCACACCTTGTCTTCCTTTGAAGTCTCCTGGGCTCCTCTTCCTGTTTCCTGTTTCCTGACTGAGAATGAAACATTCTCAAACTTGTGTTTATCACTTCTGTGGTTTCCATCTTAATTTTACCACATTTCCATCCAGAAAGGAAAGGCAGTTTTTGTTTTAAGTGGTTTGAAATTTATATAAATGAAAACATCTATAATGTTCTGTGACTTAATCCTGTGGTAGGAGGCAACCTAAGATTCATTCATATTCTGTACTATACAATTTCATTGCCATATAGTATTTCATAGTTTGAATTTACTTCTGTATTCTACTGCTGTGGAAAACTGAATTATTTCCAGCATTTTGCTATTTTGAATACTGCTGGCCAGGAGCATTCTTGTATACATTTTTCTAGGAGAAGAAAAATACACACATATATCCAAGACAGAATATGGTTGGGTCACCAGGCATACATAGCTTCCACTTTACCAGATAATGCTAAATTATTTTTTCAAAGCTGTTGCAGTCATTCACCATCTAAACAACTATGAATACTATTTCAGTTACTCCTCATCTCATTCCCCTATTGAACAATTTTCAGCAAGAGAGAGCCATGGTTGGATTTTTTTTTTTGCCTCAAAAAGACCACCATGACCAAGAGAAAATGAACATGGCTGAAGACTGTGAAGGAGAGAACATTCTAACTTGCAAAGAATAGATCAGATTTATAGACGGGTTCTTAGTGAAGTGGGTCTTTATGGTTTTATTTTAAGAAGGTGGTAACCTTCTCAAAGTTGCTGGCCCACTTCTGGAAATGGGCCCGTTAGTTGATTCTATGTAGAATGGCCTACTGGCGATGTACAAACAGAGGATAGAAACCTTTCACCTCCATAAGTCTGCTCATTTCCAGCTTCACTAGCATAGGGAATATGATGGGTGAGTTACCTCAGTTTCAGCCCAGAAGAGGGATGATCCTAGACTCCTGACCCACCACCACCCTAGTTCAGTGTCACTAAAACTCAGTAAACAGGGTCTGAGGTCCATGTTGCATGGAATTGTCTTGCCTCAAGAGGGCGCACCTAAAACTCCACTCATACTCCTGCCTCACCCCTCCCTCGAACTGACTCGCCTAGAGCGAATGCTGGAAACTTAGGCCAACTGTCCTTCAGGGGTTTAATTGACCATTTCAAAAAACTGTTTGACAAACTTCCTTGAACTCCATGTTGTCCAAGCTCTTTCTCCAGAATCTTGATGCTTGGCTTCCAGTCTATCTTTCTTCCTTCCTCAACATCCACCAGCCTCTTTCTTTTCTCCTGGTGCCAACTCCCCAGACATTACCAATTAGTCAAACATCAGCGTTTGGCAAGCATTTTCCTCAGGCTTCTGGCTCGGCCTGTGGAGCACCTCGTCCACAGTCTTCCCGCCTGGCTTTGTGAGGGGCCTTTTTGCTGGAGCAAAAGCAGTGCTCATTATGCTCTGAATAGGAGAGACTGAGGTAAAGAAACAAACAGCAAGAACTCTGGGGAAAAAAAGGCTTCTTTTCCTGAGGTTTATAGAGTGAATTGTTTGTTTTTCTCTTAAGTTCTGTGAAGGCAAAGATAATTACCTACATTTAATTTTTATTCACTCAAGGAGAAATAATCACATTTAGGTTTGTTAGCGGAATGCCAAAGACATCTAGTAACCTCAAAAAAAAAAAAAAAAAAGAAAGAAAAAGAAAAAACCCTCCTTGCCTTGAGACATAGGGTAATAGTTGTTCTTTGTTCCACTTACCCTGTGCTTAGAAGGATCTGGACTAAATGATTCATGTAGAAGCTAATCCTGTCACACACTCCCGAGGTTGGCTTAGCCCCATTTTTACTGAAGAAAACTCTAGTTCACAGACAGCCTGGAGCTGGAATTGGACTGACAGCTGACTGCCTTCAAAGCCCAGCTTTCTTGACAGCTACCCTAAGGGAACTGGTTTACTGGAAACATACAATGGTCATTCTCAGTCAACTTTAGTGCTTCTCAGCTGAAGGACTCCCAGGTAGGTCTCCTTGTGGAGGAAATCAAGTCTAAGTGCCCACCACTGGGTCTATATTAGCACTGGCTCACAGGGATCTCTGGAGTTTTTGCCTCACTGAGGAATAAGCTAGAACCTTAAATGTTTAGGGCTGTGATTCAAAATCATGGTCATTAAATTACTACCAAAAAAAAAAAAAATCAAAAAACCCCGTAGAATTTGGAGGGCTGGCAAGTAAGAATAGAAACTGAAGGTTCTCAAATACACATCTGGGTCAGGAAGGGAGTCATTCCCCCCACTGATCCTCTGTAACCTTAAGCAAGTGACCTGCCTTCTTTAAGCTTTAAGTTCCTTATCTGTATAATAAGCTAGATGGGGGCACCTGGGTGGCGCAGTGGGTTAATAAGCCTCTGTTTCTGGCTCAGGTCATGATCTCAGGTTCCTGAGATGGAGCCCTGCATTGGGCTCTCTTGCTCAGCGGGGAGCCTGCGTCTCTCTCTGCCTGCCTACCTGTGATCTCTCTGTCAAATAAATAAATAAAATCTTTAAAAAAGGGCGGGGGGCTGGATGGTGTCAACCTCATAGAACAGTCTTAAGGATGAACTAAAGTAGTAAAGTATAAAAAAACAGCCAGCACACTACCTGGCCCAAGGAAGACTTCAAAAAAGCTGATTCTCTACACACCCTGCTCCCAGGTAATTACACACAAGGATCACTTGCCCAGTTGACCACTCACTCAGTTGCTTAACCACAAATAAGTTCTTCTGGCAGGATTGCTGGTAAATAATGTAATACCATCACCAGCAGAGCTCCATCACTAAAATCATGAGAGGAATCATGGGAAAGTAGGGACCCACGCACGGAAGGGGAGCACTTCTAGAAACCAGTGTAAATATCATTCTGTTCTACAGGCTGAGATTGGCCTGCCAGAACTGTACTGAAGGTCAGAGAACCAGTAACCACCCATCCATCCATCCAAACATTCATCTATCCAACATTCCCCATGTGCCTTTTATGTGCTATATCATGTCTTGCCTACCTCCAATTTATTTACCAAATCCATCCACTTCTCTTTATTTTCAAATTTTATTTTTCATTTTCCTTTATTGTCACTACCACTGTGTCAGTCCAAGGCATCGTCAGCTCTTCCCTGGACTTCTTTACTGGTCGTTCCACTTTCATTCCTAGCTCTTTCCCCAACTCATTCCCCACACAGGAGGCCGAGCAGTCAATATTTTAAAGCCATAGATGTGGCATCCCTCAGTGTTCTTCATTTATCAATGGTGCCACACCACAATAAGGATAAAACCAAATTCCTTCACATGGGCTACAAAAGCCCGCTAATCTGGTCCTTGGCTTCCTCTCCAATGGTATGCTAGACCACATCTCTCCACGCTCATTAGCCTGGCCCCAGTGATTTCTTTCATGTGGTTCCCAGAGGACACCAGATTTATTCTAGCCTTAGACCTTCTCTCAAGTGGTTCCCACTGCCTATAATAGCCTCTCCCCTCTAAATACATGGTGAGCTCCTTTTCACACTTGCCTCACTGCAGTCTTTTCTTGTCAGCGAATTCTAAGTCCTTTTTCCTACTTATTTTCTATTGCAGCTTGATTTTTAACTATACAGTTGACCTTTGACCAACATGAGTTTGAACTGTTTCTACTTATGTACACATTTTTTTTCAGTAAACACAGAACAGCTTTTTCTTACCATTTTTTTTTCTCTAGCTTACTCTACTATGAGAATACAGCATATAACACATATAACAGAAAAATAAGTTAATCCATGGCTTACATCACCAGTAAGGCTTTTGGTCACCAGTAGGCTATTAGTAGTTAAGTTTTGGGGGAGTCAAAAGTTATGCATGGATTTTTGACTGTGCGGGCAGTCAGGGCCCCTCACCCCGGCGTTTTTCAAGGGGCAACTGATTATGTATTTTTTGCCTCCTAACCTGACCTGCAGAATGAAAGCTCCAGGAGCACAGACCATGATTGTGTCTGTCTCATTTAGCACCCAACCTTTAGCATATGGCTTGGAGCTTTGCACCTGCTGTTCCTCTGCCTGGAATTCTCTTTCCCTAGTATCGACCTGGCTTGCTCCCTCATTTCCTGCCTGAATAGAACTTTGCCAGATAGACCTTCCCTGTCCCTCCTTTATTAAATAGCCCCCACGGGCCCCAAATACTCTGCTTTGTGTTTTTCTTTATGTTTTAAGTCTCAGGAGCCATGGTATTGGCTACCATGTTGTACAGCCCAGTTCTAAGCAGTGATGGCCATCTGATGTATTATTGCTGATTAATAACATCTTGCTATCCTCTCCCCCACCCCAAACAAAAGCTCCATGACAACAAGGACTTTCTTCAATGTTGATTCTCAGCACTTAGAACATATGACCCATAGTGTAGGTCATATGTTGCTATAGTATCGGTCATTCAGTTGGAAGATCAAATGGTAAATACTCAAGAAATATGTGAATAAGTGAGTGAACTCATGAGCCAGAAACTGTATTTGCTGGGGGCACAGGAGGAGGTTTATGAAGACAATGCAGTTAAAATTTCTGACCTCAAGAATCTTACTACTGAGGACAGGAGACAGGGGCAACTTGGTGTCACATACATGTTTACCTGTCGCCTTCCTACCTACATCCCTTCTTTGCTCCTTCTAATACCAGCTCTCTCTACCCCTCATGCCTCTGCTTCTCCCTTCAAAATGACACCAGGCTTTAATTTTATGTATCTTGTTTTTGCCTTCAAGTGAATATCGGGTGCTTTACTCCAAGACAGACAGGAGAAAACAGTCCCTGGGAATTCTATTCTCAGGAAAAATCTGTAAGTATTGGTGTTTTGGGCCATCCATTTAGCACCACAAGTTTGGGGGTTTTTAGATTTTTTTTTTTTAATTTATTAGAGAGAGAGAGAGAGAGAGCTCAGACAGACAGAGAGGCAGGCAGAGGCAGAGGGAGAAGCAGGCTCCCCGCCGAGCAAGGAGCCCGATGTGGGACTCGATCCCAGAACGCTGGGATCATGACCTGAGCCGAAGGCAGCCGCTTAACCAACTGAGCCACCCAGGCATCCCAAGTTTGGGGATTTTTAAAGAGATCTGTCAGAAAGCTTTATGAGGTTGTGAAATAAACTGACAGTTGAAAACTTCCACATAAAGCCTAATTTCAGATTGTATTCCCAGAGCCATAAAAGCAAACCTTTCAAAATGAAGAGAAGAGGGAGGGATGGAGTGGGGGTGGGGTGGGGAGAGGACTTCTTTTGGACGTGTTTGTTAGACTACGGTTTTAATGCTTGCCTTTATGAGATGAAAAAGATTTGTACTAAGTTACTCAGGAGCCTCATCTTTATTCCAACCAAGATGGAGAAGATGGCAGTAACAATGGGCCTTTTCAAATCTAACCCTGATTCCTACTGGGAAGAGGTTCTGGTTAAATTATCCTTTGATCCTCTTCTTCTGGCCAACACCTTGACTAAAGAGAGCTGAAGAAACCACTAATGTGCTTTACCTTTTGTTCAATCTGAATGTTCAAGGCGTTCGATTAAAATGAACGTTTAGGCCGGGTGCCGTGGCAATGAAAGTAGGTCACCATGATGGGGTGGCGTGTCTTTCTGACTCCATTAGCGCTGTCAGGTGACCATCCACGCTCAGACTCCTCCGAAAGCAAGTGTTTGCCTCAGTCACACTTGTGCGGGGGGGGGGGGGGGGGGGGGGGCAGTGTTCCATTTAGCTCTGACTTCAAAACCCTTCTTAGCTCAAGAATTCCCTTTACTTTTTAAACAAATTCCCTTCCAGTCGCAATGAGCAACCTGTTCTGTATCGAGGGCACGGCCACGAAACCCCACAGAAAATTAAATGTGCGTCCGCCTTAGGCATTGCCCATAGGATGAGATGCTACGACTTTGTCAGAGGCAGTTTTCAAATTGTACTTTATACAGGAATGGGAGCGAGAGACTTTTTTTCTTCTGCTAAAAATGGCCCATTTAAAAAATTATGCCATGTTACTAACAGGTCCTGTGAAAGAGAAAGAGTGTAAAAATCACTGCAGAAGTTTTATGGTTATTCTCCACCCTGCCCCCAACTTTCAATTCTGAGAGTGTGAGTGAGGGCTGATTTTTTTATTCAAAAAGGGAAGTGATAGGTAAGCTTTTTTTTCTCATCATTTTCAAAAAGCACTTGTTAAGCAGTTTTTGAGGAAACTGTATAAAGTACATGGGGTAGACAAGGTCCCTGACTTCTAGACGCTCCTCATTTGCAGTTTATTTAGCTCAGCTGGTGAAGCGCTCTCCTAGGAACAAGGTGCTACAGCAATAAGGGCGCTCTCCTCAGAACTAGGGCACCCACGTTCTATTTCTGGTACCATCACTATTAGCCCTTGACACTGACCAAGTCAACAGCCAATAATGAAAGTCAATGAAAATTGTATACATCTTATATCCCCGAGTCTTACTGGATTTTTCAGTATCACCTTTGTTTGCTTCACATGATACTTGCCAAGATCCTACTGCTTGAAGGTGATGATTGCTCATGTTAAGGACCATTTGCTTTGTAAAACCCGATCTCACGCCTCCTTTAAACAGTGACTGCCCAACTTCAACTGTGTATCTGAAAAAAAGCCTTCCCATTGATAAGGATTTGATTTGTCCTGCAAGAGGAAAGCAAGAGATCAGAAATCAAGTAGAAGCATGGGCAGAAAAGCATTCCCTTGGACAGACATCCCTCAGCTTCTCATGTATGAAGAGAAAATGGTTCTGATTAAGTCAGCAGAACTTACTGGAAACCAGCGACATTTTCAATGCATTCAGGCTCATGTTTATTGTGACATCACTATGTGTTGGGCACTGGGCTTCTGAGCAAAGTTGTCACCAGCTGAAACATTTATATGTGTTAAATCTGAGCTCTGGTGACCAAGAGAACATTCTAGATAGCTCCATAAAAATGCTGACCATTCAAACTGGATTCTAATCATGCATTCATTTGTTACTTATCCAGTGCCTACTGAGGCCACACCTGGATGACTCCTGGAGATCAACCAGTCTCGGTCTCTTGCTCTATGGACAGAACCCTGAGGCAAGAGTGTAGGGCCTTGGGGCACTGGATGGCTCAGTGGGTTAAGCCTCTGCCTTTGGCTGAGGTCATGATCTCCAGGTCCTGGGATCGAGCCCCACATCTGGCTCTCTGCTCAGTAGGGAGCCTGCTTCCCTCTCTCCCTCTGCCTGCCTCTCTGCCTACTTGTGATCTGTGTGTCAAATAAATAAATAAAATCTTAAAAAAAAAAAAAAAAAAGGATGTAGGGCCTTACCTCATAATACCCAAACATACCCCAGGTCTACTAAAGGCATAGGGCATGGAGGACAGGACAGAGGCTCCTTGGGAATGGGGCTGCTGGGGGCTCTGTGAGGATATGCAGACCTCTCACTTCTGCAGAGCTGGGCTTCCAGACCAAATTTTGTGCCATGTTGATTCTAGGCCAGACCTTCCCCATGTTCTCCATCTTTGCTCTCCCCACCAAGTGCCCCCAAATCTAAGAGCCAACACTTGGTTCCTTGAAAATATTAAAAAAGTGACTGAACCTTTCCCTGGGAACTTTACTTACTACTTTAAGTAGTATTATTACTTTAACCTTATTATTTAACCTTATTATTACTTATTACTTTAACCTTACTACTAAGTGAAGAACCCTTCAAAGTCAAGGATAGGGAGCTAGTGATGAGTGGGCTTTGCCTAGGACTTGGGGTGTGGCAGATCGGTGAATACTGTCACCTACTCCTAAATACACCCAGCTTCTTACGCCTCCTTGGAGGTTATCTATACCCATTCTCTTCATTTCTCCCTTCCCAACTACTGCCTACAGACAGTCTCAGGACAGGACAAATACAAATCTTCTCAAGGATTTTTAAATCTACATATTCACGTGCAAGCCCTAGAAACTGTAGAGTGCACAACTACCACGTCACTTCTCTTATGCCAAGGCTGTAATTGTCTTGCGACTACTTCTGCTTAAAGTATTTTGTATTATATATTTTCTTGGGCAAGGTAATTAACCTCTTTGTGTCGGGTATTTCATGTTGAAAATGGTATTACTCTTTCATAGCATGCCCCACATAAAGAGATGACATAGGAAGAAAAGGCAGCAAGAAAAGTTAATCTTGGCACATCACATGTTCCAAAACCACTCGACAACTCTCTGTCTACTTTACTAGGAGTAGAGCACAGTATGATTTCGGTTTCACTGTACCTGTGTCCTGGAAGTAAATATGATTTCCAATGAAGAGGTCTTACTGATTCTAATTAAAGGGATGTTGCAGTCTTTTGTCTCAGATGGGGTGATGTCTAGAAAGGATCCTACCAATCACTGCCTCAATGGCCCAGAGTTACAGATGTGTAATGCCCGGCGACGTAACTTGCACATGGTCACCCAGCTAGCGAAGGGGCATGGCTACTCCCTATGTCTTACCGCTGGGATTCTCATTGTATTGCTTTTTAACAGACCATGATTCAAACAGGCTACAGAAGATCTATTCATGCCTAGTACACAGATCTCTTCTCCATTTATTAATGAGTTATAGTCCAGGAGAACCAAAGCCCCAGTGAATCTCATTTTTGTTTTTTTAAGCATCCTAGAAACTGTCAGACGCCGCAGGAATAACTCAGGAGCTGTCAACTTCCTGCAGTTGATTCACCCTTGAAGCAGAAACCCCTGCAATGAGTTTGGATGTGAGGCGATGTTCGATGCACCCCCGGTTTCGTATAATTAGATTCAAGGAGGAAACTCTAGAAAAGATGGTTGTATCTTTTAGGTGAGCAAAGTTGGAACATTAAGTAGGTCAGGAAAGTTCTACTGGGACAAGAATCTGCATCGAGTACATTTTTCCACTGGAGATGGGTTCTGTGCACATGGGAAGGCATGGGGGATGGGATTTCAGGAGACAAGTCCTGCCCTGTCCCCCAATGGGGGACTTCCTCAGTAGCCATGGGCCAATAAAACTCACCACAATCACCTCTCCTGTTTCTTAAGCATTTGGATTCATTAAAGTATTTTCACAGCTTTTCCTACTCTTGAGATTTTATTCTTACAAAGAGTAGAAATGTAGATCTTCATATGACAAATTACTAAACAGAGACAGTGGCTATTCTCTGCCTTGGAGCCTGTTTTTATGATGGTCCCAGACACCATGCTAATTTACTTAGTGTCTTTTTTTAAAGTTCCGCTTTGGTTGTTTACAAAAGGCACTGGTGTAGAGTAATATGTTCATCATGAGTGGATGTAAGTGTTAAAGCATTTCATTATATATAATGTATGAAGTTTACCAGAACACGTGGCCATTCAGACAAAGAGAAGTCATTCTGGAATGCTACCTGTTCCAGCTTTGGTGCTACTGCTCACCGCTTTACTCTCTCTCCTTCTATAACGGTTTTCTGAGACAATTTCTAGGCAAGAAAATCAAGCCCACTTATTCAGTCACTACTTATTTTACCTTAAAAAGAGTTATCAGTGGGATGCTCAAGTTCTCATTTGTGTGTGTGCAAAGAAGAGAGATGGCTTTATGGCTCGCTGCACTTCTATCCAGAACAAAATCCTTTTACATTTCCTTCAACATGAAAAGATTTGGGGGTGATACTAGGAAAGGATTTGTTTATGAATTTCCAGTCCAAAGTTAAAATTAGATGTGATCCCTACTGAATTACTGAGATATGATTGTAAGGCACATTACCACAAGTAGCTTATTAAATGAAGTGGACAGTAACGAATTTGCAGTTACAAACGGCACATATGTCTGGCATGGAACTAAGCTCTCGTAACCAGTGATTGAATTAAAATAGAAAATTTAAAGAGAGGGAATGGATTATGGCAGGGGTTGGCAAACTCCTCCCAAAAGGACCAGACAATAAATACTTCAGACTTTGCAGTCTGTATGGTCTCTGTCCCAACTACTCAATTCTGCTGTTATAGCAGGGAAGCAGCTGTAGATAATATGTAAATGAATGTATGTGGCTGTATTCCAATAAAATTTTATTGATCAAAACAGGCGGTGGGCCAGATTTGGCTTATAGGCGTAAGTCTGCTGACCCCTGATTTATGGTCTATTAAACTTAAGTAAAAATTGATGTTATCCTCAGAAATCAAGATGTCTAAATGTATGGGAATGGATTTGTCCCTTGCTGGAGAAACAGACAAATGCAAAAACAGTGCTGGTGTCTATTTCCTCAACCGTTTCTGTCTCCGGCACTGTCAATGCCCAATGTTACTTAGCCTCAAGTGCTAGACAGTTAGGAACACAGAAGTTCTACCTCGATCAATCTAAGAGTTAACCTTTTTTTTCTTAAAAAAAAAAAGAGTAAGTTTTTCTTCTTTATCAACTAACAAATGTGCAGAGGTTAAATAATAAAATGAAAACACAGATAAGCTCAAAAAAATATGACAATAGCTTTTAACATATTGAGCTGTATCTTCCAAGCTTTGTTTTTGCAAATAGGAGATCAAACTGTGCAGTTTTGGTTTATATTTTCTAATTTAACAAGACATCTAGTTTTTGCTAAAATAAAAAGAAATGCTGCACTGGGACACCTCAGTTGGTTAAGCGTCTGCCTTCGCTTAGATCATGATCCCAGGGTCCTGGGATCGAGTCCTACATTGGGCTCCTTGCTCAGTGAGGAACCTGCTTCTCCCTCTGCTTGCTGCTCCCCCTGCTTGTGTGCTCTCTCTCTCTCTTGCTCTCTAATAAATAAATAAATAAAATCTTAAAAAAAAATAGAAATGTAGTATTATCAGTCATCAGGAAGATTCAAACAAATACCACTAATGAGATATCATTTCATATCCAGAAGGATGTCAAAATTAAAAAGACTGAAATAGCAAGGCTTGGCAAGGATGTGAAACAACTGAATTCACACAGACTGCTGATGGAGTATAAACGGTAGGTAGAACCTTTGGAAAACTGGCCATTTTTAATGAAGTGATGTGCACGTGCCCCTGTGACTCAGTAATTCTACTCCGGAGTACGTACCTAAGAGAGGTAAGCATCTATGTCCACCACAAAAGCACATATGAGGATCTTCATGACAGTTTTAATTATAACTGCTCCAAACTGGAAACAACCCAAATATCCACTGAGGTAAGAACTGCTTATCTATAAAATGGAGTACTACTACTCAGCAAAATACTGAGCAAACAACTGATACCTGCACCAATATTGAAAAATCCTACAAACATAATGATGAATGAAAAGCACGTAACACAAAAGTGTAGACTATGATTACATGCAGATAAAGTTCAACAGGCAAAACTAATCTCTGGTGGGAGACATCAGAATGGTTTACCTTGACGCATGACCACCACCAAAATCAAGACGGGGAATGTTCCAAACCCACAAAGTTCCCTTAGTCTCTTTCTAATACCTTGACCTAAAAGGTGGTTAGAAGATGGAGACTTTTATCAAAACTTATTAAACAGTATCCTTTAGGTTTGTATCATTAAGATATGTAAATTATACCTTGATGAAGAAAAAAATGCTCTAAAATACTATCAGTTTTTGCCTCAAAAGGGAAGATCAAACAGAAACTGAGGAGATACCTAGAAAGGCAGCATTTGAAGGAGAGAGCTTGTAAATAATAAAATTTGAAATGGAACAAGGAGGACAGCTAACCCTTGTTCTTTATTGACTCTTCAATTTCACATCCATAATTATTTCTTTCGGAGTCTAGGGCCATACAGATTGTCTTGCTTTTCTATGCTCTTTTTATTCCAGTTTGGAAAACAGATGAGATTTAACTACAAGGATGTCCTAAGGAAGAGCAACGAAAAAATGTCAAGGACATCCTAAATGACATCTCCCAGGACTCTCTTTATAAGGACTCACGGGAGACATTCATCTCCAACATCGGTGTCTGGAAAAATCTGTGATTCTTTAGCATAATGAGGCTGTTTTCATCTTGTGGACACCAAGAATCCTGCTACTGACTTCATCCCTGTTTTGCTCTGTCAAGAACGCCAAACCAAATGGGACCCTTGTCTAATACACATACACCTCAGTGACCTCATCTGACTCCAAAGTTCATTTTCCTCTTTTCCCTTAAGTCAATCAGCCTAATATATATATATATATATTTAGTCCTATGGTAGTTGTTGTTTTTTAAATTAAGATATAACTCACATGCAGTAGGGAGCTCATACTTTTGAAAAGTGTGAAATTCAGTGGTTTTTAATATTTTCCTGAAGTTGTAATATTCCCTCCCTCAAGAGAATCGCATTAGCAGTCACTCTCCATTTCCCAATCTCTCCAGCCCCTGGGAACTACTATAATTCTAGAAGTCTGCCTACTCTGAACATTTTATATAGGTGAATTCGTAGTCTGTAGCCTCTCATGGCTGGCTTCTTTGACCGAGCATAATGTCTTCCAGGGTCTTCCATGTTGTACCACGTATCAGTACATCATTCCTTTTTATGGTGGGTAATCCACTGCATGGAAGTACTATTTGTCTCTCCCTTAACTGACATTTTGGGTGTTTCTACTTTTTGGCTATTATGAATAATGTACTAACATTCCTCTCAAGTATTTATGGGGACGCATGTTCTCATTTCTCTCAGGTAAACACAGAACGGATGGCTTATATGATAAGCTCTGTGTTTAATTTTTTGAGGAATGACAAAACTGTTTTCTAAAGTGGCTTCACCATTTTACCACCATTTTACACTCCCACCAGCAGTGTGCAAGAGTCCAAATTTCTGCTTATCTTTCCCAGCATCTGTTACTGTCTTTTTGATGTGGGTGTGGAGTGACACCTGCTGTGGTTTTGATTTGTATTTCCCCAATGACCAACAATGTGAGGATTATTTCATGTGCTTATTGACCATTAGTTTAACTTTTTTGCTAAAATATCTCTTTAAGGGACACCTAGGAGCTCAGTTGGTTAAGCATCTGCCTTTGGCTCAAGTCATGATTGCAGGGGCCTGGGATGGAGTCCCACATAGGGCTCCCTGCCCAGAGAGAAGCCTGCTTCTCCCCTTGCCTGCTGCTCCCCCTGCTTGAACTCACTTGCTTGCTTTCTCTGAAAAATAAATAAATCTTAAATAAAATAGTCTCTTCAAATCTACTGCCCATTTAAAAATGGGTTGTCTTATTGTTGAGTTGTAATCTTTTTAAAAATACTTTTAGAAACAATATTTTAAAAAAAAATTTAGAGAGAGAGATTGAGAGAGCATGCACAAGTGGGGGGAGGGAGAGGGGATCTTTAAGCAGACATCCTGCTGAGGGCAGAGCCCACTCTGGGGCTCAATCTCATGAACCATGAGATCATGACCTGAGCTGAAACCAAGAGTCAGATACCTAACCAACTGAGCCACCCAGAGGCCCCTAATAATACTTTTTAAAATGCCTTTGCATTCTTGAAATCTTGCCATTTGCGATGACATGGGTGGAACTAGAGGGCATTATGCTTAGCGAAATAAGTCAACTGGAGAAAGACAACTATCATATGATCTCCTTGATATGAGCAAGTGGAGATGCAACATGGGGGGTTTGTGGGGTAGGAAAAGAATAAATGAAACAAGATGGGATCAGGAGGGAGACAAACCATAAGAGACTCTTAATGTCACAAAACAAACTGAGGGGGGCCGGGGGGAGGGGGGTAGGGAGAAGAGTGGTGGGGTTATGGACATTGGGGAGGGTATGTGCTATGGTGAGTGCTGTGAGGTGTGTAAACCTGGCGATTCACAGACCTGTACCCCTGGGGCTAATAATACATTATATGTTAATTTAAAAATTTAAAAAAATAAAACACCTTTGCATTCTTTGAAGATGGCATTGAGAGATAAATATATCTCTATAAAAAGGGTTAGAGTTTATATTTATCAATTTACAGAAATGCTACTTCCATTAGTTTTGATATGTTTAAAGTCATATTCTATACCCTAAATTAACTCTAATGTACCATCCCACCAAACCTATGTCTTCATAACTAAATTTCTGAGGCTGAATTAACTGTTGGACTGCAAACAGGCATTAGGAACGGATAGCAATTTTTACTGTCTACTTTCCTGCTGTCAGTATATATTAAATACTTTTAAAAACTAATAAAAAGGACAAGGAAATTAAGACAGACTTTCTGTAAATCCAGAGCTCTTTCTTTCAATGTGAACAGTCTCACAGAGAAATGACTCTGATGGCTGTGAAAGCACGAAGAAAAGGAAATAAAAGAGATAAGAAGGGAAAAAAAAGTATGTTTTCTATTCTATCAAACTTTCTTGTTAAATTCTTAAACCAGTCTCAATTTGGTCACTTACCAAAATCCTATTTGCCTGTAATGAGTGAATCAAAATGAAAAGACCTTTTATTTTGATTTTTTTTTGCATTATGGAAAGAAGGGACAGTCGACTAATTATTAAACTCAAATCTACACAGGTTCATAAATCAATGTTAGTCTTCCTACATATCTGCGAGGAATTACTGACATGACTACTAATTTAACATTTAAAAATAACAACACTCATCTCTTTAAAAGCCGTTTTACCATTTGATGGTTGAAACGATTTTACAAAACACAACAAGCTGTAAATGGATCCACGGGCTATTAATTTGCAGTGCATGGCACCAAAGGGAGAAGCTCTTTAGGTGCGTTGATGGGATTACAGGTATTATATAACCATCCACGGGAAAACTCAGAGTAAATCAGGGATAACATCCCATCTCTGGTGCTCCTTATGCATTCAAAGCTGCAACTAGAAAAGGTCCCAAATGAGAAGAAAAGGCAAAGGCAGAAAGGTCAATACATTTTCCGGAGATAATTTAATGTGTTGAAAGAGAGGGGGATTCTTTTAATGAGAGGATGTTATACTTCTCATCTGTGATAACACAATTTCTGTATGCACAGGATGGCATGACACTCTCCAACACTCCTTTCTTTTTTTTTTTTCTTTTTAACTGAGGTTAAGACATTACAGACACAGTTAAGTATATACCAGTTAAGGATTAAAATGCCCAGCACATCACAAGGTTTCCAGGTGCCCCTTCCGAGCCCTGAGAGTGACCACCGCACTCCCCTCCATCACCCGGATTAGTTTTGCTCATTTTCAATATTTACATGGATGGAATTATGAAGAACGTTCTCTTTTCTTCTGAGTTCTTTTATTCAACATTATGCCTATGAGATCCACACATGCTGCCGCACCTAGCAGTAGTTGGCTCCGTTTTTATTGCTATGCATATTCCATTACTTGAATATGTCAAATTTATTTACATATTCTACGGCTGATGGATATATGGGTGGTTTCCAGTGTTTGGCTATTGTGAATAGGCTGCAGTCGACATTCTTTTATCTATCTTTTGGTGGGTCTACGCACGCATTTCTTTTGAAGATGTTCCCAGGACTAGAATTACCAAGTTACCCTGGTATGTTTACCTTTAGGAGATATTGCCAAACTTTGGCTCGATTATATACTTCCAGAGAGCTCCAGTTGCTTCACACTCGCCAACACATGGTGTTGTCCCTCCTTTGAATGTCAGACTTTCAGGTGGAGGAAAGCACCACATTTCAATTTCATGGACATAATTCTCTTATTCAGGTACACGGAGCCTTGTAAAAGGCACTGTTTGTAAAAAACAAAATGGGGCTTTGCATTGTGTAGCTCTGGATCGCATCAGCATGCTGGGGAATGCGGGGAAAGCCATCTCCAAGAGTTTGCTCAGCCCCAGGAGACAGGAGGAAGTCCTGAGGTCTCTCTTCCAGAAATAACTCACTGGGCCACATCCACTGGTGGGGGGGGTGGGGAGTACATTCTGAGCCTGCATATTTTCACATTTCTGAGAGCTCAGAGTCCAAGGGCGCCTGAGCCAAGTTTCCATTTAGTCTAAAATTGCTCAAGCACTTTGTCCCTCCACTTCCAGGACACAAAGTGGGAATCCTTCACTCATTACATTTTGCGCTTGATTCTCTTCCTGTCCTCATTCAATCCCCTGAGTCGACAGAGTTTACTAGAAGCAAGTTTTATCTTTCCCTTTGGAAGAGCTGTGTCATATGACCAGCTCCTAAGTGGATCCACTTTGAAAGGCCAGTGGAATTCCTTAGTGCTATTTTGAAACAGATTTAAACAATGTTGCTGAATCAAAACACTGTTTTATAAGCCTGACCAAGCAATGTCATAAAACACCCCGCCCTGAAAAACAAGAAAAATAGGGGACTTGCTTTCTCCAACGTCAAAACAGAACATTTCTTCCCTAAAATTATCCTGACGATAAAACCATCAGAAATATCTAAAAGTCAGGTAGGTATTTTATGTCGGTGGAATGAAGTGCTGGACTAATCAAGTGTGCATTTGGGGGTGAAAACATTCTACCTCATGAGGAAATAGGGTGTTCGCTCTTCTCGGTCCCAGTATAAAAAGACGCCTGTCTCCATTAATCTAGTTCATCGCATAATTGCTCAATTCTTTGTTTTCCAGCTTTAAAGGGAGACGGATGAGAGAAATAACCTAACTGTGAGAGTTAATATTTTTCGATGGCAGAGGGAGAGGAAACTGGTTTAAGTGCTCAATACCACTCCAGGAAGAGCAAATTCAGACCGTACTCTATGCACGGATTTATTGAGCAATTTAGGTAGCCACCCTCCAGAGAATTGCTGTCACTGGGAGAAGGTACTTAAAGGGCCATGTTCATCGCCCCGGAACACAGGGACTGCGGGGAAATTTCGGGTTGCTATTTTCACGGAGACATTTGTTTCCAAACAAAGGGCTCTCTGCCAGCTATTTTAGAAGCACTTGCATATTTATTCAGTCAACTCTGGGCCGGGGATTGTCTTTGGGCACTGAGGTTTTATCAATGTCTATTTAAAGCAGAATGACAAATAGCTCAAGATGGAAACATAGAATATTTCCAGCCCAGAATGGGAGATGCTGCCTTTTCTTACAGGGCTGGTATCTGATTTCTCCCTCTCTCCCTCTCTGAAATTGCCGCCAGTCTCTCAATCTTTGGCATGTCCTCGTTTAACTGCTGTTTTGTTTTTAGTGGCACATAAAATAATAGTGTGCCTTAACAAATTATAGATTTGATGAAATATGGTGTGTATGTGTGTATGTTTTCGAGAGGGAGCAAATCTTCCCTGTCCAGACTTATTTACAAGCTCCATCTGGTTACTTCCACCATGGACCCAGACAACAGTGAGACTTCTTGTCATGCATGGGATTATGTGCTAGAATTCGTATGGTGCACGCTTAGGGAAGGACGCAAAAGGGAAAACAGAAATACAGGCTAATCGTGTCAGTGGAACCAGACTTAGATCTCTAACTCTTGGAAAGATCAGACAAAACTTCCTGATTCAGAATTTCTACCCCTCAATTGCTCTTCACCTCCAGTTCATTCCAGAAACATCTATGAGGTACAAGGTACTGGGCTTTCAGTGGGGGACTCAGGTAGGAATGAGGCTCTGTGCCTGCCCTCAGGATGCTCACAGTGAACGTACAGAACATGTGTGTATGTTTTCTTACTCTCCCTCATACACAGACACAGATACACACACCCCTACCTACCTCCTGGACACAAAAGCAAGTCTGACTTTCCAAGTCATCCAACAGAGGTGCCACATTCTAACACATTACACTGATGAGAGCTGAGGGTGACCCACACCTGCTTCCTGTTATTAGAGAAGGGGGTGGTGCATACTTAGGAGAAAGGTGGCTTGAAAGAGAAGTGGGAGGTAAAGCCGGGGATGGGCATCACAGGCAGAAAGGACAACACATACACACACCCCGAGGCTGCCTCCCATGAAAGGCATGCTGAATAGTCTGCGGTGACTAGTGTTTTGGGGAGCATGACAAGAGATCAGTGTCCTGGGCAGGCTGGGGCAGGCTGAGCCAGTTGTGCAGGGCACTGCCTATGCTGATACACTTGGAACGGATTCTGTCAGTGAGGAAGGGCCATGAATCCCAGCATGGGATTATCTGGTTCAGCGATGACACTTTGCTTTGTGGGTATTAGGCCTGCACCCCAAAGACAAATGTCAAATTTAAGAATCTTCTGTTTGGCTGTTTTGGTTAAAGGACCACGGGACCATAGGGAGCATCAGCTGTTCTGTATAGTCACGAAGGACTCTCCTGATGAGGCCAAGTTTTGGAGGCCAGAATGGATCATTATCCTATCAGAAGGAAGATCAAGACCTAATGCTCAGTGAAGAAATATCTTTAGTTCCCGCCATAAAGTAATTCATGAATTCTTCCCACAGCTATATGAGGTAGGTACTATAATCCTCTCGGTGCCATAGACAAGGAACCAGAGGCACAGAGATGCTAAGTCACCTGTCCAAGATCACACAGAGCTATGTGAGCGGTGCGCCGGGATCAGAATCCAGACTGTCCCTCCAGTCTGTGCTTTAAGCCACAACACTTTCCCTTTCCCTGCTGCTCTTCAGAAGGGGGAGTTAACAGTGCAACTTGAGGTCTGCCCTGTTCTTCATATTCCCTCCACCAGCTCACCGATCCTTGAAATCCCACCAGGATGGATCCACTCCTTCCGTGACCCCTTATTGTATCAGGACAGGACCAAAGCCGGAAGATCCAAAAGAGCAAGACTCAGCTGCCCATCCTTGAGCCGTGGGGATGGAGAAAGAGCTGAGGGGGCCGGAGCAAGATAAAGGCAGGTCAGTGGGCTACTGACCAACAACTGAGACACGACACAGGGGCTCTGGAAGGGGCTGAGGCTCCCCCCGAGTCTGTTCCATTCCTGTCAAGATACAGGAACACCCGACCGACTAACATGTAGAACCCCTCTCGTGATATTTCACAGACAGGCCACTCTACTCTTGGGATTTCTATCTACATTGGTTTTTTGTTTGTTTGTTTTTGGTTTTTTTTTGTTTTTTTTTTTTGCTTAAATAAAATTTACAGAATTTTATATTACTGCTGTGAAAGTAAAAGCAGTATTGTCTGACATAAATAGGAGTTAAGAGTAAAAAATAAACAGGGTTTTCAGGTTGACTGCCTCAGTAAAGTTTAACTAGAATAAAACCACTCTCATAAGGCTTTTGTGCAGCCGTGGGAGAGTCAAGTAGTAGCAACAGGCACTGAGGGGCCTGTAAGGCCTCAAGTACATACTGTCTGGCCATTTAGAAATGTTTGTCCTCCTCTGAAATAAATAAAATTTCATCTTACCTAGGTATAGGTGCCTGTCCTCTTTCTGTTAAAAAGAGGGAGTAGCAAAGGTTTAAGAGGTATGAACTAAGGATGTACGAGCACCGAACTGAGATTCTCTCATCAGTAATACGAAGATCAAATGAATACAGAAAAGGGTTCACTTTATCACTCTCTGATTTGGTATGATCACATATGAAGTTTAGTGCTCCCCCAAATTAGGTTTTGTAGGCTGTGTACAGAATTTACGCTGGGGAAAACCCTGTACTGAACTTGTACCTTCGTGAAATTAAATCATACACGATGGAAAATGTGATTGGGGAGCAAAGATGGGTGAAGATACTGAAACTAGTTGGATGGCATTATAAGAACAGTGTGGTTAGAGAAGTGAAGTGTAGGGGCACCTAAGTGGCTCAGTGGGTTAAAGCCTCTGCCTTCGGCTCAGGTCATGATCCCAGGGTCCTGGGATCGAGCCCCACATTGGGCTCTCTGCTCAGCGGGGAGCCTGCTTCCCCCTCTCTCTCTGCCTGCCTCCCTGCCTACTTGTGATCTCTGTCAAATAAATAAATCTTTAATAACCCTGCCACTCCCCACCCTACAGTGGTTTGGAAAATCAGTATCTCTTTCTCTCTCCCTCTCACACAAAGCTTTCAAGTAAAAGAATTCAAGGCATTGTCAAAAAAAAAAAAAAAAGAGAGAAGTGAAGTGTAGTTGAAAAGCTCCCAGGAATGGGAATGAGGACCCACGCCTTAAAGCCAACAGGGTGATGGCAGTCAAGTCTCTTAGCCTCTCCGAATATCAGAACCCCCAGTATCCAAATACTATTCCTCTTCTACCTGCTGCATGGGATGACCCAACATCTCGGGAGACTCTGCTGCTGGAAGCACTCTGGGGCCACCAACTGCCCTATTATCACCCCTGTCCCTCCTGCCACGCGGCTGACCGCACAAGTAGGCCAGGGGTAAGATTTGGTTGGGGGAAGGAGATGAGGGACTCGGGGAAGGTGGACCACAGAGTCCCAAATAAAGGGTGGAGAAAGATGGAATGTACCCTAGAGACAAAAGAGGAAGCAAGGAGTGAAAGACACGTTGCTTCCTTGGTGATCAGGTGCCAAGAGGACGCTGCCCGGGACACCCTGATGGCTTCACCCTGAGCTGACTGGTGCAGGGAGAGGCCCGGGCGTCCTTTCTAACACCCCAGTTCGGTTTTCCCCATGGAGTTGGGTTCCACGATACCAGGATCCCATCCCATTCTCTGATTACACATGTCCCAGCATCTCCGGGCAAATGAGCCATCTGCCTCCCAGTTTCCAGTAGCTGAGGAAGGCGGATATTTATTTTAGAAACTATGCCTGCAAGCTTTATTTTTAATGCTGTGACATACTATTTGGGGCTGTATATCTAGACGGTGGTGTTATAAACAATTCAAAATGACGAGAGCCTCTGCCCTTCGCTTTTCTCCTGGAGGAGGAGCTGGGCTGTGTAGTTATTAAAATAAAAAGCAGCTGTGGCAGCAGCAACCAGAGCACAGAATGGAGCCTGTGTCACCACCAGAAGAAGAATCTCCCTGGGAGAACAGCAATCATTATTTAACACCTACTGTGTGCCATGCAGAGTGCTAAATGCATCACCCTCCCAAAGGTGCAATGCAGAAAACAACACAGCAAGGTTGCTCTACCTTGTAGGTGAGCTCCTTGCACTTGAAACAAAATGACATCTCTTGCCAAGGATGAGGCTGCCAGAGGGCAAGGTTGGATTCGAACCCAGCTCAGGCTCACGTTGAAGCCCTTTGTTCCCTTGGCTCGGCTCTGTCCTATTGTGTCACGGAAATTTCTCCTTTCTCTGAGGTGAGAATGTGCTGAGCGTCCCTTTTCCAGGAGCAGGCTGCAGGGAGAAATGTGTTCAGTAAAGCTGAAGGAATTTTAATACTTCCTTTGCAGTCTGAGTGTTAATGGGCCTGAAGTCCCATAGTGGCACTGACATCACAGGGCTGCCAGTGCCCAAACGGAATTGGGTTTTTTTTTAATCTCCCAAACAGATGCAGGAAAACAGTAACATTTGGCAAGTGGAAAGGGACAGCAGATTTTTACTTTCCAGCTTCCGCGACATTTTTAGATACAAAAATATAAAGTTTCCAGCCTTTCATTTACTTCTGGGGGGCTCTGGGGGGATATGGGTGTGCATGGGGCAGAAAGGAGATGCACGGGGTTAATGCTGCCTCTCCACAGGGCAGAACAGAACCCTCACGTTGGACCTTGGGAACGCAGTAACAGGCCAGGACGTAACATGGGAACAAATGAAGAAATAAACTAAAATTAGAAAGACATTAAGTGCCCTGATGATGATTTTTTATGCAATTTCCCAAGCACACAGGGCAACCTACAATACGAATTTCCTCATTCTAAAGCCGGTAAGATCCAGCCATAGAACCAATGAGCACATCGATATAATTTGCACCTCAACAGAAGTGATTTTAACTGAGGTTAAGTGCCTTTAATCCAAAGGTTTGTTTTAATATAAGTTTAACAGTAAAGGGGAAACAAAACACAGAACAACAGAAGCCTCTCATGGTGGTATCGAGGTGTCCATGCAAAGCGCATTCATTCTAGCCAATCGACCCATGGAGACATTCACGTCCAACGGAGAGATCAGAATTTAGAGACTTTATAAAAAGCTGTTTTTAAGCTCAATATGCCCCAGATGAGAAGGTGTCAATGAGCACTTAGGGATTCCCAAATTCAGAGATTATTCAACTGCTTTATTCTACAAATATACTTAAGCAACTGTCATTGGCGGCGGGGAGGACTGCTATGAAATTAACACAGAACAGCATTCTCAAGCAAAATCAAAGACATGCTCTGCCCACCACTCCAAAGCACGGCCCACATAAACATAAGCTCAAAGGCAAAATGAAGAGGTTCCTTTGTGAATTAGTGGCCAGTGGTTTTCAAAAAGAAATGAAATAGAACGGGGGTGGCAGGCACAGTAAGCTCCACAGTGTTTGTTACAGATGTAGGGTGAGGGCATCCCATTTGGAAGGCCAGAGGCCCAGGGGAAGCTGGTCGAATATTAGAAGCATCCAGAGCCCACTATTTCCCTTTTATCATGGCACATGAGTCTAGATTCTGGCCGACTTTGTATCTTTCATTTTCCTATTGGCCTCCTGACCCCTATGTCGAGCCCATCCCTGGATCCCCCTTTTTGTCAGTGAGCAATCTGATGGCCTGAAACTGGCCAAGTGAGCCCCAAATCCTGCCACTTGTCCATGTTAGCCTCTCCACCTTTGTGAGCTTTTGCCATGCACAGTTACACAAGTTGCCTGTTCAGCTCAACCATTTTTGAGGACAAATCCACCAGGAGATCTAATATCCTCTGGGGGAGAGAACTGGCAAGAGGAAGCTGATTGGAGAAACACTGTTGTCTAAACAGGATTAAAAGCATCAGTTCTCACATCATGCCCAGGCTGTCAGTCAATACTAAAGTTCCTTTTACTCAGGTAGAAAACACAACCCCAACGAAGTTGCCTAACTTGTTCTGGGTCCACAGCAGGTAAGTGAAGGGCCAAGGGATAAATATGGGCATGCATACCCAGAACTGTTTTGGGCCTGACACCTTTTTAGGAAGGAAAGGTATGGAGATGTCGAATTTGGTTGTCTTTTAAAAACAGCCAGGGGCACCTGACTGGCTCAGTCAGTGAGCACTGGACTCTTGATCCCAGGGTCATGAGTTCAAGTCTCTTGTTGGTGGGAGGTCCACTTAAAATTTAAATAAATAAGGCGCCTGGGTGGCTCAGTGGGTTAAAGCCTCTGCCTTCATCTTGGGTCGTGATCCCAGGGTCCTGGGATCGAGCCCCACATCGGGCTCTCTGCTCGGTGGGGAGCCTGCTTCCCCCTCTCTCTCTGCCTGCTTATTTGCCTACTTGTGATCTCTGTCAAATAAATAAATAAAATCTTTTTTAAAAAATTTAAATAAATAAATAGTCATATTTAACCACTTGACAAGTCTAACTTCACTGGACATCATGCTAACGTCAGGGCTACAAGGTGAGGAAGACATGATGTTTGCCTTGCCTTTTAGGAGGTTTTTTTTTTTCTTTTTAAGATTATTTATTTATTTATTTGACAGACAGAGAGAGCTCACAAGCAGGCAGAGAGGCAGGCAGAGAGAGAGGGGGAAGCAGGCTCCCCACTGAGCAGAGAGCCCAAAGCAGGACTCGATCCCAGGAGCCTGAGATCTTGACCTGAGCCAAAGGCAGGTCAAGAGCCACTTGTGTGACACTCAGAGTGACCTCCCCACTGAGCCACCCAGATGCCCCTTTTAGGAGTTTATAATCAGTCTAGCCAGGGAGCCTTGGTGGTGTGTGAAGAATCACACAGTAGTAAGTCTGCAGGTTGTGGGGGTATATTCAAAGTACTAGAGGAACATGGGGAAGAATGAATGACATGGAGTGAGGGGTGGGGTTCAGGGAGGCTGCCCAGAGAAAATGACACTTCTGCCAGCTCCTGGGGCTCATCTGAAGGAGAAGGGAGTAGACAGTCAATTCCAGGACACAGCCTCCAGAGAAACATGAAGCCGTGAGGCTCATGGGTCAGCATGGCCCAGTGTGCCTGGAAGCCGGCGCTTCTACTGGTAGGAGAGGAGCAAATGACAGTGGGAGATGAGCTGAGCATGAGATCACAGAGCAGCCATAAGTGGCACACCTGACCACTGGGTGAACCACCTAAAGCAGAAGTAGGCAAAGTGTGGCCTTTGGGTCAAACCCAGCCCTCTGCTTGTTTTTGTAAACAGAGTTTTATTGGAACACAACCAATCTTTGCTTATGTACTTTCTATGGCTCCTTCTGGGATATAGTGACAGGCACAGAGATCACACAGCCCACAAAGCCAAAATATTTTCTAATTTGACCCTTTTAACAAAGTTTGCTGATCCCTGGCTTAAGGATTTGAGCTATTCATTTGGATTTCTGTAGCTGACCCAAATGCACATGGTCAGGCTTTCTATACTCCTACGGTCTCTATGTGGCATCGTCTTAAACCTTCTCCTTCCCCATCATGGACAATTAGTGGTTTATCTGTCTCATAAGCTTGTCCGGACATCTCTTTCACAATCCCAAATTTAATGTCTTCCTTTATTCTCTTTTTTATTTCTTATTTTAGGGCCACATACTTTCCTCTGGTGACATCGTTTTGAGCCTCCCACCCCACCAGCAGAAACTCATCACTCAACTTTAAGTCATTTTGCTTCCTTTGCCTCCTCCCCAAGTTCTTCATAAATTTTTGTACCACATTTAGAATGCTGCTGAAAATCGATTTTTTTCACTTGCTGCTACCGCTTTCAAATTCCATGCTTTGACAAATAGCTATACCTCTGCAAAAAGGTTCCCTTAGTTTTACAAACCCTTGGAAAATACAAGGTATACCCACCAGCATTTACAGAACAGAAATGTGAAGAAATAATCATGCTTTTCCCATCCGCCACATTAAAGGATTTCTTTTACTAGGAAATCCCCTTATATATCAAAAACCAAATTGGAGCTGTAAAAATTAAATCTGTACATAATTTTCTAGAGGATACATCTCTGATATGCAACAAGGAGTGTGATTATTGTTTAACCACTTGCAATAGCATCAAAAAGGAAAGTCAGAGTTTTAAAAGCTGCTTTTAATGGCCTGTAGCATTTATTACTACCAGGATCCAAATCCTAGCACTGTCCCTTGCTAAGTGTGTTAACCCAAATTAATTAACCTCTCTGTATCTAAGCTTCCACATCTGCCCAAAAAAGGGGAAGGAAGGGATTATAACTAATCTGTTTCACAGGGTTGTCGTTAGGATCGAACGGGACAAAGTATTAAAAATGGTTAAGTAAACAAAACCAAAAAACAACTGACAGAGTGGGAAAAGATATTTGCAAACGACATATCAGATAAAGGGCTAGTATCCAAAATCTACAAAGAGCTTAGCAAACTCAACACCCAAAGAACAAACAATCCAATCAAGAAATGGGCAGAGGACATGAACAGACATTTCTGCAAAGAAGACATCCAGATGGCCAACAGACACATGAAAAAGTGCTCCACATCACTGGGCATCAGGGAAATACAAATCAAAACCACAATGAGATACCACCTCACACCAGTCAGAATGGCTAAAATGAACAAGTCAGGAAATGACAGATGCTGGCGAGGATGTGGAGAAAGGGGAACCCTCCTACACTGTTGGTGGGAATGAAAGCTGGTGCAACCACTCTGGAAAACAGCATGGAGGTTCCTCAAAAAATTGAAAATAGAGCTACCTTATGACCCAGCAATTGCACTACTGGGTATTTACCCTAAAGATACAAACGTAGTGATCCAAAGGGGCATGTGTACCCGAATGTTTATAGCAGCAATGTCCACAATAGCCAAGTTATGGAAAGAACCTAGATGTCCATCAACAGATGAATGGATAAAGAAGAAGTGGTATATATATACAATGGAATAATATGCAGCCATCAAAAGAAATGAAATCTTACCATTTGTGACGACATGGATGCGTCACATCCATAATACGACTACAGCGTATTATGTTTAGCGAAATAAGTCAACTGGAGAAAGACAACTATCACATGATCTCCCTGATATGAGGAAGTGGAGATGCAACGGGGGTGGGGGTTAAGGTGGTAGGAAAAGAAAAAATGAAACAAGATGGGATCGGGAGGGAGACAAACCAAAAGAGACTCTTAATGTCATAAAACAAACTGAGGGGGGTGGGGGGAGGAGAGGGGTTGGGAGAGGGTGGTGGGGTTACATTATATGTTTAAATAAAGCTTAAATAAAAAGAAAAAAAATGGTTAAGTAGTGCCTGGCCTATAGAAAACACAGAGCCTATGTTAGCTATTACTGTAATAGAATTCTTAGGTTTCCTTCTTTCCTTCAACAATACAAAGAAGAAGAACAGCACCGTGGGACCTGACGGGTCTTCCTGAACATGGAGTAAATTTTTACCTTGTCTTTCCCATTCCCCACTTAGGGATGCTCCTATACTCCTAGCCCACCTGGTTTGGGCAGGGTCCACCTCTATGCGGGGCTCCAGGGATTGGCACGTGATCCAGACCTAGCCGATCACAGTGGTCCACCCCTCCACTACCCGCAAGGTGAGACAGATAGACAGGGCATGTGACCCAAGTGAAGCCAGAGAGAACCAGGTCCCAGGCACTAATGGAATGATGAGGACCCGAGTCTCTTTCTGTCAGGTAGACAATTGGGCACAGCTATTGGTGGCATCTTTAGTAGCCATTTATAAAATCTTCCCGGAAACAAAACCAACACGGTAAAAAATAGCTGTGGGAGGCAAAGGCGAACCATTCCCTGAAAAGGAACGCAAGCCCTGGGATGCATATGGGTTATTATGGACTGTCTGGTTACAAGTGCCGATGTTTTAAGCTTATGTCAAGTTCGAGCTAAGTTTTCTGTCACTTGCATCCCCAAGTTCTGACACATACTAATGAGTCCTCATGACCTACGGCAAGAATTGAATGCAAATCTTGCTAATATTGGTACCTCTGGGAAAGCAGGGCCAGAAGAGGGAAGAGCTGAGCTGTACTCTTGGTTCTGTCTTCAGCCAGTTGGGGATTGCTGGGAAAACCGTTTCCTCTTTCTGGGTCCCAGCGTGCTTGGATATCAAGTGAGAGAGGTGAGTGAAAATCAATCTCTAAGATCCCTTTTCAGTTCTAACATTCTATGAGTCTCTACTATGCTTGGATTCGTTTCAGTTGCGAGTACTGTGGTATAATTGGTTACTGATTCTCATATTTTCCTGCTTCTTTCTGTTTCAACTTTAAAAATATCCTATTAGATCCCCAGTCTCTATACTCCAAGTGTTTATTCCTTTCTCTTCAATTTCCTTCTAAGGAAAATATATTTATTTTTGTATACTTGGGTATAATGATCCCATTTTCTTCTCATTTCTATATTTTTAAATCTAATTAAGGTGATAAGTTCCTTGAGGGTTGAAACTAGAGTTTTCCTGTGGGTGTAAACATTATTATTTTTTTTTAATTGGCAACCAAGCTGCCAGTTTTTACAGAGCAGCAGGATATGGGTTTTAAGTAATGTAAGCAGGAAATGGGTTTCCAGCCCACACAAAATAAATGCAAAAGTACTGATTTACCCTGAGTCCACATCTGGCTTACTCATTTATAATTTCAGCCTAGACTAAAATTCTCCCACAGAACTGCAGTATGACAGTCTTGTCTACAGAATGTCAGACCAAAAATGGAGTGTCAAGGGATCATCCTGTGTGTCTCACTTACATATACAAAAAAAATCTGGCTATTTCAGGACAATGTCATGCTTTTCTCTTCCATGGTAGGGTTGGGGGGCCTGAGCTAAGTGAATATTAGCTCTGTATCTTCACATTCATTGATTTCAAGTAATTCAATAGCTCTAAAGTTTGGAAGGATCAAAGAGAACTGGCTGAAATGTGTCAAATGACCCATCATTCACACACAGAACTTTCTGGAGGGAAAAAACCCACTTCCAGGAGGGATGGCAGGATGCCTCCCTGTCTGATGACCCAGTCCATTCTCGTTCATCAGCACCCTAAATACAAACAAGTCCCCAACCTCAACTGCTTTAATAGGCACCTCTTGGCAAAATGTAATCAAATTAGCTGGAGGCAGAGCGTTTAGGGTTGGTTGGTTTAGCAATTCAATAATGCCACTCGGGGCCCGATTTCTGTCTATCTTTCTACTCTTCCAACCCTAGTGCCTGCTTTGTCCTAGAGGTGACTTCCCTTGGAGTTGAAGAATAGCTACTATGGGCCCTTGGGGCTACTTGCTTCCTTGCTCACATGCATCAGGAATTGTCCAAATATTCTAAGCACATGTCTTTGGTTCTGTTTAGGTAATTTTATCAGGATAAAATTTCAAATTTGCTCAGAAGTTACAGAGAATGAGAACCCCTGTACACCCTTCATCTAATTCACAATTCTTAGTATATAATAATATATAACAGTATATTACAATGCTATAATCTACAGTCTATACTCAGATTTCACTCACTGTCCCAATAATGTCCTTTATAGCTATTTTTCCCTCTGACCCAGGATCCAATCTGGTTTATGCATTGCATATAACTGGCATGTCTCTCTTCATCTGGAACAGCCTTTCAGTCTGTTTTTGCCATTCATAAGCTTGGCATTTTTGAAGGGCATTTGTGTTTGTTTGTTTAATTGGGTTATTTGCTTTCTATTTATTGAGTTTTCAGAGATTCGTATATTCTAGATACAAGTCCTGAATCAGATGTGCAATTTGCAAATACTTTCTCCTAGCATGTGCCTTGTGTTTTCATTCATTTCATAGTAACTGTTGAAGAGCAGACATTTCTTATTTTGATGAAGTCTAATTTATCTTTCTCTCTTTCACGGATACTAAGCACAAGTTTTGAACTCATTCTCATTAGACTGGTCTAGGTTACAAATTCACACCATGAACCAGTAACAGAATATAACAGGCTGGGACACAGAATAGGATGCTCGGCTTGAGTCAGCTGAATTGTTCCCAATCCTGCTGTTTTTTCTCAAGTATAGAAACCCAAGAAGTGGAAAAGCATATTAAACCCTGGATACATTTAGGAAAGGTGAAGGATGGAGTGGATGTTGGGTAACATCCTGTAGAAGCTACTCCAGGAAAAAGCCAGTCGACCACCTGAGCACCCTCAGGGCAGTGCTGCTTGGCTCTGGGGCCATTCCCTCCTCAGTCTCCCCACCATCCAATGGCCACATGTCCCAGTTCCAAAATCCAAGAGCCCTTGTCCTGTAACATGCATCTTTGAGCCAGCCTGTAAGACTGTGGCTGAAGTACCTGGCTTTTTTTTTTTTTTTTAAGAGAGAGGGAGTGAGAAAGCTTATGGGGGGGAGGATGGGCAGAGGAAGAAGGAGAAAGAATCTCACGCAGACTTCCACTAATAGCAGAGGCTGATGAAGGGCTGGCTTCATCTCACAACCCTGAGATCATGATCTGAGCCGAAATCAAGAGTCATTCGCTTAATTGACTCTGCCGTCCAGGTGCCCAGTACCTGGCTTTTTGTCTCATATCTTAGAGGGCAGGGACCATGTCTCAGGCATCACTAGCATCCCCTCACATCACAAGCCCGGTGCCTCACTCACAGTCTGCCTTCACCAAATCCCCAAGTCATGGGCTGAATGAAGAAGCAGCAATCACATTAGGTGCTTCACCATGCACACAACTGTATGTCTTCCTTCGGCCTGCCTGAGCCAAGCCATTTGCCTGTCACTTTCCTGTCCCCTCCACGTGAAAGCACCAAAGAGAGAAATGCAAGTAATGAAGTTTTTTGTAGTGTACATACTGTCTGTATTAAATGATGTATATTTCAAGTCCCCATTATCAGATATTTATGGACCACTAATTTCTAATTTACTAAAATGTTCTCTTTTGCATTAAAAAAATGTTTATTTAGAGGAGGGGGTGGCTGGGAGGAAAAAAAAGCTAAATCAAGTTTGGAAAAATGCCAACGTACCGAGTTTCTAAATATTTCTCCCACAACAGAAGTTTTATGCCCCCTTCCCTCTGAACAAGGGCTGATTATTACTACTGTTAATATTCACGCCTCTCGTCTTGTTTTGTTCTCCCAGATACAGGCAAAACTTTTTGTTCCACTGTCAGGATGGGGAAATGGGAGTCTCTAAGTGGCTATGTGATATATCTGAGTTACCAGTGGCTCTGAAACCTCCAGGGAGTTAGTACTGCTTTGGAATACAAATCTGCCATCAACAACACAGCTCCTGCCTTTTTCCCCAACTGCTACTCAAGTTTTATCTGAAAATCCCCACAGTTCTGTTTTCCTACCACCTCTTTTTACACCTAGCCTTGGCAATCTATCCTGAGTGTCAGGTCGAGTTCCACATACTATGTCCTCCACAACTTGATTTTGGAAGCTGAGCAAATCATATTTATAGATAAGGCAAAGACAGAAAAAAAGTTTTTTGAGCCTCCACTTACATTCTTTGGACATTCCCACTTCAAAGCACTTCTGGAGTCGACAGTATTGGCATCGATTCCTGGTGACTTTGTTAATAACACAGTTCTTATCTCGGTGACAAGTGTAAATCATGTTCTTCTGAATACTTCTGCGGAAAAAGCCCTGCAAGCAAGCAAGAAGATGAGAAGACTAAGTAAAACTACCAAGTTTCATGAGAAATCAAAGCCAGCCTTATCAATGCACTGATTGCTTGGTCTGAGTCATGAAGTGATGGGAGCAGAAAAGTTAACATTATGTGAGCCTTAAAATCCTTGTGAAATATTAACAGTCAGCTCTCCCTTTGTTTCAAATCAGAAAGCCCCTTTTAATCAAAACCAGACATGACCGTTATTATCTTGCTGAAGAAAAAATGAATACCAAGCTAATTCACTTGGAAAACATAATGCAGAGCTGGGTTCCCTCCAAACAGGCTTAACTTCATAAGCAGCTCCCTTGCTGGTCAGAAAAATTTCAGGTGAGCCCACTATCAAGAAACTCAATATCAGAGGCACGACATCTGCAAAAGAAATGATAAGATTCAGGGAAGAATGAGGTCTTCTCAAGAAAGTCTTTTCCACTTCTTTCCCACATATTTAGCTCATTACAATATTTAAAATATAACTTAATTTATAGAGTGTTTAGAAAAATATTATCCAAGATTGGAAACAAGGTATAAAAAGGCCTGCCCAGTTAATAGCACATTGGAGAGGTGCTGTCCAAAATGGTAGCCACTAAAGACATAGAGCTGTTTGAATGAAAATTAATAACAATGAAATGAAATTTAAAAATCAATTCCTCAGTTGCACTAGCCACATTTCAAATGTTCAAGAGCCACAGATAGCTCATGGCTACCACACTGGACAGCCACATGTATGGAAGATCTTCATCATAGCAGAAAGTTCTTTGGGGCAGCACGGTTCTGAAGCACTAGCTTTTTGACAAGCTTACCTAAGAGTCCTCTGACACTCTTGGGAAATGTAACTTTGACTTACTATTTACCATTGATTGGACACAGGCTCTGTAAAGACTGTAGAAGGCTGGTAAATTACAGATCTATTTGTTAAGGATAGGTGCAAAGATTTCTGTCTGGCTGAAATATAACCAAAGAGTATTGTTTTATTGCCTTGTAGGACATTAACCAGTTTTGTATCTGACTTTACAGTCTGATCCCAGCATTCTTTCTTCCTTTCACCATTATCTGCCAAGCAATCTACCTAGTCACCTAGGTATTTTGCTCAAATCCCCCTTTGAACCAGCTTTGCCATCCTGCTATTTCTCTCACTCTTGAGTTCAACAAATCTCCAACTACATGCTTCCTGAATATTTGAATGAGTTGTTACTTCTCAACTTTCTGAAAACTATATTTTGGCCAAAGCAGCAGTTTATCCCGATTTTCATGAAATGCTGTTGAAATAAAGCAGATTATAGGCTCATGAGCACATGGGTGGCCACCTTCTCCCCTTTGTCCTCCTCATTTCTCTCACGCCGTTTGCAGACAATGGATAATCAAGGGCTGCTTGTTACTACACAGATGAATGAGCAGTAAGTGGAGGGCATACCTGCTCTCTTTTCTCTCTCCTAACTGCCCAACAAAAACCTCTAAATTGCTAGGAGTATTAAGAGCAGGGAGCTTTCCCTTCTCAACTGTGATGTGACTTTTACCTACATTAGCAACCATTCTCTCAGACGTAAGAAACACACCACGGAATGTGCTAAACAGCACACAAGGCTCACCGTCTGAGTTCAGCTTTCCCTCTCGTGCATTAACACTCCAGGAACCAGAACTAAAATCATTTAAAGCTAAAGCACATTAACAAAGAAAGCTCATATAACACCCATTGTTTAGGATATTTACGTGGGCACCCTAGGATTTTAATGTCTAAATAATCATATTTTTACTGGCATGGTTCAACTGTAAACGCCTAGAAATCTTGTTTAAGGTGGCAACTCCTGTCACATCCCAGACACACACCTTTTCCAAGAAAACAGTTTATTTTGGTACCTCTGGGAGCTACAAATATGCTCCAAATCCAAAATAACAGGTTACCAATACTCCGAACCTCTAAGAGAACCTGGGCAGGGTGGTCACCTCAAACATATCTTTTCATGCAAAAAATATACCTACAGGACACTTCTGGCTGCCAGGTGAACAAACTCAATTTACAGAAACTGCACGGCTCTCCTGCCAAGAAACACTGACCCAATGGAATATCCAGTCTTTTCTGCATGTGTGAAGCAAGTGAGGTATGGACAAAAATGACCCCCTCCATTTATTAAAAAGCCAAATATTCAGTTCAGCAAATTCTTAGTGAGTGACCAAGAGAGGGAGAGAAAATAATCTCATGATACTCAAATGAAAGAAGAAAGAAGAAAAGAACTTTCTGTGTCATTAGTTATCCACTCAGTCAGGTTCAGTAACAATGTCGGCAGAAACTAAATAGGTCTTCTTGGTTTTCCAAATCAGGTTTTTGGCTAGATATCAGGAGAAGGTCTAAGTTTCAGTAAATCATTTCCACCATGGTAGTATACTTGCTGACTAATATATATGCTGGGAGGCATTTTTTATACATGGACTGAGTAAACTGAAGAGCCCTCTGAGGACAAAGAGAGGTTTGCATTCTACAAATCCTCCTCCCAGGAGATGTGAGATATTATTATTTGAGCCTTATTTCCTCATAAGCCACTGCTCTGAGGACCTAGTGTGTGCCTGTGTGTGATAGCCCCAAGCCACCTCAATTTTACCTACTTAATATTTTTACTGAGGTTGACTCTTCTTTTTAACATTACTTAAAATGGAGAAAGGCTTTTAATCTCTGGCTTCATTTGAAAACCAGCACTGAGGGACCTTGGGTGGCTCAGTCGTTGGGCCTCTGCTATCGGCTCGGGTCACGAACCCAGGGTCCTGGGCTCAAGCCCTGCACTGGGCTTCCTGCTCGGTGGGAAGGCTACTTCTCCCTCTCTCACTCCCCCTGCCTGTGTTCCCTCTCTATGTGTCTGTCAAAAACAAACAAGCAAACAAACAAAAAAACAAAAACAAAAAAACCAGCCCAAAAAAAACAACTTAAAAAAAGAAACCCAGTATTGGGGCTCAGTGGGTTAAAGCCTCTGACTTCGGCTCAGGTCATGATCCCAGGGTCCTGGGATCGAGCCCCGCGTTGCGCTCTTTGCTCTGCATGGGGCCTGCTTCCTCCTCTCTCTCTGCCTGCCTCTCTGAGTACTTGTGATCTCTGTTTGTCAAATAAATAAATAAAATCTTTAAAAAAAAGAAACCCAGTATTGACTGTCAATATTAAAAGGCGAATATAACACAAATAAAATGAAAGTCAAGCAAAATAATAATCAGATATTATTTCGCTGACTGGACACTAAATCTGCTAAGGGTTTAAAACCCCAGACTGTGTCACTTCTTGCTGAAAAGGGAGGTAAGCAAGTGTTAGAGAGATCAGCACTGACTTGAGACTTCCTCTTTGAGGAGTTCAGAGAAAATGTTTCTTATTATGTGGTTCAGTGAGATATAAAGCCACGAATCTGTGCCACCTAAAATTGAAAACCCTCATACTTTGAGAAACAAAACTGCAACCTAAGTCTTGTCATATATAAAAATGGGCTTTAAAAGTACGGAGTCCAAAGCGTGATAGTCCTTGAAGCAAGTGGATGGGCAGAGGCATACCTAGAGTAGAAAACACTGAAAAGTTGTGTGTGTAAAAGCAAGGACTGGGCCCCATTTGGAGGAGAAATCTGGGGAGTGGGGGGAGGAAGGAGAGAGAAGAGGTAGGAAGCAGGAGAGGAAGAGTCGTGGAGAGAAAGTCCAGGGGTTGGATCATAGCCTCCTCACGACCACTGTGTGGCCCTGGGCAACTCAGCCCAAAGGAGCGAAGCTCTCTCATCTCCTCAGTGAGGGGCTGGATGGCTAACTTCCAAGATCATTTCCAGCTGTACATTTCTGGAATTCCAAGTGCATCTTCACACCAGAGAGTGACAAGGTGGGATGCTTTGAAAGCGAGGATGAAGAGTTTCTGTGAGCAAAGAAAATGGCCAAGGAAGAGGTGGTGTTTGAAAACTAAGGAAGAACAGGTCCTCTACCTGTACGGGCAAAAACTATAACTTGCGGGGGACCATCCTAGAGCTGCTGACACTACAGCTATATTCTTTGGCAATGGGCGGTGGTGGAGGGAAAAAGAAAATCTTAAGCAGGACCCATGCTCAGTGTAAGCAGGACGCAGGGCTGCATCTCACAACCCTGAGATTATGACCTGAGAAGAAATCTAGAGTTGGGCGCTTAACCAACTGACCACCCAGGTGCCCCGCCTCCCCAATTTTATTCTAGCTTTCCTAAAACATCCTTTGCCCAGTTAACTCAGAAAAATTCTGTCTTCAGGATATATGTCACCTCAACCAGGAAGCCATCTCTGACTGATCCAAGCACACATAAACACCTCCTCTTCTAGGTAACCTTGGTATTTTGCTTATCTTTCTATATTATTCCAAATCGAGTATAATATTTAAAATATTAAACAACAGTACTGTTTACTTCAGAGGCTACCTGGGCAACATGGAAGAATGCTAGCCTGTGGCCAGCAGTCACAGCCCTGGGGAGCCAAATGGGTATCATAAAGTTCTACAACGGGGTGTCACCGTATCACCAGCAAGTGTGACATCTTCCTTGCTGATCCTCTGACAGAGAAGAAGCAGGGACATGGAGGCCAGCTTTCCCAGAACTAAAGTGGGCGGGTTGCTGGGCTCCCACATGGCCTCAAAGCAGTGTTTAATGTGTCTTCCCCGGAACCAAGACAGTGGACTTGGGTGGGGGAGAGAAAGACTTTTTGGTGGCAATGGTTACTTGACAGATGGTAGGAAAGTATTTCAATATTTCAACACCTAATAAAACTGTATGAGTGCATATTAGCTGAATATCCCCAGTACTGGGACAGTGATTAACATGGGACATAATAAATAGTTGTTAAATGAACAAATGAATGATGATGCCCTCAGCTCTAATCAGAGACAGAGTGAGACTCCTGGATGTACTATGCCTTAATTCCATAAGATATTCCTTTACAGTAATGCATTCCCTGAGGAGGATATTATCTGTACTTAAGAAAGTGAGCTGCTGGATTTCTCAGAATTTAGGAGAAGACCCACTGGTCTCAGCTTAGACAGTCAAGACTTCTGGGTAAACCATGTTAACCATCATTAACATGGATTCGTGCTGGTTAGCTATGATTTCTGTTGTTGATCATAACTTTTGTTGGTTAATTTTGATTTCCCTATGACTTCTGGTGGTAAATCAGGACTCCTGCGGTTTGGGAGAAACACAATTAACATTCTAGCTTCTTGAATTGAGAAGACAGATGTGCACCACAAACTGAGTCCTGTGTTTTCTGACCACAATTTTTCCAACCTCTCTTACCTCATGCTCCTATGCTTGCTATCAGGGAAACTGAGATCCAAGCAAAAGAAAAGAATACCCCTATGGTGGCGAAGGCCACATATGCTTTGGAGTGATTTGCTTCATGTCTTAGCAATAATCCTGGAATGCCCATTGCCTACCCAGATTACTTCTGTCTCCCCTTGGGGTTATGAGGTACCATTGTCCCACCTAATCGTCTTCTACCTGCAGTGCAGACACACTCCTAAAGCAAAAGGAAAGGTAACCATCTCTTTTAAATCTAAATATTCTCCTGTCCCTAAATATCTAAAATTCATAATTACCTTAATAGACTAGTCATGTCTTCCAAATCCATCAAAGACATAGAGCAAAGTGGCTCATTGCCCTTCCTCCTTCGTGTTTTGATCCGAGGATAACTTCGGCTTCCTTATCTTCTCTAGTACTCTCAAATCATTGCTCTAATTCTGATCATTTTTTTCTTCCATGGACCGTGTTTCAACTTCTGGTTTTCAGATGTCCCCACACATAATATCCCCTGCCACCTCCCCAACAGAGCGCTTTTTGTTGGTTCAGATACTAGCCTGGCAATTAAGAACTTAGGTTAGCTTGAGTACCTGTGGACTTGAACTCTGACTGCGGCTTACTATCTGTGGGACATTAAGTGAGTTACACGAAGGCCCATTTCCTCATTTGGGATAAGGAAAGTACCTACACTTCATGGGATTACCTAGTGTACCCAATTAAGGAGCACATAAAGTATGAAGCCAATGCCTAGGACATAGCAAGTGCCTACTGAATGAGAGCATGTGTTACTGATGAAACCTCCTCTTTTCAAAGCTTTCTTCCAGAAAACTTCCAATACACATTTTGTATTTAAAATAAAGACTCCCCGATAGGAAAGAACACTGTTCTCAATCTCTGAACAAAACAGACTATTGTGGGTAGATAGCCTCATGATTCCAAAGGCCATCTCTCTATATATACTCATTCCCATACTGATTCATTCATCCAATGCCAATTAACTGGAGTGGATGGTGGGTTCTCCTGGGGCATACAAAGATACAGAAAGCATGGTTCCTGCTCTTTCTCAACTTACCAGGCACCTTAAATCAAGTGAACACTCTGTAGCAGATGCTACTGCACAGTGTGATAAGAACTTTTAATGGAAGAGAAAGTAAAAAATTGCCCAGTGCCTGGCACAGTGTAGGCACACTTAAAATATTTACTGAGTAAAGGCCATAAGAATCCAAAGGAGTTAGAAGGGAGATGGCACTTCATTCCAGCTCTAATGAAGCGGTTAAGATTTGAATGGCAAGCTCTCCCTCAAGGAACAGCTCAGCTTTTCCAAGATCCCAGGTGAGGACGTACAGGGAAGGGGCTGTCGTCTGGGCTGGCAGAGATGTAAATGATGGACTATGTGTGTACAAGACACAGCTGAAAACGCAGACTGACGATCAGACTGGCCAAGGTCTAGATGGCCATGTCGGGCATTTACTGGGGAAGTACTCACTCTTCTGTGCAGGCGGCTAGGGTCAGAATTACAATCTGCCAAGATTGTTCAGGAGGCTGCCAACCTCTGATTTCCTTGTGCATTAAGTTTACACATACTAAAGCAGATAGTGACCTCTGTGTATGAATACAAATACCTATAACCGTGAACCTGCCCTCGGGTCTGGTCAGGAACGTAGCCCAAGAATCCTTGGTCTCTGAAACAACAGCCAATCTGCTCACTTATATTTAATCATAGAGTTCCCTGTGAGAATTCATAGTGCGGTGTTTTGAGTAGAAGTAGCTTTTTAGGCCTAGAGCCATTTACATCAGGTTTAACATGTGTGAAATGTGTCATGATAGTTTGAAGAAAGGCACTAAGTAAAAATTTTCTTGGGGCATCTCGGTTGGCTCAGCCAGTTGGGCGCCTGCCTGCAGCTCAGGTCATGACCTCAGAGTCCTGGGATCAAGTCCTGGGATCGAGCCCCGTATCGGGCTCCCTGCTCAGAGGGGAGACTGCTTCTCCCTCTGCCTGTGCCCTCCCTCTCTCTGTCTCAAATAAATTACATCTTTAAAAAAAATTCTTTCTTTTATATAAACAAAATGAAGCAAAACAAAACCTGGCAACTTGGCACTGTATCAGGATCAGGAGAAATCCACCAAAAAGTAACATGGGAAGCACATCTGTTTGCACTGGGCTTTTGCAGAGTTAATTTCTATCCCATGCAAAGTTCAAAAGGGTAATTTCTCCTTCTAGAGTGAAAGAAGAGAGATAGTGAGGAGTGTTACTTTGTCCTTCTCCCTCAGTCATGAAAGGGAAAAAATTCCAACTCCCTCTCACTCAGAAAGTAACCAGGTGGCTGCCTCAGGTAGTCATTCACCTTCACAGGAGCAGGTCTGGACCCCGGTGAGGTGCAGCCCCAGGCCAGCACAGAGCTGCAATTCCCATTTCCAGCCAGCAGCAAAGATGGGCCAGTGGGAGGTGCCTACGGAATAATCCCATCACAGCTACTTTGGGAAACTCCGCTTTCAGACCAGGAAACACGTTGCCTTAAACAAACAAAAAACACCCTCTGGAGTGAGTGGAAGTCTATGCGTGACAACGTCTGAAAAGTTATTAATAGCAAGATTTGTGGGGGAGAAAGAGAAAAGTGAAGACCTTTTCACCCCACTGAAAGACAATGGGTGAGAGGGAGGGAGAAAGTAGAAAAACAGCCTACTATTTTGATGACAAACAGAGTTTCCTCCTGAGCAGGGAGGGTGGGCAGAAATGTAACTCAAAGGACACAGAGCGAGTTAGGGACGGGGCTGCACTCGGAGCCTCGAAAAGGAAAACAACCTAAGATTCATACTCCAAACAAGAAAGCAGAGTTGTCCCAAGAGGTAGAGGCTTAGAGTTGTTTATTTTTTTTGGTTAAAAAAAAAAAAAATCCTGACAGGACAAGGTCCCACTGTTGGGAATTTAGTAAAGATGAATGAGTGACAGTAGTGAAGCCTGAGTGCTCTGCTGTTTACAAGCCATCGTTTCTAGAAGGTCCATCATTCCATGATGCCTCTTGCCTGCTAACTGGGAGAGGGTCTCCTGTCCCTTCCCTTAGAACCTGACCATAGATTTTAGGCCTATCTCTTTCTAAGCCCCTTAGACCAGAAGTTTCCTTGGTGTTTAATCTTCCCTAGATTAGTGAGGCAAGCCTTTACCTTGGGAGAGGTGTAGGAAGATGGTACTAGAAAGGCAATGACGACAGACGGAGCAAAAGCATCACCTCTGTGGGAACAGTCATTCTGGAAGAGGGTGATGATGGCATTGTCCTGGACTTTGTCAGATGAATCCTTGAGAGCTCAACCCCCAGAGACCCAGAGGCCAATGCTCTCAATCCTTTTAATCCTCAGTTAATTAAAACTCCCTGGGAAGGAATACCAATGAATAGGCAGTTCTTAACTGAGAACCTGAACTCACAACATCAGAAAATCACAGTCTAAACTTCCAAAGTTTCCAGTGTCCCAAGAAGGGCACCGAGCCACACATTCAGTTCACAATGTTCTTTGTTTTAGAGGAACATGATCGGGGGAATAAATGCTACTAGGTAATACAAACTGGAAACAACAGAAAGGAGAGATTAATCAGTTGGATAAGATGTCTTTTAATTTTGGTGAAAACATGTCTTTAGATTTCAAAAACATGATCTTGAATAAAATAATTTTAAGTGAGCAGCTTTCCTATGGGTCTGATTATTACTATAACCAGGTCTGGGGGGCCAATAATCTCTAAACACAGTTTTGAGGGAGAGAGTTCCATAAATAAGGCAGGTACACATTGCTAGTGAAACTTTTTCAAAAAGTGAAGGGATCTGCTCTGGGCAGGGCCAGCTTTGCAGGCCCATGACCTGGTCACACACGTAGCTGGGTACTTAGATTACTTCCCTGCTGTCACTGTCTTGAAATTCTGAATAATTTTTTTTAAGTTTTTATTTATTTATTTGACAGAGATCACAAGTAGGCAGAGAGGCAAGCAGAGAGAGGGGAAAGCAGGCTCCCTGCTGAGCAGAGAGGCCCGATGTGGGGCTCAACCCCAAGACTCTGGGATCATGACCTGAGCTGAAGGCAGAGGCTTTAACCCACTGAGCCACCCAGGTGCCCCAATTCTGAATAATTTTTGAACAAGAGGCCAGCATTTTTATTTTGTATTGGGTCCTGTCAATTAAGAACCCAGTCCCTAGGGGCGCCTGGGTGGCTCAGTGGGTTAAAGAACCCAGTCCTGGCTCTAGGATCCCATCACTTCTCTATCTAAAGGTTTCCAACATGTTGCCTTTGTGAGGATGTGGAAGTTTCGGGTAATCTCTCTTCTTTCCAAACTTCTTCCCAAGCTCATTTTAAGACTGTAGATCAGACAGAATTATACAAGTCTACCACAGTCACACTTACCCCAGGATCTCACTGGGGTGATCCTGAGCAAGTCCACAATCTTAGGAAGAGGCAGAAAGGAACACCATTTGGGAAGCATTTTATGTTTTACTATTGGGCTTTATTTATTTCCCACATGGGTAAGGGACCTTGGAGGAGGGGGCTGGGAGGATTAGGAAAAATATGAAGAACTTTTTCAGAATTGGATACATTGTGCCCCCAAATACCATATATATTTAGGTGCAAGTTCAGGAGGGTGCCCAGAAGCTCATTCATACACCTCTTAGAGGTCTCTGACCCCTACTTGGGAGCCACTGAAATAACGAGTGAATTAGAAAGAAGTGAAGAATATGAGATCAAGCAGTACGTCTATTACTCAAAGCATTTCTGTGCAGCAGATTAAATATTATCAGTACTGTAACTTGGGGACCACTGCCCCTCTTCTCAAGAATTTGAGTTGAGATATGTTAGGGAGAAAAACCCTAAGGCAGGAAAAAAGTCTGAAATGGATGATTTCACTGAGCTCCACATAGCTTTCTTTAAATCTGGTCTTGAGAATTCACTTTAAACCAACTCAAGACATCTGTTTTCTAGATTACTTGGGTCAGTTATTTTGTGCCCTTCCACGGTGAAACCCATAGTTACCGATTTATTATCAGGATTACTCTAAATACAACTGGGCAAGAAGCCAATGCATTTTAAGTTTTCTAATTCTCAAATATTTTACAGAGAAAATGCACCAGAATAGCTCCTCAGCTACAGCCCAGGAGTTAGCAGACCCCAGGTGTTTTGCACATTAATTACTAAATCTCATCTAGACCCAAATTCAAGATCCTCATCTGGACTAAAAGGGGTGGGGGGCAAGCAGAAGGCGACAGAGCCAAAACATGCTCAAATCTGCTTAAACTCTTTGCAGAGGAGCATAAATTTCTAAATCTCTTTTAGAAGTTTGGTATGCAACATTTCACCATCAACAAAGCCAGGTCTTAGCTCTGTCATAACACGCAGGTTGATGACAATATACATCGCCATGGCAACTCTGCATATCCCATAATTCAAAAGCCTTCCACAGAACCCAATAATCATCATGCACTTATATTACTTCATAATGCTAAGAAGGGCCTAAATTAGAAAAGAAAGAAAAAAATGCCTGTCCACAATTTGTTGCACTTTTTCCAAGGAAATTTAATTCCAGGCCTATTCTAGGATTTTCTCACTGGAATCTCTCTCTTGCTTATGTTATAGGTGGTTACATCCTGAATCCATATTGAAAAAGAAGAAATCACAGAGGATGTGGGAGCAGAAGGGAACCGGGTCAGGCATTTACATTTAGGTCTTCAAGAGTCTGACAATTATGGAATAATGGGTATTTATCTGATGCAGTCTTTTGCCCCTCCTCACCACAGACACTGCTCACATGGTACAGAAATCTCGCTCACAATTTATTGAGAAAATACTGCTGAAGTTTCAGCTTTCAAAATGCATTCTTGTATCCTTGTATCCTGTCCTCCAGGCAGAGATCTGATGTGCCGTATTATCCCAAACACACAGCATCTAAACAATGACATCATCAGGGAAATAGTTTAGAGCCCGCCAGCCTCAGTGTGGGCCCTCTGTGTACTCACACTTAGGTTCCCCAGAGTTAGTGTTCTCTTTCACCTCTGTGCTTTTATCCATGCTGTTCCCTATGCCTCGAAAGTCCTTTCCCTGCCTTGTTCACCCTCGCTTATGCTCCAAGATATGCCTTATGCTCAGGTGCCTTTGTATCACCATCATACCAGCACACACTCTGCTGTAACATTCATGGTACAACATCGTAACTGTCAATCCTTGTGTCTCTTTCTTCCTGGAAGCAGGAATCCTCGGAGGGCAGTATCTTAATCATCTTTGTGATGGAGCATATGCAACTTTCATAGTAAAAAAGTAAAATATTCAAGTTATTTTGCTTTTTAAATATCATATGGAGCTTCAGTGGGGAAAAAAAGATGAGCAGAGAGCCCTAACCACCAAAACTCTTTAAGTAAGTATATAGGAAAGGAAGGCAGAAGTTATATTTTCAATCGTGAAGCTCCAACATCATAATTCAGACAGCAATTCTAACTTCATGATTTATCCCCACCTCCCTTTCTTTTTCCAAATTAGCAAGAAATAGGCTCAAATTTCACCCATAGCTCCTCTTTCTTGATCTTTCAAATTAAAGTTGCTATATAATGTCAGCACAGTGCCAGGATTTGAAATCAAATAGGTCCCTGATGTAAAAGGTAAAGTTCTTCTAAACCACATGAACTTGCCTGCAATTAAGCACACATTATAGCTTCCACCTCAGCACTGTGCTATATAAAAACCCACTCTTGGAGCTACCACTGTGTTGAGGACCTTAACGTCTATACTTTCTGTGCCTATTTTATAAGAGAAAATTTGGCAGAACACACACAATTAATTTTTAAGTGTTCTTTCTCTGCTTTTCCGTTTCATACCTGACTTTGGCTGATAAAGAAGAGGAGTAGTCTTTCGATTCCACTGGAGAGAAGGGGGAGAATAGGCCCAGCAATAAAAGAAGTACCTGCCAATTAGTCAAATTGTTCTCTGGTTTTCAATTAAAGGCAGCCTAATGGATGGAGGGGGACCCGTTTTATTTTCCCTAACAGAGTCCTTATTTTTAAACTCTTAGCTTCATTTTCCAAAATTGCTAGCTTTAGACAGAAGAAACATACATCTCGAGTGAAAAGCTCTATGTTCTTCTTCTGTTTCCTGTATCAAAATGATATTTCTCTCCCCAGTGGCTACTTCCCATTTGGCTTCACAAAGCTCTGTTGCCCAGGATGGGTTTGCTAATGGACAGCAGTCCCTGATGTTGTACCCCACTCTGGAAGATGGAGGGGGTCAGATCTGGCCGCCCAGACCAGTAAGGCTCACATAAGAGTCTTGTGGGGTGCTGCCTATTTTTACTCTCCTCAGATGACCATCCCCTGGAACTTCACTTACCCTCCTCAGTTTCTTCAAAAGGACAAGAAGAGAGAACTTAGGAGGGTGTGCTTGTATTGAACCCATCTGAAAGAACTTGCCTCTCTTAAGCATTGGCTTATGCATGGAATTTGGGAATTATTTTCCTTAGATCAAACAGGAGTAAAAATTTCCTTGGACATGGCTGGCCTTCTTCCTTGCAACACACGTTTCTAGGATTGATATTTTTATCCAGAGTTTCCTCAAATGAATAATTGGGAGATGTCCACAGGCAGGTGTCAGAAAAAGAGGTGGGCCTCCATCAATCATGATCAAGCTATATTTACCCACCAAAGGACTAAATGACATTTTGTCAACAGTTTAGCAGTTTCATTTCTGTGGGACAGCACGGTCCTTCGACCTTGGGGATCTGTGGGGGAAATTCTCTTGACTGCCAACAGGATAAATCCTTCAGGATTGGACCAAACACCCCTTCAGGGCTGGAAAAGCAGTGATGAATCGCACGATCCTGGTAATTTGAAAATTAACGTTTCTATGGCGCGGGCTAGGGGGAGACCTAATGTATAACATACTAATTCCTATTTGTTTTTAACATCACCTGAAGTTTACTTGGTTCAGGCCAAAGACGGCTGCAAGAGACACATCGGGACTGAGCATGACACCTTAGCGAGCGTCAGAACAGACTTTGTGAAAACACTACATGGTGACACAAAAATGTTTGAATCCTGCCAAGAAAATGGAAAGGGCTTTTAGGAGCCCGTCAGAAGGAGATTCTGAATTAATCTGTAATTTCAGGTTTCCTAATGGCTTTTATGAGCTTGCTTATCCGAAGTATTTCAGAGCATCATCTCTTTTAATTTTTAATTTTTATCTGTGTCATGCTCCAAAAATATGCCGATCTGAATCATTGCCCCCTCATCTTGTTATCTTAATGGGGGAAGGATAGAGTATCATGCTGGCCATTCCGCATTAGGTGTCCTCATTTACAGATTGAGAAAAAAAAAGAAGTGCGGGACATAAATTATTTAAAATCTATTGTATCAGTGTGTGTTCTGTAAGCATTCACTACCGGCAAAGCAGACAGATTATTTTTCACTTTTAATTGTGTTGATACCTTATCTGCTTTGTTGAAAGTGGAGAGTGGTATGTGAAACCACCTCACACGCTGAGGAACAGAGAAGTGATGGGGTCTATTATTTAAAGCCAAAGTAACCCATTTAGTGGAAGTAGCTTTTAACACACTGCTAAGGAAGAGAAAACCTGGAGTTGCTATTTACGTTTGTAATGTGTGTCTATTACCGTGTCAAACATGAGTGAGGGTAGGACACAGCCAGCTTCCTTAGAGAAGCTCTTGGCTGAGGAAGTCCATGACAGCACACACTTCACACCAGCTTCCAGGCACAAAGGCACCCATTGTGTGTGAGTGACGGGTACGGGGGGGGGGGGGATCACCCCCGTATTCCTCTGCCCTCCACTTCTCAGGTATGTGGTAAAAAGCAACATAAGTCAGATGAGATCATCTCTAGGTACTCTTGAAGACACTGTCCTAAAAAAAAAAAAAATACTCAGGGCAATGAAAATACATTTAGATAATAAAATTAGTAACCTGTGATTGGCACCTGACTGCAATGAAATCGTACACAGGATACAAAGATTCATTATCAGAAATTCAAAATGAGCCCTAATACTTCTCCTCCCTTTTGACCCCCAAAGACCTTCATCGAAAAATGACCACAGGTAGGGGTGCTTGCGTGGCCAATCGGTTGGGTGTCTGACTTTTGGTTTCAGTTCCGGTCACGATCTCAGGGTTGCAGGATTGAGTGTGGCATTGGGCTCCACACTCAGGGGGGAGTCTGCTTCTCTCTCTCTCTCTCTCTCTCACTTGCTCTCAAATCAATCAATCAATCATTAAAAAAAAAAAATAAAGAAATGACCACAGGTAGTAAATATGTTAGTATGCTACCAAAAAGTATCTCACCCTCATCTGAATTTAAAATATTCCTTCAAAAGACAGCAACTCAGAGTTCACGTGGGTGAACCTCCAGGTAAGCGAAGGTATATATAGATAATGACTAGCATTGTTCTGACGTAGCTTACTACACTGGAGACTCATCACGCTTTAGCTCTTGCATCCTCCATACCAAATCCAGTACCTTGCCCAGCTTTCAGTAAATACCTGTTCATATAGATAGTGGAGGGTTGATGGGGCAATGACTCAGTTTGCCTGATATCCCATGGCAGATGGCTGAAGAGATGAACACCCAAGCGCAAGTCCAAAGGGCGGTAAGCTAGTTGACACTCTGCCTTTACGTGGCTTCCGGCCGTCGGGGCAAAGTGCAGAACTGTCCTGCAGTTCCATTTCACACATGTGAAGTTATCCCTCTACCTTCTAGCGCTGACATTTGCGATTTCCATGTGTCTGAATGAGGAAACACACATGCCTCTGTCCCCACTATGAGCCTCAGGTCTGTATGTTTTGTGGGACGTGTCTGGTTTGGTAAGAAGCAAAGAGATGAGGAGAGCCGAAGTCTCCCAAATATGGGCCCTTTTCCCACGGAGTCAAAATCCAGCAGACAATTCCCAGCAAACCATAGTCAATCCCAGTCCACAAACACAGACTGCATCACCCATGATACTTGTGAGTTACACTTCCACACCGTCAAATGTAATCGGTGACAACCCGCACCAGTGCAAGCCCAAAGTTGGCCACCACGCCACACTTACTCTCCAAACCCCAGCACCCCAATCAGGTGTGCACTTCAAACTGAACTCCTGACCTTTCCAGCAATTATCCCCGGAACCTAGACAGCCCAGTCATCACCTCAAGTCAGTGGATGAGAGGAACAGAGCCAGGAATGTTCTGCCTCTGTTCCCGAAGGGAACTGGAGTGAGGAAGAGGTTCCTGCCTTCCTTTCCATCTGGTTTTTCCAATAAAAGGGAAAAAAATAAATGGAAATGAAAAGTATACAATTAAAAAAAATTACATTTAACTTCCTTTTGCTAATGTCTGTAAGATGATTTTTTGGCCTGGCAGGAGATTCCAGATGGGCCGTATAATGAATATAATTTAATACGAAAAACCGGAGTTCAAAGAAACACATTTTTCCAAGTCAGAAGGTTGTCTCACACTGTTTAATGCAAAACACTGAGACAAGTCATTGCATTTCTTCTTACTGCACACTAGCCTTTAAACCTAATATCAGTGTGGCCAGACCCGAAGCCATCAAAACCAGAGGCTGTCACTCTCCGAGATGGGGCCCGCACAGGAGCACACTCACCCAAAGGGCCAGAGACCACTAACCATGTGATGTGTTTTCCTCCAGGGTCTCAGAATTTATACCACCAATTAAGGCCATAATGAGTGCCCCAAGTTGACTTCCTAGCAGCAAGAATTAATTAAGCACAGTATTTCTTAGTAAAGAATGACATTTTTCCAAACGAGTTCTACGAGGTAGCCATATTTTCTGATAGTACGGGGCTTCCATGTACAATCTTTAATTGTTAACACAAATAGAACGATCCAGCAACATGGCTTAGTTTATGTTTTTAATTTGACAATAAAAGAAAGCAATCTTTACTTTTATCCTTATTTTGGGGGCAAGGAGAATGTTTTGAGCATATTGTGTGTATGCAAAGCACAAAATTATTTACATTAGTAATACAGTATCACTTCTTTGAATGATCAACATCACCACGAAAGAAGGGAGGCAGCCCTGGTATTTATAATCTTGTTCTCACCTTTCAAAAGCGCATAGTTGGGATTTGAACCTATTTGTTCCCCAAATCGCTTATGTTCCCGTAAATTTTGTAGGGAGTTAAAAAATAACAACAACAACAACCCCCCCCCCCACACACACAAAGGTTACAGATAACATTTTATTAACCACACCTTAGGTAGTCCAATCCAGAGGCTGGCAGACTCCTTCTGCAAAGGGCCAGATGCAAACTTTCTAGGCTGTGTGCTTAAATACGGTTTCTGCGACGTCAAAGTGGAAGCAGCCATAGACAAATCATAAATGATGGGCCTGCTTGTGTTCTGAGAAAACTTTATTCACGAACACTGAATTTGAATTTCGTAGGATTTTCATGCATCATAAAATATTCTATTTAAAAAAACATTTTTTTCCCCAAGCTTTAAAATGTAAAAATTATTCTTCGCTTTTAGCCTACAAAAATAGGTGGCAAACCAGATTTAGCCTGTGGGCAGTTTGGCAACCACTGGCCTCACACATATGTGTATCTTTAAGGGATCTGTAAGGCTGGAGAAAAATACCATCTCCATTTCTCGCTCTCACTCATGGACACACATGTATATACTGTCACACATAGATACACCTCAGCTGTCCACATCACGGTCTCTGAAACCACTAATGTAGTATAGCAAAAATGTGGCTTCAAGCATGTGTCTAGACCTGTGAACCAGAACATGAAGAAAATCTCAGCCTTGAAGAAACATTAGCAGGGTGGTAGGAAAAAAGACCTCTCTCTTCCCACCCTTTCTCTCAGAGAAAATTCCCACTCTAAATTACACCTCATGTCCTCGACTCCTTTAAGGAGTTAACGTAGCTGGCCCGGGTCTGCAAATCCCTGCAGCCTACTTGCCAATTAATGTATTTAACTCTAAAGAGCAGGGGCTTTTTAATTTAGCTCATCCATCACCAACAGAACATTTTGGTAGAAAATATTAGGATTTCCAAATAACTTTATAGCTCTGTAAATTGCCAACATACCATCTGCAATTGAATTAACATTTATAACCAAACCGAAATAATAAATAAAGCAAATTACGCTGCAAATATTCGAGAGTGCCCAATATGCACTTGAGGACGATAATTAGCATTTTATAATCACGCTTCATTTTCTTTATCCAACTCCCTGTCACATTAATGATAAAATATTTTAAACTGTGCTCTATCAGCAAACGGCAGTACAATCTCTAGATTAGCCATTAACTAACATGGGGAATGAAAACAGTTTGTGCTGCCGGCATTACATATCCAAAGAAATTTTACTCATAATCACATCCTCCAGTCTCCCTGGCTCTTATCTCTGTGATTTTTTTTTCCCCCACACTACCTAAACAAGGCCTAGAAAACCAATGCTTTCTTTGTACCATCCGAACCCGAAGCACCATGAGAGCTAAACGTGTGTGTTCTCACCAGCAAGAAAAAGGAGAAATGTGATTTAAACACTCATTATGCTCATCTGATCTAGAAAACTGGAAGGGTCTGTCTGGAGGTCAAGAAGCTTAAGTCACTCAAATGGAATAACTCTGGTCCTCAAATAATTCTTTCTGAAGTTCTCTCTCATGATGAGCTGACATCCTCAATTGTGGTATGTGCAGTTGTTGTTCTTTTTTCCCCCCTAGCTTCGAATAAAAATCAACTTCCCTAAATAAATCAGTGAGGAGCAAACGGATGTATTTTTTTCCAACTAGGCTTTCTACCAATTAGCAAAATTTCCCCAAAGTTTCTCATTATCTTCCTCCAAAATCACTTCTTTTTTTATAAAAAAAAAAAAAAAGTTTATTTATTCTAGAGAGAATGAGAGAGAGAGCATGAGCAGGGGGAAGGGAAGAGGGAGAAGGAGAATCTCAAACAGACTCGCCACTGATCGTGAAACATGATGCAGGGCTCGATCTCAAATGACCCCGAGATTATGACCTGAACCAAATCAAGAGTCTGACATTTAACCAAAGGAGCCCCCCAGGCACCCCCAAAATGGCTTCTTTATAACTCTGTCCAGATGCTTTCTCGATTCTCTTCTCTTCCGTGGCTCCTCTCCTGTTTGCACTTGGCATTTAAGGGTTTTCTCACTGTGTGTGATGTCCACATCTCTTTGGTACAGACAGTGCTGTTCTGGCTAATACCATAGTCACTAGCCACATGTGGCTACCGAGCACCAAAATGTGTTTGGTCCACACTGGGAGGTGTTCTAAGTGTAAAAGTAACTGCAAATTTGGAAGACTGGGTGTGAAACAGAATGTAAAATCTCTCCATGGTTTTATATTAATTGTTGAAATTGATAATATTTTGGAGAGCGAATTAGTACCATATTATTGAAATTAACTTCACTTGTTCCTTTCCACCTTCTTAAAAATGTGGCTACTAGAAAATTTAAGTTACATATCTAACTGGCATTTGTGGCTTATATTCTATTTTTTACTGGGGAGGGCCAGTCTAGTGGGTCCCAAATGCAATGATGCCTGAAATTTTTTGTTGAGTACTAGCTCTGCTGCTGACCAAAATGATTATTATTAAAAAGCCAAACCAAGGAAAGCTTTTGATCAAATAAACTTTGCATGAGTCCCATCAGGCAACTCAAGACATTTCAAGGAGCGGTGAGCCTGGTCTCACCTGGTGCCTCACCATATTTTTACCGAGATACAGGTTTGACGAGCCAGACGTTCGCTTGGAGATAGGGGGAAAGTGGGGATGATGCTGTGGGCTGCAGTGGGCTCAGCCTCCTCATTGGTCCAGGTCCTACAGGAAAAATGAGGGGTCAAAGCCTTACCGTGGAGGTAGTCTAGTGGTTGCAGCCTTGGGTCCTGCCCTGATTCGTCTGGTTTAAAGGCCTCTTCCTGCTATTAATTAAGCCATCTTAGACAAGTCACATAACCTCTCTGTGTGTTGTTTCCTTACCTTTAAAATGGGGATAGTAATGTTTTCTATTGTAAGGGGTTGTTAGGAAGATTAAATAGCGGACACAAGTGGGGAGCCTCAAATAGTATCAATGTTCACAGGTATGAACTGTTGTCAGTTTGACTTTTATTAGTCATAACTGGAAGGGTAGACAGAAGCTTTCACAGTGCAAATGGAAGTGGCAAAATGTGCAGGGGAAGCTGAAACCGAAAATAAGTGAGGTCAAGAAAGCTAGGAAGCTGGCTGTAGGTGGAGCTTGGGGAAGAGTCTGGGAGGTACACAGGTACAGCAAGGTGAGGAGGAAAAGGTCCCTGTCCTGCTAGGATCCCTCCTGTGAGCCATGCCTGTCCCTAACTCACAGGCTTACTTAGCAACCACAACTCACAGGATGCACCTGCCTAAGTGAGAGAATGATGTGTTGTTCGTTTTAATAGTTATGGATTTCCACCTCAGGTTATAAAAGCCAAGTACATGCTGCGGGTTTTGGGACTAGCTTTTTATTCTGTGAAAGCTTTCCATAGTAGTTTTATGCACAGAAATTTTTTAAAAATTTAATTCTTTTGCTCTCATCCACTGTGTCTCCTTAGCATCTAAAGCAGAAAGTTGCACACTCCTAATCTGTAAACTGAGTTGAGCCAAAAGACATGTTTATTTTTGGCTGAGACAGGGGTGGCCGGCACAGACTTAAAAAAATTTTTAAGTGTGTTGCCAACATTTAAAAAGTAGGAGACTTCAATTACAGAAAAGATTGACTTGACATTTCTCCCTAGTGTTTTTCTTGACCAATTGTTGTATGTTCTAAGTGTTTTTCAGTAGAGAAATGTCTGGAGGGCCAGAAAAGACATAGAAAAGTCCCCAAGTAAGAGAGAGATTCATTTGAAATACTGGAAGTCCTGGTAAAGCTAATCCCACATTCTCATGAGGCAGGAACTCTCAAAATATGGCAGCCTGGGAGTATAGCCTTGGACCATTACCTGGGAGTATCCCCTGAGAGCTGGTTAGACATGCAGATTCTCAGGCTCCACACCAAACCTCCTGAACCTGCGACTCTGGGGGTGGGCCCCAGCAATCTATGGTTTAACAGGCCATCCTGGGGAGTCTGATCCATGCAAAAGCTTAAACTCCATTCACCCAGGGCAGCAATCAATGAGAAGACAGCAGTTATCTTGGTCATACCCCCTCACCCCTCTCTATTATCCCAAATTAGCCTGCATCATTCACTTCCCTGCCTGGCCCTCCTGATAAGGCATCTGAATTCTCAGCTCCAACTGTAAAACTGACGCCAGTGAGAAAAAGTGAATATAACACCTTAATGAGGCTACTTTTTGCAGAAAATGATCTGGCATCGTTTTACCCTAACCTTAAACGGACTGGAATAAGAACTTTTATGTTTAGAATTACATGGAACAGGACTAAAACGCATCCTTGCCATACTTGCAGGAAGTTAAGAATCAAGGAATTTCAAAGATGAACATTAGTAGCCTCAATTATCATTTGAATCTAACATGGCTCACATTGCAGGTGGAGGATTCCTTTCCTATAAAAGGAAAGAGAAAGGGAAAGAAGCCAGGACCCACTGACCTGGCCCAGGAGCTATGCCTCTCCTGGAAAATGTGAGAAGCGACAGTGTCTTCTTCATAGAGCCGTTGTGAACATTACATACGTCCAGTCAGCACAAAGGAAGTGCTAGACAAGTGCTTTTCTCACTAAAGAAACATTGGGTATATTCAGTGCAATGTTTATCTCTCAAAATAATTCTAGCACTCTGATGGTATTATCCTCATTCTACAGAAGATGAAACTAAGTTTCAGTGAGGGGTGGCAAGGATACATGAACCCAGACCACCTGAGTCCCAGCCAGATGGAAATCACAGCTCAGGCAGAGGGGCTGCAAACCATCCCCAGGAACAGCAGCAACCACACCACTGCAATACTCCATCTCACCAGGACTGAGCCCAAGGTGAGGGACATGCAGTTCTCTTTTCCAGGGGAATACGACCAGCCTTTCATTGTTCAGGGATAATGGCCAGTTTGGGAATCATTCAAGTTCTTTTCTAGCTTCCTGGTCACTGCAGTGCTGGCAATGCGTGGAGCCGGAGTGGGGAAGAAGCTCCATCAGCCCACTTCACTTCCATGTTCCTTGTATTCAAAACATCCAGGAGGGGAGGGGTTGAAACAGACAGGGATTAAGAGGACCTGGGGATTCTGTGATCAGTGATAATCCAGCCTTCCTCACAGTAGATAGCAGAGGTGTGGCAGGCGGAAACTGGAGGAAATGTTTTGGCTAAGAAAGAAATTTGAAGACTTCCAAGATCTCACAACTCTGCCCAACAAACCAGCCATGAAAAATGCTTCCACCGTTCTACAGATCTCCTCAAAATCCATGAAATTTACTACTTAAAAAAGTCATTGCAAGTGTTTATTTATGAGGACCTGAATGAAATTCGGCAGCACAACTCACAAATTTGTGTTTAAATTTTAAAGGGGAACAAATTAATGAAGTTTGAGGGGGGTTAATCTAGTTTGTAAAAAAGGAAAATAAAACAGCCAGAGAGGGGCATGGACTGCCTAGCACTATATACAGCAAGGCATGTAAATATACAGTATATGCATTATAAATACAATAAAACACCTCTCGTTTCAGAATATGTATTCATACTAAAACCAATGAGCACATGGTGATGGATTCAGTAAGTAATTTTTAAGTAAATACCCATGCATATTTTCTCACTGCCCTTCCCTTGACATACTGTACTTTACAAAAAAATCCATGTCGCAGTTCAAAGAGGAAAAAAAAGTTTTTTAAACAGGCCAGCCTTGGAAATCTGTACAGAATTTATGCATGTTTCAAGCTCTTGCTCTTTCTCCTTTGCCAGAGGGTGTAATTAAAGGTCCACAGACAACTTCTAAACTGAGGCCAAAGAGAACTGCAGGAGAAGTCAGTGGGAGTTCAGCACCCTGACCAGGCACAAGAATAGCTCGCCCCAAAAGGAATAAATAACTATCCTGGCAAGGAGCATGGAGAAGCACAAGGATGAGAGCATCAAACAAGAAAACCCACATTTAGTTAAAAAATAAAAATTCATTCAGTGGCATAGAATCGAGAAGATAATCATTATACGACCGGACACAAGCTAGGGGAGGCCAGGGGGCCAGAACTGGAGGCCATTCCCGGGGAGACAAGCTGGCCATCTGTTTCGAGATAGCTGGTGGAGCTGGGGTCTCACTTGAACCTTCTGGTAAATTCTTTCCTTATCGGGGCGCCTGGGTGGCTCAGTGGGTTAAAGCCTCTGCCTTCGGCTCAGGTCATGATCCCAGGGTCCTGGGATCGAGCTCCTCATCGGGCTCTCTGCTCGGAGGGGAGCCTGCTTCCTCCCCTCTCTCTCTGCCTGTCTCTCTGCCTACTTGTGATCTCTGACTGTGAAATAAATAAATAAAATCTAAAAAAAACAAAAAAATTCTTTCCTTCTCTGTTGTCATAGACATTACTACCCCATAAGTGTATTTAATTTTTCCTTGTTACTTGGGAAGGAAGAAGCCACTCACAGCAGCTTAAAGGTGACCTGCCAGGTAACTCAATGACTAACATCCCCAAATGCAAGACTGGTGGTAGGAATCCACTGTTCCCTTGGTCTCTCTTGGTTGCCACCTGTTTTTCAAGGTGAGCCATGAGCCTTGGTAGTCTACAAAGATGCATATTTTCCCCACAACAGGGTCCTAAGAGCAATTCACTCAAGCCATCTGGCATCTAACTAAAGAGTCTGTGGTTCAAAGCAAAACCAAAGGTGGCCACAGGGACATCTCCCTTCCCAGTAGCTCTTCCAAAGTGACCGACTTTAATCAATAGAATTTGATGCAATGCCTGGGTGGCTCAGTCTTCAAGCGTCTGCCTTTCGCTCAGATCAACAGATCATCGAGTCCCAAGTCAGGATCCTTGCTCGGCAGGGAGCCTGCTTCTCCCTCTGCCTCCTGCTCCCCCTGCTTGTCTCTCTCTCTCTCTGACAAATAAATAAAACTTTTTTTAACTAATAGAATTTGACAAAAAGGACTTAATGGGGCTTCCAAGGCTAGGAAATAAGAGGCCACATGTCTTCCGCTTGGCTATCTGCAGCCCTAGCTTTCGGACCACAGAGCCTCGTGCAGTAAGTCTGAGAACTCCAAGACTGCCATCCATTTGGAAGCACAGCCCAGCGAGAAGCCTCTGGTCCGTGTTCTGCTCAGCGGCCCCAGTCAGCATCGACTTTCAGGCGCATGGCAGAAGACACCTTCCAGACACGGAGACACTGTTAGATGCCAAAGCTTCTCAGCTGAGGCACCAGAGCACAGAGCCCAGACAAGCCATCTCCGGTGCGGCCCGCCTCAGTCTTTGTACCCACAGAACTGTGAGCAAAAAGGAAAAGCTGTTCTCTGCCTCTGAGATTTGTGAAGGTTTGCTGGGCAGTGAGGATAACTGGAACACACCCATTTTGGAGGCTTCAGGGTCGTTTTAACCCTATACAATTTTGACCTCATTCATTTAGTTTAGAAATTAAATCCTAAAGAAAAAGGCCTTGTGCTCTCTTACCTACACAGTAAAGTTATATGAAGCCGGGAGATACTGTATTTGAAAATCCTCCGTAAACTGTGCTACGCTCTGTACTTACAGGATTTACCATTTCGTAATGAGAAAAGGTATCTGTTATTTCACTGGTGTATATGACAAGTGGGGAAAGACCAATATTTGAAATTCAAAACCAGTTCAACCTGAGGCCAAGAAGTGACCTTAATAATTGATAAGAAAATAGTCACCTTGGCTGACACCAAGAGACCACCCTATCGGGTGGCAAAACCAACCCAAATGTTGAGCTTGCATCATCTTTTTTTTTTTTTTTAAAGATTTTATTTATTTATTTGGCAGAGAGAGAGAGATCACAAGTAGGCAGAGAGGCAGGCAGAGAGAGAGGGGGAAGCAATCTCTCTGCTGAGTGGAGAGCCTAATGTGGGGCTCGATCCCAGGATCCAGAGATCATGACCTGAGCTAAAGGCAGAGGCTTAACCCTCTGAGCCACCCAGGTGCCCCGGGCTTACATCATCTTATCCCATGCCAAAAAAGAGGGCAGCAATGGACAGAGGGACAGATGGGGCAGACACCCCAGTGTCATTGGAGTGCTCAGAGGAGAACACTCCTAAAAATAAAAATGGAACAGATGAGGATGCCTACTGAAATTGTCATTCTTCCTTTCTTGCCTATGAGGGCATGCTCGGCCAACGTTATCCTACATGCCTTCTCCTCCATCAGCCCCTTAGCCTCTGCCCTGTGGTAACCTGGACCTACCACAATGTTTGGGCGTGAATAAGTTCTAATCTAGTTTGTTTTTTTTCTTACTGCTTCTAATTTTATTTATTATCAAGGGATTCAACAAACATCATTGAGCGCCTACATTATGCTGAGTTGGTTATAGGCACTGGAAATACAGCAGTAAATAAGACTTGTGAAGTCCCTATTCCCATGGTACTTACACACCAGTGGAAGAGAAAACCAGTATCCAAGTGGACGATGAAATCATTTCAAAGAGTACAAGTGCTACAAGGAAGCCTCATTCCTCCTGGGGAGCCCTGGCACAGTTGCCAACACTTCCATTTCAATGAAGACTTGACAGGCCACATTGGAGGAATGTTGATTGCACACAAAAGGAGAGTTGTAGGTCCAGGACTGGGTCTCTCACATAAAGACAGGGAGAACAGCTGCCCTTTAACTTCTTGGGAACTTTCCCAGAAGGGCAGGGATTGATTTAAAATTGACTTTAAAAGAAAATGAGAGAGACGTTATCACCAACTTCAGAGAGAGGCAGTTTGGGATGGGACATAATTCTTTTCCTAAATCTATCCTATGAACTATACTTAAGGAACTTGTAAATATTTTTGGCAGAAAAAAGAAGTGTTTTTTGGCAGAGACTAATGGTATAAAAAGCAAAGAACACAGACAAATAAGAGGGTTTTTTTACCCAAGGGGTTTTATGGAAAGCCCTTGCTAGGGGCCGAGTTTGATACTCATGGGGAGAGAATTCTTCCATGGCATGCAAATGCAACCATGTGTATAAGATAAGCGCACTGACAGTCACATGAATCTGGAAAAAAGAAATAATCTGTGGCAATTCTTGAAGCAGAGAGTGGGGTAAACACTAGTGATGCATACCAACATTGCCCATCCTCCTAGGCATACAGCATGGCTGCTTTCTCTACTCCATCTGTATTGGGTAGGCCATAGATGTCATTTTCTCAGTATGGGTGTATGCAGAAGTGACAGCGCCTCCAACAAAAAGAGGGCCCTTCTTGATGGGGAGGAGAGAAGTGGCTTGTGTTCTAGCAAGGCATCAGAACCTAAGATTAACCCACCCCACTTTGTGCTCCCAGATGGCTTGAAGAAAAAGCAAGTGTTCTAAACACATCAAGTTTCAAAAGAATCATTTTTTTCCCTAACCAATTTAAATTGTTTTATACGTTATTGTAGGAATTTCAGCTTTATTATTTTAAAATCAGTTGTTAACACTCTAAATGCTATAGTATGGAAGAATAACTTCTCTTGAGTTTTCCCTGCTGGGTGATGGACATGCGTAGAGTAACTGACAAGGTCTTAACATGATACACGCAAAGATTAGTCCCTCAGAGGTCACTATTACCTCTCATCCAATGCTCTTATTTCTCCTGTGACAGCAGAGAAAGGAATGCTATTTCTGAGGCCTAGAGCTCCTAAGATGGATGCAGTAGAATCAAATAATAAAGGAATACCTGGCCATACCTGACCTAGACTCAGTAGTTCAAAAAATACTCGTATGCTTCTTAAACCACCAGGTCCGTGTTATCAACCCTGTGGATTCTCTCAGAGCAAACATCCCACACTTGGGTATAGCAAAGGAAGTGACTTCATTATGAATTTGAGTCTAAAAACAAGTACCCTTGGGTGGTGACAGCCTCACTTAGGCTTGCTACGTAACTCACTATTGTATGCAGATCCCACCTGCCACGAGTAAGTACAGACACAAGGACCACCTCCGGATGCGCGATATGTACCTGAGATTTGGACTGTCAGCCGACAGGCAAGAATGTGCGGCAAGTATGCATGCAAACGGAACCTATTTCCACCTAACTCTTAAAGCAGGAAAGAATCCTTTAAGACCAAAATACAACTGAATGAGGAATTTTATATTTAATTCCATTTGGGGGAAGTAACCAGAATTCGTGGACTCAATCTCTAATACCCTCTTCCCACAGTTTCTGGCATCGGACTGCTAACTTTCCAACAACTTCTGTCACAACTCAACACAATAAATATACTGAAAACCGTTCAAGCACTTTAGCTTCCTGTTTTCCTGCTATCATAAACATAATATATTGTACATTCATATGGAATAGATGCCATCAAAAATATCTTATGGAATACTACGTCTATAAATTTGCTAATTTAGGGTTCCAACCAGTTGCAGGAGCATCTAACACAGCAGGATATGTCCCTGGAAACTAATAAATGCCAAAAACATGCACTCCCCCAATTCTATTATCCTGAAACTAATTCTTGATGTTAATGAGGAGTAATATAAATTAGGAAGGCAGTTTTCAAAAGCACTTGTTGGTTTTAAGTATGCCCACACTCCCAAAGTCCCCGGATAGAGCACAGCTCATCTACAATTTGCGTCTGACATATGGATGTGAGAGCCAAACTAAAATTCTCATTTCCCGGCGGAGCAGTCAGATGACCGTGCTGGGTTTGACTGATAAGGATGATTTTCGTGGTGCGGGGGACTTCCCAGGCCCATATGAATAGTGGGGTTGTATACTTAGAAGGGTGCTATTTTCAGCTTCAGAGGCAGAGAGTTGCTTGATCTTCCCAGCTTCTCCCAATGTGTGTAGCCATGAAAATCCTTTAAAAAACCAAAGTAGTCTCCCTATCTCAGTTTCCTACCACTCATTATTTTAAGGCTCACAGAACCTGAGAAGTCCATGTTACATGCCCCAGTTCAGAGCTGCAGCCAATATAAAGGATTTTTTTTTTCCCAGACCCAGAAAATGCCCCCATAGTAGCAGAACAGAGAGGGTCACTGAAGATTTTGCTTTCCCTTATTGGAATAGTTTCTTTGCATATCCACCGATCTCTGTTATAAAGGAAGCATTATATTGAAATCCTGAGAGGGAAGAGGCAGCCCCTGTTAAAACCCAAAGGCTGCATCAGGAAGACCTGAGAATAAGTTACTAAGTTAAATTTACTCTTTACGCCTTTTTGCATTTCGACGCGGAAGCAGACGGCCTGGCAGATGGGCCACCTTGACTCTACTGACAAGCTGGAGGACAAGCTTTATAAAAACAGTTCCACCTTGTAGGCCCATGAAGCCGGCACTTTGCTACTTTTGAAATAAAACAAGACCAACCCAAACAAAAATGCCCCAGGCCACAGCGCTGACCACAGAGCTGGTGCCAGAAATCCGGGCAGGACGTTGCTAGCAAAGGAATGTCATCTTTTCAACATGGAACAAGGAACAAGGCTCTAATGGGGCAAGGTTGCCAGAACCCCGCTTTTCCCCTCCACCCCGGACAATGCCAGCATTGTACAGGCAGAGAGGCACACAGAGTCTCATTCCCCTCTCTGGAGTTTTTTCAGGGATGAGTTCTAGGGTCCACAGAACAAAGTTTTCCCCATTTTGGCACTGCTTATCTATCTGACACATCTAGCCGCCTCTCTGAAGTGGAAAAATACGGAACAAAAACAAAAACAAAAACAAAAGACCCAGTTCACAGAAGGTGCAAGAGAAATTCCAATCCCCAGCAAAATATCATGGTAGGAGCAATTTAGGAACAAAGACACATCTAGAAAGATGTGTGATTTTCAGGCCATGAGCAGGATTCTTGTGCTTAAGGACACATATGTTTGGTACAACATAAAAACAAAGCAACGGTTTCATCTGGGGCTCCACAGACCAGACAGCAACATGTTTCCAAAGCTGGAGAAAGAATTGGCTTTGTAGGTCCTTAATGAGAGACATATGTCAGTCTCCAACAGTCTGCTTGCTGAAGGGATTTTCTGGGCTCATTCTGGCTACGTGTGATTTTTGCCTTGTGGAATCTAACCTCTGCTAAAGTCTAGCTGTACCAGGGAAGGCCTTGCCAGTCTCTCAAAATTTCAAAACAGAACATACTAGGAACACGGAGAGGCTTCGAATCATACGCTTGAAGAGACAATTTGAGAAGATTCAGGGAAAATTCAATGCAGAAATGTATCCAAGCTGGTTTCCACGAGAAACCACTTCAGGAACAGAATTAGATTATAGATCAAGAGCTTGGATGGCAGAACATGGTCTCACAGACTCTTAAGTTTCCTTAAAAACTGGAGGAGGGAATAAACCCATGCCACCTACTTCTCAAATTGGTATGAAGATCAAATAAAAAACCCAGAGGCAGACACTGTTATCTCTCCACTGAAATCACTATTTCTTTCTATCACAAAGATCTGTCCCCGGCACGTGGCTGGACTACACCTCTTGCCCTTGCTTCTGGTCACGTGAGCAGTTCTTGCCAAAAGATGTATGTCACTTCAGGCCCTAGTTTTTATTTTTATTTTTAATTTTATTTATTTGAGAGAGAGAGAGCACAGCACAGGGTATGCAGAGGGAGAGGGAGAAGCTGACTCCCTGCTCGGGGAGCCCAATGTGGAACTGGATCCCAGGCCCCTGGGACCACGACCTGAGCCGAAGGCAGAGGCTTTAACCCACTGAACTACCCAGGCATGCCCAGGTCCTAGCTTTTAAAAAGTAACTATGTCACCTCCCGCCACGTCCTCTTTCTCGTTCCCAACGATGCTAAGGACCTAGTGGATGTCAAGCTAGAATGCTAGAAAGAGCCAGACATCCTAATCCCTGTGTGGAGGAGAGAAAAAACCAACCAGGAATACATACCTTGAACTGTTCCATAAAAAAGAAAGAAGTATGAGTTATCACACATTTTGGAGTGTTTTGGTTTTTGTACTGCAGCTAAGCTCGGCCTAATTTAATTTCATATGTGAAAGTGCTCTAGAAACATTAAGGAGGCAATATTCATGTAAGATATTTTTATTGTTTCTGTAGACTTACACAGGTCTTCAGGTGGGAGTGAGGCAACTAAAACAGAGAGGGGAAACTAGGGGCTCATAGCTGTGGCCTCACAGAGAACTGAAGGGGAGTAGAATAGGATGCCCTTGCCAATTTCACTTCACCTCACTTTTTTCCAAGCCTTCAGACAGGAGAAGAATACAGAATTCAAAGCCTCTATTTAACCTCTCCAGTAAAAGCTTTAGAAAGAGAAAAGGCTGAAACACTCATTTCCCAGAAGTAACTAAATCATCACCTAGGATGGCGTAAATTTGATTTAAGCAGAAATGATTTTTAGTCATAATTTCTATCACTCTCAGGAAACCCTGAAAGTATACTTTTATTTCCCTGACAAAAATACATTTTTGTTTTTGTTTGGTGTAATTGTAAGACATGGTCACAATTCATTTTTAGATGACGGTCCCTAGGAATTTTATAAAAGCAACTTCCTTTGCTCCCCTCCCCTCCATTTGCTTTAAATCAGAAAAAAGGAGTGTTGATTTTTGGCCTTTTTTTTTTTTTAATTGATCAAAACATGAAACAGGCACTTGAGACATCACTCACTGGGAGGTGAGCCATTTTCAAAGCAACAGGTAAACTACGAAATAAATACTGGGAACTGCTTCTGTTCTATATGACAGAACTTTAGCTTGTCTGATGTAACAAAAACGACAAATGAACGTGCTCCAGATATTTTTTTTAAAAGATTTTATTTATTTATCAGATAGAGATCACAAGTAGGCAGAGAGGAAGGCAGAGAGAGAGGGAAGCAGGCTCCCTGCCGAGCAGAGAGCCCGATGTGGGGCTCCATCCCAGGATCCTGAGATCATGACCCAAGCCAAAGGCAGAGGCTTTAACCCACTGAGCCACTCAGGTACCCTCCAGATATTTTTAAACAACAAGCAAAGTAGGCATTTCTTTTTTTTTTTTTTTCTCAAAGTAGGCATTTCAACAAGCATTTAAGAACTGTAACCATTAGAAAATTTATAAACCATTTAAAACCACTAAGTTAAATGCATTGTTTTCACCAAGCCAGTATGAGAAAAAAAAAAAATACAGGCTTGCAGGCTAATTCAAAATTCACCCTCCACTTCCTGTTTATTCATACACCAGGAGAAAAAAAAAAGACTTCTCTGCATTTTCAACCCAAAGTGATTTCTCAATGTAGAACAACATTTATCCAGAAGAAGAAAAGTGTTTTCTCCTTCAGTAGGATCTATCACTGGGAAAAGCCAGATTGCCATTTCAGCTGTCTTGATGTTTCTCCACACGGAAGTAGTTTCTAGACGTTGAGATTTCTATTTATTTTAAAGCACTAAAAACCCACAGCATTCTTGAGTCTATCATTCCAGTTGTAAGTCCTTAAGAGTTTGCTTCAAGACAGTACCAAAGACAAAATAAGCCTCTGCACAGAAGGGTTAAGTCTGTGGTGGAAGGCAGAAATTACTAAGAAAATGAACTTAACTTTGGCCATGACGTGTTTATAAATTTTATAAAAGTTTTCCTTAATGCATCATCACCAACCCTATATAATTAGATGCAATTAATTATATAATTAGATAGGATGTATAAAATTATACTATATGCATTACCATAGAATTATATACCTGCTTGATTATGTCATGTATTACTATATTAATTACTCTATAATTAGATTTAATTGTGATAAAAAGTCATTCATAAACTGAGGCCCTACTATGTGCAGAGTGCTATGGTGGACCCTGAGACCAGCCTCAGCCCTCTTGGAGTTTATAGTCTAGAAGAAGAAGCTGGTATCAAACCAATGCCTCCATAAATAATAAGTTGATCACATTGCAGTAAGTGCTACAAAGGAGAACAATAAAAAATGCAAAAGAGGAGACTCTAACTGGGAGGTTAGAGAGTAGTCTTTTTCGAGGAAATGATATGTAAAGAATCCTCTAGAGTCTTTTTAAAGCCTGGCAGATCCCCAGTTGTTACATAGGGCTCTGCAAAACTAAGATCTACAGAATGGATAAATTTCCATTTTTCTGCACAATTCTTCGTAGGTTAGTCTGAGTTCCCTTGCCTTCAACTTCTGCCTCAAGTACTCCTCTCCTCTGGAACATACTTTTACATCAATAAGATCGTCTCTTGTATAAAGCCTTCCCTGAACCTGTCAGAGGGGTGAGAGTCTCCGTCTCTCTGCTCACCAAACCCCCTAAGGGTCATAGCACATGGGACACACACTATTGGTCCTTACCCTTCGTTCATCCATTCAGGCCATAAATATTTACCATGTCACTGTTATCCAACAGGAACCATCTATGGGCTTTATAAATACCAAGATACAGCTTTGGGAACCAAATACATAAAACCTTTCCTTTCTACACCTAAAGCCTGTCTCGGAAGGTGTTTAATAGATGTCTGATTAATGAGAGAATAAGTCAGTTCTCCACTGTCAGCCAATGTTAACAAGGAGAATAGCTCTTTGGGTCTACGAGGGGACCCATTTTGTGTGGTTCAAAAACTAATAATGAACTTGATGGCGAGCTTCACAATTCACTATAGCTATTACAGAATGCAGACACCGTCCAGTTTTTGTTACTGCCTTTCGCATGGCATATCGTTCTTGGGGCTCAATACTGCAGCCAGCCTCTGAACAGAAGCAAGCATCAGGGTGGCAAAGCCAGAAATGTTCTCGAGGTAGAGCTTAAGGTTCATGTTTATCCATGCCAATTAAAATAAACAAACAAAAACAAAAAACAAAAAACCCAGGAATAAAAAAGGTCGTTTTAATGGCCTTGGTCAAATAAAATCATTAAGCACATTTAGAGTATTTAATGGAAGTTCTAAAATTAAGTGCAGACATCCATCTTCCTGATTGCAAAACTTTTTGTGACAGAGCATACTACTTGTGGTCTGCCAGGAAAAAAAACAGCCCAGCAGCCGAATGAACACTGTCATGGAGATAAGGGCCTCCCTTCTTCAGAGGCAAGGAAAACAAAGGCAGTTGAGAAAATGGACAAAATTAGCCCTGAGGGACTGAGGGGGCTAGTGGAGTTTAAACTCTTAAAAGCTGCTTTAAAAAAAAAAAAAAAAAAGCTACTTTAAATAGAAGGCTACCAATATGACCTTGAGCAAGCATTTCCTCTGTGCCCTTGTGGGGAAGATGCACCATCAAGGGTGCACCCGGGGGCTCTCCATGGGGGCTGGACAGTGGCTCCCAAATGCTAGCGTATGCATGGGAAGTTTCCACCCATCACTGGCAAAGCAGAGAGAACAAGGACAAAGCACTATTTGGGAGGGTGCCCGTGGGTGGGTCCTGTAACCATCCCCTCTTGGGAAAGACTGCCTTGTAAGCTCTTTTTTCTTTTACTTTTTGTTATAAAAATGCCATTTCTTTTATAAAATGATCAAGACAACAGGGCTTTTTTTTTCTTTTTAAAATAAACTCCCACCTGTTTTTAATTTGTTGGCCCATGAAACCCCCACACCAGAACATCACACACCACTGCTTCCTACCTTCTGTTTCAATGCAGCTAAAACAGTAGAATGTTTTCCAGCAGGCCTAAGACTTTAATCCTAGCCCTTGAAAAGACTAGCTGTGTGACCTTAGCCATGTTCCTTCACGTCTCTGAAACTTAGTTTCCTCATCTGTAAAATGGGTATCATCAAGTCTTCCCCCTATAGTGCTCTTGCAAGAATTACATGAAATAAAATGCCCCAATGCCTGGTATAGAGAAGGTATCCAACAAAGCAGTTTTCTCCTTCCCCCTACCCACCTCTCAACTTATAGCCACACCATATTAGCCATCCCCAACAAGAAATGAGTACAATACTGAGCTACAGTTTTACCACCATATTTGCTGTAGGACTGGGTTCAAACTTGTGAATTTTACTTTTACAAATGTGTTGAGTCCCAGAGAAACTAATGGATACAGCAAAGAAAGGAAGAAATAACCCTAGATTCTAAGTATTCAGTTTCTGTCCTGAAATGTTCTCCCATTACACAGATGGTTTCTTTTAGTCATAAGATCACCCCCTGACTCTCCAAAAAATCAGGTACCCCTCCACTGTGGTTTATAGGCCATTCTGTTCCTTTTCTTCCAACTCTGAATTGTTTATCGTCTGTACATTATTTATAGGAGACAGTAAGTTCCAGGAAGAACATCTCCCCTGTGTTCCCTGCTGCATCTCCAGTGTCTGTGTAGGCCCTGGGATGTAGTAGGTGTTCAATAATTATCTACTAAAAGATGATGGGATGGTGAATATAGGCTATCAGAAGAGACTTACACATGAAATCAGGAGTTAACAGATGACAGTATATCGTCAACAGCCAGCTCTAGCAGACTCACCCTTTTGCAAGGGGACTTTGCTACTTTTCCCTTCAAAGGTGGAATCTATTTCTCCACCCATCAGACTGAGGCTTGACCATGTCACCTGTCTGGCCAACAGGACGTGAGCAAATGTGATGCAACCAGAGGTTGGCACTTTGATGCTTTTCCTCTCTTACTGATGGGAACCCATCTACCACCCGGTGAACAAGTCCAGGCTAGGCTAATGGATGAGGAATGAGAACACAGGAAGAGGAACCAGTCATCATGCTGAGGACCCAGTCATTGAGGCCACCTAAACCACCTGACCCAAGACAAGCCAGCCAAGACAAGAAAACCTACACAGAGCTGTGACAAGACATGTCTATTGTTTTAAGAAAACAAGCATCGGGTTATTTTTTAAGCAAGAAAATCTTACTAAGACAGCAGCTCATAAAACACATGCTCATAAAACAAACCTCTCCAAAGTAAGATGCTAGGTGCTCCTGGAAGCAGCTCACTTATAAGGAAACTGCTATTTTCTATAACTTTAGATGATAAAGAAGTGGGAGCTCAGTGAGAATAAAGGGGTGGAGTAAAAACAGAGAGAGGAGTCTTGAAGCTCCCACCTTGGAGCTCTGGGCAAGTAGACATCAACTTTTTAAAACATCATTTCTGAAGCAAGTGGAAAAGAAGTACTGCATTCCCCAGCCTATAGTCTGCCAGAAACAACTGGCCTGGCACCTTTGGCATGAGTGCTTTGGACCATTAGCTCTTGAGTTTTAGAAATCGTAAGAAAGAATACATCCTCATGTACTTCAGCAGAGCTCAGGATGAGGCCAAGGGCCAAGTTGGCCCACTGCTTATTTCTACAAATAAAGTTTTACTGGGACACCTGGGTGGCTCAGTTGGTTAAACATCTGTCTTCAGCTCAGGTCATGATCTCCAGGTCCTGAGATTGAGTCCCACGGCAGGAAGGTGGGGGTTTTGGAGGAGGGGGGAGTCCTAGCTCAGCAGGAAGTCTGCTTCTCTCTCTCTCTCTCCCTTTGCCCCTCCACCCCCACTCATTCTGTCTCTCTCTCTCCAATAAATAAGTAAATAAAATCTTAAAAAAAATAAAGCTTTATTGAAACAAACCCATGGCCATTGTTTGACGTATTGTCTGTGGCTCCTTTCATACTACAGTGACAGAGTTGAGTAGTTGTGACAGAGACCAGATGGCCTTCAAAGCTAAAATATTTACTACCTGGCTCTTTACAGAAACCATTTGCCAACCCCTGTACTGGAGTAATCAGGGTAGATTCAGTGGAGTAGATGGGTCTTAAACTAAATCTTGAAGGAAAGAGGCAGTGTTTATTTTTGGTATAAAGAAATGGAAAATTATTAAAAGAGTATTATAAGAAAGAGTACTAAAAGCATAACTGATATTATATCACAGTGCAAAAGTCATTAAGTTAATGGTAACACAGACCATAGCTGAATGTATATATACCACTATTTGCCAAGTACTGTCTATATGCTTCCGAGTAACTCATTTTATACTTGCAGCAATATTATAAAATAGACAGTTTCTTATCTCCATTTTTCCAGATGAGAACAGAGAGACACAGAGAACTAAAGATGTTTGCCCAAGGTCACAAAGTTATCAAGTAGCCTAATTAGAATTCAAATCCTGGTATCCTTACTCTAAACTCCATAATCAATATAAAATATGATAAAGACCAAAACTGTGCACAAATTATAGCTATGAGCAATGACATGGTTTCTGAAGGACACATGAAAATCAACTTTATCACTCTATTGCTGAACCTTCTTGGCTAGCCACAACACCTGTTCACTTTATGTACTCTTGTCCTCTGCAAAGAACTGCCATGGCTCAGCTGGAAATCCCCTAAACGGGACATCCCAATGGTGCATCTAATAGTTATGTTGCCATGGTACTGCTGTGTTAACACAGTAACCACTGGCCATTCCAAGAGCCGGATCATAACCCATTCATTAAATCTGAGTCTGAGAATGTTACTGTTACCTAAGAAAACAGAAGGTTCTCTTTTCCCAAACTTTCCCAGTCAATAAGGTCATCCTGGTCAGGCCACCTGAAGCCACCCTGGGCATTACTTCTTACAGATATAAACTGGGTTCTCTTTGGGAGTCCTATTTTAGAGCAGAGGCTCCCACACCAGAATCTTCGATCTCTAGCCAAGAAATGGGCCAGCCCTTATGGTCATGCAGGGACCCATGGTGTATCTGCCAGGAGGCCAAAAGGATAACATGCATAGGGTCCATTATAAACAACCAAAGTAAACAGAGGCAGAATTCCAGAAGAGAAGTTGTTTCTTGATTCATTACCTTATTATCACATGGGAGAGATTCCTAGTAGATAATCTCTAATACAATTAAGAGAGAGAGGAAGAGAAAGTACAAGCAGATGGAGGAGCAGGCAGAGGGAGAGGGTGAGGGAGAAGCAGGCCCTCCACCAAGCAGAGAGCTCATTTCAGGACTTGATCCCAGGACCCCAGCCTAAGGAAGATGCCTAATTGACTGAGGCACCCAGGTGCCCCCAATACAATTAACTTTTAAGCGACTAACAGAACTTAAATTGATATATCTCTTTTAGAGGACATTTTGGCCATTTGTATCAAAAAGCCTTAAGAATGTTCAAAGCCGGCCGCCTGGGTGGCCTAGTGGGTTAAGCCGATGCCTTCTGCTCGGGTTGTGATCTCAGGGTCTGAGGATCAAGTCCCGCATCGGGCTCTCTGCTCAGTGGGGAGCCTGTTTCCCTCTCTCTGCCTGCCTCTCTGCCTACTTGTGATCTCTGTCAAATAAATAAGTAAAATCTTAAAAAAAAAAAAAAAAGAATGTTCAAAGCCAATGACTTAGAAATTCTAATTCTACTAATTTATCCTAAAAAAAAAAAAAAAAAAAATCACAGATATACCTCAAGGCTATACATTAAAGCATTACTTGTAATATAGAAAAACTGCAAACACTTTAAATGAACAAAATGGAATTCATTAAATAAATTATGAAATAACCATAAATTACTACATTAATGTTACAACCACAAAAACTATGCAGTTGTTTAAATTTTGATCATGAAAGACTATTAAATTTAAAAAGCAGATTAAAACCAGTATTTAACATAAACTTCTATTTTTCTAAAAACCAAAAATAATGCATACATATACATATGCACTCATAGAAAAACAGATTTAGCAGAGGTTTTTCTCCCAGTAGAACGATGGTGGTTTTAATTTTCTATTTTTTCACACAATAAATTTTGCACTGTTTTAGTAACTTTTAAAAATGGTAACAATTACATTTAATTTTTTTAAATTGTGTTTCTGTCCTTCGGCTGTTACATTATTATACCTTGCCCTTATGGTTTTCAGTTCTGTGAATTCTATCACTATGTTTTCCCAGTAAGCCAAAATGCAGAGCAGTCTTTCTCAACAGCCTAGGGGAAAGGCAGTCAACGTTTTCAAAGAGCCACCCACAATACAAAACCCCTCAAATCTGACCAGCCTTATTGGACTTTTACTCTGTTAAACAGCTACACCATAACATGACTCTGACCGGCTTCAACAAGTTTATCAACGTTGCCTGTTCTGGTATGGGTCTTGTTGCTGGGGTTTTTCCTAAAAAGAGTCAGAGTCCAAAATTAAAACAAGAGGTCAAGGGAATTAGCTGACTAAGATCTGATTAAAACAGTGTATGCTGTACAGATTGTGAAACAGCTGAATATCGTAGGGCCTGGAATCTGGCGGAGAAGAGAGATGAGGGGTAATTTCTTTTCCCAGGACAGAACGGGAGCAGGTAAGCTGAGTTCGAATATAACCGGATTCCAAACCATTTCTGGACAGGCATGACTTAACATTTTTTGAAATAAAGGAGTGTCTTTTCATTTCACTTTCAAATGATCATTAGGAAAGGGTTTGTTTATATATTGCACAACAAGTGCACAAAGTCAACTTGTGTTTGGCTGCGGCTATCCCAAATATCAGGATAAAGTAAAGTAGGTTCAGCTAGCAATCAATAATAAAAGTAATAACAGACGCACAAATGTTTGGCTTTTCATCAAGCTGCCAACTGGCAGCCGTGTGAACTTTCCTGACCACTTTATCTGAGCTACTGGAGGAAAGGACACTCCTTTAAAACAACCAACACAACCCCAGAGGCAGAGAGATGTTCCCTAAACTAGCCTTGCTCAGTAAAATATCCCATGTTTATTGAAGTGGCTTGAAAAGAGGAGAAAACTCACAATTTCTTTCAGGGGCAGAGTGACATTTGTGTGTTTGTTCAACCTCTATCTTTAAGCACCCACCACACTCAGACTTGAGTGCAGTCCTGTGCACTCAAGCTAGGACCCTATCCGCTCTGGGGCATGGACCGTAAGGCATTCAGGATGATAGACTCTATGAAAAAATGACCCTGCTTGTTCTTACCCTGTATTCCTGCCTCTTATAACGTGACTTTGCTACTCCTTGCATTAGACAGTTGAGTTTCTGTTTCCACCTCCCAAGTCTCACTGGCTTATGACTGACTTTGGCCAACAGAACACGTCAGCAGAGACACTGTGCCACGTGTGAGCCTGGGCCTCAGGAGACCTCGTGTGCCTCTGTTCTTTCTTCCAGAACCCCGCCTGTGCAAATAACCCAGTACCAGCCCAACAGGCATGAGAGACCACAAGGGGGAGAGGAAAGAGACCCAGCCAACAGGAGCCTTCGGTAACCCCCAGAAGCAGAGCCACCTAGGGAACCTGCAGCTGACCAGAGATACTACAGCAGAGAGTAGCTGAGGGCAGGTGAACCACCCAGAGGAACCAGGCTTAAAGTGCTGCCCCACAGAACTATAAGCTAAACGAAAGGTGGTTCCGTCTTGGGCCCTCCAGCTTTTGGAGGGTTTGTTATACCGCACTGCCCAACCAATCCATATGCTGACCATAAATGCTAACTCTGACCAGCCAAATACAAAATGCCACGGGACACCTGATGGGAGCACCTGTGATATTCCAGCATGCTTAAAATTGCAATGAATCATCCAATGGAGTTATATACAGAACAGACCTGAGCAGCTGTAGGAGGGACCCTAAAAAAGCTGTCTATCTGGGAAAGGGCTAGCTCAAGACAGCCATAGCTCCTTTGAAAAACTATGGATGAGCTGGATTTATTTATGAAATCATTCTTCTTTTCTCTCTCTCTCTCAAAAAAAAAAATAATAATAATAAGCAGCTCTTTCATTCAATTAACACTGTTGGACTCGACAGGAATTGTCTAGCTTGATTCAAAGCAGCCATATCCTCTCTGACACATGTTCAGCCTCCACCACTCCGTAGACTGGAATTTTAAATCCAGCTCTCCTGAATTTATGACACGTGCATGCGGTAGCAAGTCCCTACAGGCTGAAAATCAAACTGTAATTCAAAGGCCACAGGGCTGAGGAAACAGCCAGAAGATAAATCCCAATTTCAACCCTGGATTCGCAGCAAGTTGATTTAGTGGACTGTCAGTCATATTTAAAAATAAAATAAAACTACAAAGACAGCAGACGGCATGTTCTAAAGAGAAACAGGATGATGCTTTTCAGGACTCCTTCAAAAAGCTCTTGTTACCTGAAAAGAACTGTTCTGTTACTTTAAGGGCCCTAGAAACATTTGGCCCCTACCAGTCACTTGCAGAAGTTTCTGAGGTTTTAACTAATGGGATAGAAGGAAGAAATGCAACTATCAAATACAACCGAGCCCCCCCACAGTAGAGGTGGCATTTTAAGATGGCAAAGTAGCCTGCTTCTGGAGCTAGGCAGGTTCCCCCCACCCAACGGAGCACATGGAAAAGGAGGGCACACTGGGCGCAGAGGCACGGGTACTCACCTTACAGCCCTCACAGGCGCTGACCCCATAGTGGTACCCTGATGATTTGTCCTGGCAGACGAAGCAGGGTTTGTACACACGGGGGGGAGGAAGTGGAGACGGAGGGCTCGGGACCAGTTCCTCAGAGCTGGTGCTCTGTGTTTCAATTGCTGTAGTGGAGATGGGTTGGGGTGGGGGGAGGAAAAAAAAAAGAGAAAATGGGTCATTTCATTTCTTTTTCACCAGCAAAATCATAGGTCCCAGTGCCAAGTTCATCAAGAACACCAGCAAAGACAGGCCCAGAAAAACAGGTCGTTGTTGGCCCGGCCATGGGGACATGGACAGGATCGTGGTGCTTTACCATTCACAGAGCAAGCGTATTTGCCCCTCTTCTTTGTGGTGCATCCCAGCACTATGAGGGACATGATTTTCTCTCCATGCTGCCCTCGAGGGAAACAAAAACTTGGGGAAGTGCCATGACTCGTCCAAGATCAACAGGCTGGTTCGTAGAACCAAGACACAAAGTCAGTTCTTCACACTGCAACGCCCAGTCTTTCTGCTCTTTGATTTCCTTAGCTTCTGATTTGTGTGGAGTCTCTAAAATGACTTGTTTGACCTGTTGCTCACTTATCCAAAAGTAAATTTCCCAAGACAAATGGAGAAAATGCCCACAGCAGCCACTGGACAAGCGTCTGGGGAGGGCCATGCAGCCATGACAGATGGTCATTAATAACAAAATCGGTAAGACCTTGGCTACTCCAAGACTATTCCTTGGACCAATGGCTTCAGCGTCCACTCAGAGCTAATCAGAAAACAGAGCATCAGGCTCCAGCTCAAGCCTTGGGAATCAGAATCTGATTTTGAACAAAACCCTCAGATTGTCAAATATACAATTAATGTCTCAGAAGCAATGGGTTATACTGATGATGGCAGAGTCATTCTGCTCTTTATCCTTGATTTAAAAATACAGGATTTCCCCATTTCATTTTTTAACCACCCAAATTCCATGGGAAATAGGAATTCACAGAATTTATTCTCCCATCCCTTCTTTTCAGATTTATGTTCCAAGTCAAAGCAAGACCTGGCCCTTTTCCTATCACAGGCAAAAATGCACACAAAGTGTGATGGAAATGGGGAAAGGAGTGAGTGACCCAAAGTCATCCAGTAATGTTCCAGAATCTTCCAAGCCCCAAATTTCTTTACAATATACAGTATATTCCCCAGAGTGTAAGATTTCCAGTTGTCCCACTACTCACAATCTTCCAGACTAGATATTCTACTGACTTTACTGTCCTATAGCCAAACCTTCAGGAAGCTGGGGCAACTCTACTCCTTACCCACATTGTGGATCCATCCTCATCTTGTCATCCTGCTACCATGCCAGGCCAGCAGGCCACCATCATCGCTCACCTGAGCTACTGCAACAGCCTCTTCAATGGTCTCCCTGTGCCTGTGCTCCTACCCCAGGGTCCCTTCTTCAAATACAGAGTCAGATAACCTTTCAAAAAGGTAAAAGCAATCCACCTCTCTTACTTGTCTAAGGGCCTCCACTAGTCAGCAATTAGATCAAAGTCAGTCTCATTACTGCATTCAACAAGGCTCTTTATGATATGGCCCCTTTGTAACAGTAAGGTCACTGAGTTCATCATTCTCATTTATCAACCTCTAAACACTTAGCTTCTTTTTTTTTTTTTTAAGATTTTATTTATTTATTTGAGACAGAGAGAGAGCTTGAGAGGGGAGAAGCAGACTCCCGATGGAGCTGGGAGCCTGATGTGGGACTCCCCAGGATCATGACCTGAGCCGAAGGCAGTCACTTAACCAACTGAGCCACCCAGGCGCCTAAACACTTAGCTTCTATTCCATCTCCTGAATAGGCCAAGCTTTTGTACCAACATAAGGCTACTGCACTAACCGGGTAACCATACCTGGAAATTCTCAGAAGGCCACATATATGGTGACATTTCTTTACATCTTAGATCTTAAAGTAAATGTCACCTCCTCCGAGATGGCTTTTCTAAGATGCCCCTCCCCCTCCTGATCACTACACCCCATTATTTTATTTTCTATAAAACCCTAACCAGTACCAAAGTTTAGAACGTTTGTTTATGCACTATTTTATATTCTACCTGTTACCTTCCAACTCCGGATTTCATGAGGCCAAGGAACTTACCGGCATCATTTACAACTATGTTCCAGGCCAAGAAGAGGTCCTGGCGCATAGTAGGTAGGATATCTATAAATATTTGTGAATTAATACGTGAACTTTTCCCTGCTCCCTTTGTGTCTTCATTCCAAGTACTAAGTGCCCCTCTAAGGCATTAAGGTAACATAATTACAAATCAAATAGCTTTCATATACTCATTTGCTTCCTTAAAAAATTATCCTTTTGGAGTAGAATCAACTATAATTATAGTATTTTCATAATTCAGAAGTATGTTGGAATGAATTCATTACAGTAATGCAGGGCTAGCAGATAAGTCTATTACAGTCTCTACTGGTTAGAAGATGTCTGGGACGAAGACGGCCCTTACTCTGGGCAGCTTGGCACCATTATGACAGGTATTCTACATAAAAGTTAGTATGGGAGAGGTCACTTAAGCTTATCAGATCAGCTATCAAGCTGTAAATGCAAAAGCAGTCCCAACACGGAGCTAATCAACTTCACTGGAAGCAAATGAGTAATAATGACATCAACAAAAAAACAGTACTTGTTAAAAGTACGGAATAACGTATGGCTCTTTGTTAAAATCTAAGAAAAACAAACATGCAGAGAATCACCCCCAACCTTCTACTCAGAGAAAACGCATGGTTATCACCTTAGCACACATCCTTCCAGTCCACTTTCCTAGCCAGATAAATGATTCTGGCTTGTTTGTTTACTAAAGTGGACTTCTACTGTAGATTTTGTTTGGGATTCTGTTTAACTTATTATGTCATGCGTTTATCTCCTTGCCCATAAATATTTTTCCCGCAAAACATTCCATTATGATGACCCTCTTTTTAACTAATCTCAGCACATGCCTAGTTAAGATAAATTCTCTGAAGTGGAATTACTAGCTCAAAAGGTTTGGTGATTTAGAAATGTTTTGTTACTTTTTACTTCATGTTGATAAACGGATTTCTAGAAAGGCTAGGTCACTCCCAGTATATCAATACAAGGGAGTCCTTCCCTAAATGTCTCCCCGAAGTCTTGGATTGGTTTTATTTGTACAGCTCTACTTCCACCCAAGTGTTTCAACAACTCTGACAGAGTTATGTCATCACCACCACGATCAATCCTGCATTGTGTTTGCCACAGAAGCAATGTGGGGTGTATGTGTTTTAATGTTCTACTTGCTCGTGTAGAACAGCTAATCTGGCTTGTCTAGGAAAGTTGTAAATAGAATTCTGCTAGGGCTGGATTCAGCTGTCAGAGTTATGCCCTGAATTTCAAAAGTGGGTGGTAATTTCCATAAATATGTCACTTCAAATACATGTCCTAAAGGGAATCCAGCATTTCACCCTCCCAAAGAGAGGAAACAGAACTTGGGCAATTTAATATCCAAGAAACTCAGAGCAAAGCACACTTTCGAAAAGGCAGGAAACCTCACAAACCCCAAAACATTTTACAAAGTTTGGTAAAAGCCTTTTTCTGTGGATAAGAGTCACTTGTAACAAATGGATGAATCCAGAATGCGTTTCCTGAACAGGTGCCATGAATGGAAATGTTCTGTTGTCAGCGATCAATAGCGATGGCTCCAGACTTTTATTAAAGCTGTGGTGATTTCACTAGTAATGCTATGAACCTTCCCATGTTGTGTGGTGGTCTTGTGTTCAATCATTTATTCTGCTGAGTGACTAGACCACAGTGTGCCAGACATTGTGTTATATGCTATGGATGGTACATGATATAATGCCTTAGTCTTGATGGTTTCGCCAGATGGAAAATAAACCAAAAACGAAAATATAATACAGTGGTTCTCTAAGCCGGTTGTATATTAGACCTATGCAGGATGCTTTTAAACATTCTAATGCCCAGGTTGCATCCCAAAGCTATTATACCAGACTATCTGGGAGTGGGAGCCACGAGTATATAAATAAATAAATAAACAAATAAATAAATAACCCAGGTGAGTCCAAATTGTAGCAGTTTGGGGACCACTGATATAATAAAATGACAGAGAGCTAAAAGCCTTTTTGAGCCCAGAGAACTCAAAAGAGACTTCCCAGAGGTGACCAGGCTGTGTTTTGAAGGATGAATGAGTTCTTTCTATTGAGGTTTGTAATTTGAATCCTATAACTGCCATAAATGAATCCCATACAAACATAAATAGAAAAAGCCTTATATATGACAAGGAATAATCATCTTCGGAAAAACTGTCCCACTGGTGGTAAAGAATTCAATACTGGTGCTAATATATACTCAGACAACCCCCTCCAAACTGATAATCGATGGTCCTGTATTTCCTTTGTGTGGTCTATACCACAGAGAACAAGGTGAAGCAAAACAGAAAAGCAAATCTCCGTGGTATGGTTGAATGCCAAAGCTAGCCTTAAGCAAACATGTCAAGGCAAGTTCTAGAATTACAACCAGGATATGGCATCAGTATAAAAGCAGATCTGTACTTTAATGCAACCTCTGGACTTTTCAGTAAAAATATACTTTGGCAAAGTTTATTAGTGCTCCTCTTCCCCTCCTATCCTCCCCCTACCACCACCACCAATACAGATAGTGGGAAACAAGGGAGGGGGGCAGCCTAGGGCTCCTCTCCCACTAGCCATTGTTGGTATTTAAGAGAGCTACACAGTGCTTGGCCATTGATCTGTTCACTGTCATCCTGCTTAAATCAATAATCTATTAGTCCCTTTAAATTAGAGTTAGATTCATCAAATGCCCTTGAGAGGTCTCAAACATTTTGTTCCTTATTTCAGGCAAGCACAATCAGTCTATGGAATGATAAAATTTTTGCTCGAAAACTCTGCAGGCTCAGCAGACAATGTGTCCTGTATTAGCTCATTCAGCGATCTCAGGCAGGCCAAAAAAGCAGTTTTTAGACTTCCCAGGGGGAAAAGAGGCTTGTGTCATTCAATAAAACAACTGCACTCCAACCATCCTGATGTGATTTCAGTTTGGGGAAGCAGTCTTTGAGGAATAATTTGGATCTGCTTTTTGCCTCCTGCTTTTATTTATTTCCTTGCTTACTTATTGACTTATTCAGTTCTGTCTGGTGACTGCATCCCCAGTAAGCAGCAGCCTCCAATGTGGCATTCAAAACTGCTAACCAGATGGGCTGCCCTGCTTTGTCAGGGAATGGCCAAGACAGAGGAACTTCTGCTACTTGGGGCAAGATGGATGCTTGGCTCCGTGGGTCCCTGCCCAGAGCCGAGTCAGCACCAGGGGTGCCGAGGTGGCCTCTCTGGGCTGCACACATGCGAAAGGAGACAGTGAGCCAAACCAGACCTGTGCTGACAGAAGCTTCTAGCCCGTATTTGAAACCTTTCCATCCCGGCAACATGGAGGTGGCTGTCCGTAGGGAAACACAGTTAGAATCACCTTCCTTCTAGAAAAATCCCCTCCAGGTTTTGTTTGCTTTTCAATTAACGTTCCTCAAAGTGTGATCCAGATCAGCTACCAGCAACAGAATTCCTGGGTGGGTGTGGGGTGGGCATTTGCTTTAAATTAGCGATTTTCAAACTTTCTATGGTAAAAGACCGTTTCTAACTTCCCCGCCCCTTCACGGGTGATAAAATTCAATAAAAACAAATCCCTGGGCAGGGGTGGGGGGGGGAACGTACATACAACATTAATTTTTAGGAAAAAAGGAATGAAACTGAACGAGATGTCTAAAACACAAGTGACCACTCAAGGGAAAAAGAAAGCTGTATTTGACATAAAATGACTCTGTCCAATTGCTGTAAAAGTTTCTAAACACACGTGTCTGCTCTGGAAACTGGAAACAGGCAGTTGAGGAACCAGCATCGGTCTGCAGATGGCACTTTGAGAAGACCTACTCTGACGGGCTTCAGATCCAGCGGTATGCAGACAAAACAAAAACAAACTAAAGGGAATCTCCACAGACAGAGCTGGTGTGAGAGCAGAAGACCAGCGCTCCCAAATGACACTGCTTTCTTGAGCGCTGCCACAACTCCGGGGGTTAATTCATCCCCCAAATAAAAGAACCACCACCACCCCCCCAAAAAAAAATAGAAGAAGAAAGAAAGAATTAACGCTGTTGCCTATTTAAGAGGACTTGGCACTCGCGAACTCAACTCACCTGAGAAAACACAGTATAAATGTCCTTGTTGTTACAACACACCTGAGTGTCATTTAAACACACGGAAAGTCTCCAACAATAGCTCCCTTCACGATTCCTAACATGCTTGGCATTTTTCTAAAGGTTAGATTAAGTAGCAGATAACATTTTTAAGAGAGAGCACAGTATACTATTTTTTTTTTCTTTGTGAGAACTAATTTAGTGCTGCCTAAACCATGTTGACAGATTTCGGGATTTTATGTTGGGCCTGATTAGCAGCAGGCAGGCATCAAACGTTATGAAAGCCCTGTCTTTTTACTAGAACCTTCCATGATTAAGACAGTATTTTAATGCACTCTCTGGGCAGCTGAGCCTTAAAAGAAAAAGGAGTTGTAAAGCAAAAGGCATTTCCTGCATGGCCCCAGGGGAATTTTGAGCCCTGAGCTCCTGGACCCGGTGGGAGGGAGTAATTTCAGCTAATTAAGGGAGAATAGCAAAGTGTTGCATTTGGTCAAAACATTCAGTGGGGCTTCATTTTTGTTGGCACCAAAGAGAGCCCGTCTGGATTTTTTCCCCCTTTTTCTGTGGACTCACTGCAGGATTGCAAGGCCCACAGCTCACATACATTAGGGAGAAAGTCAAAGGAAACGCCAAAGTTCAACTAAAGTACAAGTAATTAGAACCAGATTCACCGCTGCCTGCGTGTCCACATGCGCGTGCGAGCACGGGTGTAGACGTTTTATTAAAATATAATTTACATGCCTCAAAACGTTAGAATGGGGGGAGAAAAGAAAAAAAAACCTCCAAACTGTCACTCATTTAATTTTCCTGTCACTTCATGGCGGGTGGGGTGGGAGGGTGGGGGGGTAGGGAAGGTCAGCTTTTAATCATCTTTCAGGAGAAGCAGTTTCCACACATATGGAATTTGCAAATCTGGAAATCGCATTGTGAAGTTAGGTAATTGCCAAACAAGAAAATCTTTGCTTTGCAATTGTCTCGCCTCACTCTGCTGCTGGCTTTCTTATTATTAAGCAGCTCCAAGATTAGTCCGGGGTTGGGGGCAGGCAAAGTGGGGGGTGGGGGGGGAAGGAAAACATCAATGCTGGGCTCTGGCAGTCTTGACTCAGTAACCTGCCCGTGACCCTGAAGGAGTGTGTGTTTGCCCGGGTCACCCGGGATCCTGGCCGAGGGCTGGAGCTGGGTTATGAGAATCCCTGCTATTCTGACCACACATGCAACAGGTGCTGAACAGAGGCAGGGGACAAAAGCAGGGGCCAGGGGAAGACTTTGATTTTGCAGTCCTTAAAGAAAGCTTTGCTTTTCACAGTTTGGTCCCCAGACCGGCAGCATCAGCATCACCTGGGAACTGGTTAAAAGTCAGGCTCTCAGCTCCACCGGAGAGAGGCCTGCAGAATCAAGATAGGCATCTTAAAACCCTCGAGAATTCCTATGCGCATTAGCAATGTTTGAGACACCATGACTTAAAAATGTCTTGTTCCTGCCCTAACTTCCTGAAAATCCCAAACATTTTGCTGAGTCAAGTTGGCATGGGAACTCTGTCAGCTTCCCCTTTGCACAGGTTCTTACTAAATACTATACCTTGTTAAGTACTTAATACCTTGAGAACTTCAGGCTGTGTGTTTATGCTCACCATAAGCCAGAAGCCTTCGTTCTCTCCCACGGAATTCTGGCAGTGGATTGTAGCTGGCAGCGGGTTCAAAGTTGCAGGGGAAAAGCCTGAACTACTAGTATCTGCTAGTTACTGAGCACTTACTAGGAGTCAGGGGCTGTACTCCTCACTTAATCTGTATTAACTCATTTAACTCCTCCCCCCAGACCAGGGGGAGGGGCAGAACCAGGAACCCAGGGCCTTAGAATTAGGAATTTAAGAACACAACACCACTCTCAGCCTTTACAAAAGAGACTGAAATGGCTTCATAGACATCGCTATTATTTTATGAAAACCCACAGCTTTTTGCCTTCTCTTTTTCCAACTCCCTCATTTATCTTCTTTGCTAGAAACGTCACTGGGTCTGGTCTGGTCAGGACAGTTTATTCCAATTTGAGAAAAGTAGGAGTGTGTACCTCCCTTTCTTTTCATTCATGGTTATAACTTTCCAAACACTGATTCCAGACATGGTTAAATTCGACAAGATAGTTCGGGCTTTAAAAAGAGAGAGAGAGAGTGTAGTTCAGCATCCACTAATCACTCTGTATTACTGCTACACCTGCCTGGGCTCACGGCCAGCAAGAGAAATTATTCCTGGGACTGACTCCTACCATGGGAAGTGCTGTCATATTTTCATAAGGGACCATGACACGTTCAACACCTACATTTCATTTTGATAGTACGCTTTCTTGCTTCAAGGAACATAGTCGAAAATTATCTCATAGGTTGTTTTGGGTGACGTTTTTAACAGACGATGCTTTATATCACTATTTTCTAGGACATATTAGGATAGCTTATGACAGGGTTCAAATAAATTCTCCCTTAAAATCACTTAACAGGCCGACACATCTAACTACTTATTAATGATGTGAACTGAAAGGCATCCGAAATGGAACTGCATTAACTGAGCAAATGCTGGAACTGGTCTCGGGAGCCATGTACAGAAGAAGCTAATTGCATCGCAATATTAAGGTCCCCCTGAAGAGTTTATCTCAACACCAAATGATTCAGTTCAATATTCCACTTCTAATCAGGATTCCCATAATTTCTAAAAAAGCAATTATTGCACTAATAAATGACATTCTATTATCTGTTCAAATTTCCTGCACATAAAGTTGATTAAAACCGGAGCACTAAAATATGTATCATCTCAGATACAAAATTCTTTGCTTATGCACTGCTAATATCTATTAAAAACCACAGTGATACCAGCCTAACAGAAAAGTTATGAGGAGATACCTGCCAGAATACTATATTTAAGGAAGAGGACAATGAAATCAGGCTTTGTCACATGGGGATCCTTGCTATATTCCAAGAGCTGAGAAAGTTCAAGTGTGGTGACACCGAAATTGAGCCCAAACGACCTTTCTCACCAATATGATGCTCTGCTTACTTCAGATACTACTGCTTACTTACAGTGGGCTGCAAAGAAGTTTTTGGTTTTATTTGGTTTTTGTAGGTATACACTCATGAGTGGTGTCAAAATAACTTTGAGCCCATTTAATCCTCACTGTGTGGGTTTTCTTGGTTTCTAAAAAGAACTAAAACACCATAAGCCTGCAGAAAACGATACGTAGGAAGTGATGGGAAGGGCGTGGGCTTTCCTGCCAGATGAACCTGGATTTGGATCCCTCTTCTGCCACTTACTAATTTAGTGGCGATACAGTTTTCTTTCCTTCTTTCAGCCCTAGTATCTCTTTCAGGAAAATGCAGCTAATCCTAAAAAAATTTCTGTTGGTGAAATGGAGACAATATTTGCAACTTCCCTGGCACATGGTGAGTGCTTAATAAGTGATAGCCAACCCTTACCGCCACACCCTCCGCCCAACATTTCCCTTCTATCCTTAATCTAGGGGAGCGGTTCTTAACCAGCATTGATTTTGCACCCCCCCCAAGGGACATTCTACAATGTCTGGAGACATTGTGGCTCTCATAATTGGGGGCTACTGGCATTTTGTGGGCAGAGGGCAGGGATGCTTTGAAACATAACACAAAGCATAAGACAGCTCAGCTCCCCCCCTTCACCCTAAATGAATTATCTGGCCCAAATTGTAAATAGTGCTGAGGTTGAAAACGCTGATCAGGGTAAGGATGCTACTTGTGCAGAGACTTTAGGACAAAGCAGTGGGACAGCAAATAAGATGATTTCCTGCAGCACCAGAGAGGTGGGCCTGGCATCCTAGCAGACCAAAGGCAGAAACTAGGTGCCTAACTCTGGCACATACCCGCAGTCACTTTAGCTTCAAGAGCCTCCACGTCCCCAACCTGAAAAGTGGAGATGGCAAGCACACTTACTACGTGGTAGGCTTGACACTTTGTGAACTCCATAAAAATACATAAAAATAATAGCTACCATTTCATGATTAGAGTATTTGGGGAAAGGTGGGCAAATCCTATCTTAACATAACTAATACTGTTCCCTGAGAAGGTGACAGAAACAATCTCTAGAGTCTAGTCAAATAACAGTACAACAATATTAACAGCTAACCTTTGTGGAACTTGTGCTGTGGCCTAGCTACTCCCCCTTCTGTTCTAAGCATGTTCCACAGATTAATCCATTTGACCCCCATAATGACAGTAGTCTTCCTGTTTTGTTCTTACAGGCAAGAGACTGGGGGCACAGTGGCACTGTTCAAGGCCACACAGACAGGATGGGCAGGGATGGGAATGCAAATGGTCTGGGGTTCATGAGAAGGAGAGTGCCCCAGGTGTTGGCAGAAGACAAGGACTTCGTTCGTACCACACGGAACTTCTTGGGCAAGAGGATGGCATAGGCCCTGCCAGCAAGTCTGAGAATATATAGGCTACACCTAAGACGGACAGACAGACAGACACACACACACAGTTATCCCAGCACAAGGACCAAAAATAAAACTGGGAAAGTAAAAAAGAAAGAAACTAAGCATACAGAAATAATGCCCTCTTTTCTTTCCAGTCAGAGCAATAAAGTAGGAAAGTCCCCCAGAAGCAAACACAGGAATTAGAAGGCGCGGACACACCCACACACACCCACAAGCCCCTCCCACATCTTCCCAGCCCTGACGAGAAACCAACCCCCAGCAGGCAGAATGGCAGCAGCTAAAACTGAGGTTCCAGAGGCCTTTGGCAGTGCTCCAAGGGCGTGTGACTACACACTGTCAGGGCAGTAACTTGGGCCAAACGTGGCCTGCACAACTGCCAGGTTCTGGGGTGAGAGGAGGGAGACAGGGGGACAGCTCTAAGCCCCACGCCTAAGCTAGTTTTCCCTCTCCTGCCGGTGCGCCATGTATACACTCCTTTAACCAAAGCTTAATTGGCAAGAATGAAAGCAACATCCAGAATTTGAAAGCTGTGCCATGCTCCTGGGTCACTGTCTACAGATCTGGAAAACTCCAAATGAGGGGCTGCACTACACTCTTCCCAGGAGGACCGGGGTGGGTGGGAGAGGCACTAAAAGCTGGACAATAGTGAACATCCTCCCTGCACCTTCTAGCTGACTAAGAGGGAGACTTTGTTAGTGCTGGAGATGAGAGCATAGCATATCAGGTCAACACGATACACATGGGGACACGGACAAAATTCTGAAGTTTCCATATGGAATGAAGTTTATGAAGATGCTATCACGGTTGTGTTGTTCTTTCATAAAAGTGATTTTTCAGTATTTCTTGAGAAGAATGACAGTTTCAAAGTGTTTTAATTGTAGTTCTTTAAAAAGACATTGCCAAAGAAAACTTGAAAAATTAACTCAGAGAAATGGTCCCAGTCTTCCAACCGGGAGCAGTCCCCAAGCTTGGTTCTTTTTTGGATATTCCTTCTTTCAGGGAACTTCCCATCTTTACAGATAAGTCAAGGCATGTGGTTGGAAGTGTGAATTCTGAAGCCCGCTGGTCTGTGTTCAAATCCTAATTCTGCTACTTACTGTGTGACTGTGAGCAAGTCACTTAACTTCTCTGAGCTTCAATTTTTCCTTGTATAGCATGAGAGTGTATCCCTCATTAGGTCATTGTGAGCATTAAATGATAAATCACTGTAAAGGGACACAATGACAAGCAGGAGCACAATGCCTGTCCCATAGCAGTGTCACACAAGCAGAGTTACCACCATTAAGGTATTGAGGATCACACTTGTGCTGCTGAATCTCAATGTTATTCACCTTCTGATTTTTTTTTTTTTAAGATTTTATTTTTAAGTCATCTCTACACCCAACGTGGAGCTTGAACTCACAACCTCAAGATCAAGAGTGGCACACTCCACTGACTGCACCAGACAGCACCCCACCCTTCCCACCTTTCTCCTACGCTTTAGGCTCATGTCTTGATTTGCTGACCCTCACTTCCATTTTCCTTCCCCAAATAGCGGCCATGCTTACAGAAGAGATTCTTTACAAGCCACACAAGTAAAGCAGTATGTGTCAGCCTTGCCTCCTTATGATCTCTCTCAACAGTCCCTTCCTTCCCAGCCAGTCAGGCGTTAAGCCAAAGTGCTACTACAGTCCTCTCTTCATGGGCTTTCCTGGCCCATCCTCATTCCATGTGCACAGCACCCTCAGAAACAACTTCTCTGAGCACCTCCTGAGGCACTACTCAGTGCTTAAAAGCATGCCTGGTACACAGGAGGGGCTCAATTCATGGTAGTTGAAAACCTCTGTGAGTGAAAGAAAAAAATCTGCATAGAAATTCTCATATGCGATATCATATAAATGAGACATTGTGGCCAGGTCAGTGGGATCTACCAACAGTACATATTACCTGGCAGAAGAAGACAACATGTGTTTGCTCTCATATCACCCCATTTGCTCGCTTATGACAAGAGTGTGAAGAAGAGCGGGGATTATTATCATTATCAGTTTTCTAAATTTTTATTATTTTTTTAAAGATTTTATTTATATGTCAGAGAGAGAACAAGCAGGGGGAATGGCAGGCAGAGGGAGAAGCAGGCTCCCTGCTGAGCAATGAGCCCAATGCAGGACTCCATCCCGGGACTCCGGAATCGTGACCTGAGCTGAAGGCAGCACTTAACCAACTGGGCCACCCAGGTGCCCTATCAATATCAGTTTTTTAATCCCCATTATTCACGAGAGGAAAGTGTAAAGCTCCACAGAGAAGCTACAGGACTTGGTGACTGTCACACAGGAAATGGCTTGATCTAGAACAGGCTTCCAGAATCCACATACAGGGTTATTATCAACGAGAAACTAAAGCGCTCATTTCTATTCCAAAACATCTTATTAATTTGTTCATGTCTTAGGACAAGGTCAGCAAACTTTTTCTGATAAGGGCCACGTAGTAAATATTTCCAGTCTTGTGGGCCATATGGTCTCTGTCACAGCGATTCAACTCTGCCACTGGAGGAAGCAAGCAGCACTAGACAAGACAGAAATGAACAGGCGTGGCATGTTCCAATAAAACATTATTTATAAAAACATACTACAAGCCAGATTTGGCTTAGTTTCCTGACCCCTGCTTTAAGATAAAGGAAATTAAAACTATCCCTTCTTATAGTAACTGGACATGTTCCTATAAAATCCATTCTTTTCTTTGCTTCCAGGGTAAAGATAGACTATGACAGCCATATGTCACAGAGATGTGGGAAGTATTTTAAGGATGCTAACACTATAGTACATGTAGTATTTATATGCACTATGAATGTGTAAGGTCTGCACATTTCCTTCAAAACTAACCTCATGGACACATTTTTATTAGTTAGGGAGGTCAATATGTCTATCATAAATACATTTTAAAATTCCTTCCTACATATTCTGTCTATTGGGATTATTTATCGTGCCTTGCTCCCTGGCCAAGAGCCAGGCAGAATATGGGAGTTTTAATACCTTTAATCCATTACATGTATTTTTTTTAGAGCTCCATAAGACAAAATAAAATGCACTCTCATGGTCATATATGCAATAAACCTAATATGCCACTTAATATTTCATGTCCCATTTTATATTTCAGTTGTGAGAGTTTCCAGCCTTCAGCGTGCAAAATGACATATTTTTCAGCCACCTTTTTGCTCTGATTTTTTGTTGTTGTTTAGATAGCAGACAACTCGTAAACAATAAATCTCACTATGGACTCTGAGGGGTGACTATTGTCACTCCCCAATATTCTGAGGAGGTACTGAAAGGATTGTCCACTGACACACACCACCCAGTTCATGGCAACGTGAACTGGCCATGCTTATTTTTAATTAGGCGTGTTACCTTGCTTTGACAAAGAGGTATACATTTATTTTTAGGGATATTTGTATGGTAAGTGGAGATCTCCACAGATGGTCTGGTCACTGAACCACACCTTCAGGAATCCACGCCAATGTGTAAGGTCCTTCCTCTTGAACCTGAGCTGCTACTGTGATTTCCAGCTGATCAATAGAATGTGGCAAGAGTAATGCTGTGTGCTACATGAGGCTAGGTCCCAAGAAGCCTCACAGCTTCCATCTGGGTTTCTGGGAATGCTTATTCTAGGGGAAGCCATGTACAGGGCCTTGTGACCACCATGCCATAAGGAAGCCCATGTCCTAAGAGGAGGCCACGAGGAAAGAAAGACGCTATGGCAGTCTCTGGCTGTTCTAGCAACCTCAACTGGGAAACTTGACACGTGACAAGCCTTCTTGAACATCTAGCCAAGTCAAACCCAAAGGTGAGTCCAGCCCCGGTCACTTGCAACTGCAGCCACGTGAAAGAGCCCAAGTGAGACAGAACCTCGAAAGTTAATGATAAATTGTGTTTCAAGCTACTAAGTATTGAGTCGGTTTGTTAAATGGCAGTAAGTGAAATAGTTTTATAATTGTTAATTAAAGATTATTTTGGTGGAGAACTTGTAGAAAGGGCTTACTTCAACTCTTTCAGAATCTGATAGATGATAATTCAGCATCTCTACACTTTGCATGCACTCTTGTCAGGTCCAAAAGCAACTGGAATAATTCCATCTAAAAATTATTAAGAAATTCTGCATGAAAAGGAGTATAATAATTGCTCAGCTATAAATTCCAAGAGAGTCATGATTAAAATAACATAGAAAAAGGCTCTTAAATTGTTTTTAAAGTTGACTGGAATGCAATGGGCCCCATTTTCCCCCCTCAAATTGCTTACTAAACTCATTCATATCCACCTGAGCCCACATGTGAACACCACCTGCCTATCACCTGCACACACCCTCTTTTATTCTGAGATACAGATGTCTGCTTATAGGGTCGTTGTACTTTTATTTGTTCCTCCAGGGGACAGAATGAATTCTTCTCCCCACACTGGACATTGCAGTTCAAAATAATAGCAAAAGACCTGCAGGTAATGGGCTATAATGCTCACTTGATACCCACTAAGGGAGGGTTTAGATCACTTGCTTTCCGTTACCTTTCGTGAAACATCTGGTTCATATGAGCCAGTTAAAAGTGCATACATCTGTAAATAATAAGCCTGTGTGTGCACATAATTTAATGAATTAGGACATAAAAAGGAATTGAACAGTAGGGGCACAGCAATTAGAGTAACTGCCCATTTTGTTAAAAATGTATTGTTTCCAGCTTTCACTTGGAAACCCTTTTATTCTGTGGGTTCTGAGGCTTCCAACTTTCTTATTTCCCCCTCCCAACAAAGCAAATAGGAGTTTACTTCGCATAGTTGGCAGAGGGAAGGCTACCCACATTAGACAAAGCTGGGACGGGAACTTCCAACTGCTTACTCTTACCTGGGACACCTGAATTGGATATTAGAACCTGCCTGTGCCTGGGAACTCTCATCTGTACAACCGAGCAATAACACTGCCTTCCCCAAATGACATAATTCATTTGGTGCACTTGGCAGATAATATGCACTTAATAAATATTAATTATGATGATGGTGGTTTTGCATTCTAATGAAAATCAATCACAACTTGAAATTATTTGAGGCCCAGGTAGGGGGAACAAACCTTGTTCAAAAGTTTCTCTTGATTTTTGATTTGGTCTTATTTCTATTTACCTTCTTTACATCATTTCTTGGGATAGACAATAAAAAAAGGGGGAGGAGTGACCATGGGTAACAGGGTCTGGGTAACAGGAAGGATCATCTAAAAATCCATTCCTAGGGTATCAAAACAAGTGCCAGAAGTCCAAGAAAACCTTCCATATCCATTCAGGCCAGTGTTCCGGCTAACCCATTGATAAGGGCTTGCCATAACAGCCAACCTGAACTTCCCAAGTTTTGACAGCTCCCTCCGAGTTTCCTTCAGGTGTTCGGAGGGGCCCAAAAACATACAAATAAATCAGAGACCACTTGAGACGTTCTGAATTTTAAGTTTGTTATTGCTGAACTATCCACATCTTGTTTCTTGAGCACCTACTGAGCCCCGGGCACTGGGTTACAAAGCAGAGCACACATACATGAGCAGGAGAAGGGGACTCTGGGAGAGACAGCATGGCATTTCCTAGAACACACAGTGAGCCTTCCCTACAGTGTGGCCTGTTCCTCTCTGCCTCCCTGAAGTTGAAGATATTTCAAATGAGTTGAATGTAGCTTGAAAATGTAGGCTGAAATGAAGATATACTGTGTGTCCATTTGAAAGCCAAGAGGGCAGGGAGCACAGGAATAGAATTTGATGCCACGGGACACGATTGCTACATGAAATAGAACTCAAGTCCAGCCCACTGGGATGCTGGGAAAATCTTGGTTTAGTTCTGTAAAATGTTAGTCAAGTGCTGCTACGCATTTGCCAGGCCCCAGGAAAACTAGTTCCACCCAGAAGGAAAACAAGTTAAACAATGACTGAAATCACCACCCTACTTACTCTGTTTACATCCTCCAACAGTCTATTCACCATCTACATAAAGAGATAATTAGAGCTCCTTAATAGCAATAGGAAAGAAGAATGGCAAAAGGGAAAGGGAACTCAAGAGAAGGAACAAACATTGAAAAAATATTAATAGCTGGAGTATGGGGAAGCTTCGTTGTTCAATACAGTCACCACCAGCCACATGCAGCTACTGAAACCTCGATAGATTAAAATGAAATAAAAAATTCAGTTCCTCAGACATATTAGCCACATTTCCAGTGCCACACAGGGCAAGCAGCTACATAATGGACAGTGTAGCATTATAGATCATTTCCATCACTGGAGAATGTTCTATTGGACAGCACTGGTAACTAGTCCACCAAGTAGTGCTGTGCTTGAACATATCCACTGACTTCACCACAGTTAATTCAGTGCTGACCAAGCACTCAGTACTATCCTAGGACTGGAAAACAAAAGAACACAGTATTGGAATTCAAAAACTCCCCAGGTTCGAAAGGGAACCCAGTCAATAATACAAAACAGAAACACACACACCAGCAGGAGAAGTGGGTAGAAACACAGAAAACAAACCTGGTAACTTTAATGGTACATATTGATGGTGAGTATCCAGGTATTAGCTATAAAACTTTTTGGCTTTTCTGAAAATATTTCAAAAATATTTTCAGAATAAAATGTGGGGGAAAAGGTCCATTTACTCAGTACCATACATATCAGGGTCTTTAAATACACTCTTATTTAAGGCTATGACAGGTTTGCAAGGTAAGCATCATGGACCCATTTTACAGATGGGAACAACTGAGGGAACCTGGAGCTCTAGCTCCCCCAGCAGAGGCAGTGCATGAAGAATGCCCACCTGCCCTGTATCACAGTGTCCCAGGGGCACAAGACCACACTGTACCCTGTAACACATGGTAGCATCTCACAGATTTCGATCTGCTTCCCTTCAGAACCTACTATATGACCTCTAGTAAGTCACCTCATTGCATCCATCTGTCTCTATTTCCCCAACATAGATAATTCAGCCACCATTTCAAACAGGTGGACAAACAAAACCCCAGGTAGCACATGGCATATAAAAATCCAAAACACAGCACTGCCTTTCAAATCTACTTGAAATCACTGAAGTAAGAGCATTATGGGCAAGACCAATAATCATGATTACTTGTGCAAATTTCATTAAGTAGTAATAGTTTTGTTAGGTTTGGGACCCTCTAAAGAAAAAAGAGATACTTAAAACAGGTGGCAAATCCCCAAAGGGCAACATAACTTCATCCTCTCTTAGGAAACCCTCCTCCTCACCCCACTTTTTAAAGTTTCGGAAGGTGCAATAGTGATGCTTCACGCAGAGGTTCCCACTAGAGGAATCATGAGCAGCCATCTCTGTAGGAGGGTCACCAGTGAGCCGGAATAACCCGAGAAACCTCATTCCCCTCACCTTCCTGTGATTCCTCCGTTAATACAAGACTCATCCTGACCCCGACTCCTGCGAGCCTGGACGGACGAGGCCCATGCAGACTTCAGCCACCAACAGGATGGAGAACAGGCACAAAAGAGGATAAAACGGCCTCAGGGTTTCTTCCAGCCTTTCAAGAGCTGTGTCTTCTATTTGAGAAATAATGTCGTCAGAGGGACCGATGTGAGTGACGGCTCCTCACTTCGCTCTTTTCCACGTTTCCCCCAAACCAACACACACCGTGGTCCTTCCCAGGCATTATCGGGGCGTTAAGGAATTTTCCAGGAATTCTTCCCGCAGGCGACGGAGAGGACAGACTTCAACTGGAAGTGAGGAACTCCACACGGAGGACGGCGTCTCAGCCTCCCCGGGATGTCACCCCCAGCTCTGCGCCTCGCCGTCCGCGTGACTTCGCACACCTCCGCCCCTCGTCTGAGACAAAACCGCCCCCCACCCCGTAAAATGGGGACACTCGCACCTTCCACCCAGGATTGTCTGTGAGGATGAACGGAGGACAACGGACCCAGTCACCAGAGTAGAATTTCGTAAAATAGGTCAGCCGCCGAACAACAGCCAACTCACAGCCCACCGTCCTTCGGTTCAGGCTCTGCTGTCAGGAGACAGTCATCTCCTCCTCCGAGCAGGTGCACGCGTGACGACTGGGGGGGCGGGGGCGGGCGCTAGGGATGGCTGCCCTTGCTTTGCCAATCTGCATCCAGAGGCGGATTTTTTTAATTTTTTGGATCTGGGCTGGCCCCGGGGCTGCTACACCGACAGAGGATAGGGCTTGTGACTCCACACCCCCTCTGCATCCTGCCCTTCAGGGGACGGGGCGCTTCCGCTTCCGCCTTCCCTTCCAGGATGCTGCTGCCATGCGGGGAGAAGCACGGGCCACATGCAGCGCCTCCAGTTGCCAGCCCTCGCAGAGCTCTCTGCCAACGACCGACGTCGACTGCCAGCCATGGGAGCGAGCCTTCCGGGACTCGCAGCCCGCGCCGCCTCAGCCGACATCCCGTGCAGCGGAAGACCTGCCCAGCTGAGCCCAGTCCATCCGCAGGCTAATGAGATCATAAATTGTTAGGCCACAAAGTCTGGGGGCGGCTTGTTCCATTGCGAGAAGTCAAAGAAACAACCATAAAGGAAGGAGAGATTTTTTTTTTTAAAGCTACTCTGAGGCACACCCCAAAAGAACATTATTAAACACACACTCTGGAAATAGCCACGAGAGTCTTCACAAAGCAAGTTTAGATGGTATGCACTTAATCCACTGCTCAGGAGAAGTTTAAAATGCAGCCACCTAAACCACCTTTAGAAATTACCAGTGAAGCCTCCACATGAGAAAGCTGTGGTTCCAGTGGCTTTTAGTCCTTTCCATAATCAAAGTCATGTGCAAAGTCCCAGGGAGATACTTGCATTTGTGTTATAAGGGGGTATGTCACGGTGACTTGTCTATACAATTTCTCCCATACCTTAAGAGTCCAGAAAGAGAAGGGACAAAATAGGAATCATCTTGGTGTTGCCCACAGAACAGAACATACCAGAGCACCTGGAACATGTGAGACACCCAACAGGTGTTTGTAGAGAGACAATGCAAGAGCTAATCCTTCAGTGAGTGATACAGTGGACTGCACCCCTGACACATCTTTGGGTGAAGCTGTATTGTGACAACGCTCACCTGTGAAAATCAACCATTTGTACTAAATCTGGGGGTCTGGTAAATGCATGTCACTGACTCAGGGCCAATGCTACCCAAATTGTGACAAATGGGAAGTACTGGGACCTAGGTTATGAGCCACAGACAGGGGAACCATCTCACTGAGGACAAGAAATACCAACTGAAACAGTATATTCACTATGAGCAAAGACACATGAGCCACAGGTGTCATGCTGGAATCCGAGCAGAAGGAGGTCTGTCTCCTCGGTGGCTTCTGTACATTTTCTGGGTGAGAATAGAATCCTCAGGATCTCTGATCTTTCTGCAAATCCTGCAACGTAGACATTATTGTTCCCATTTCCTGGCTGTAGAAATCAATCCTGTATCAAGTCAGGCTCCTCCCATGACCTCAGACCAGCAAGCAGTGGGAATACAGGTGGAGAGACACACGGGAGGGTAGTCGATGCAAGGGGGCACACAGAAGGGAAGCATTAAAACTCCCAGAGAGTGACAACTTTTCACAGCCTCTCAGCAAGAAAATCATTATACTTTCTTCTCCAGAGAGCTCTAGAGGGACAGGTGATAGGGTAACCTTTGTAACAAGAGTACATGCAACGTCTGTACTCTAGAAGCCCAACATGGGTTTCTGGAAACTCTTGCCCAAGTAGCAGAGAGATCCCCTGTTCATCTGCATCCTCCAACTTTTCCTGCAAATCCAAACCTGTTCATCCTATCTCTAATTCCTATTGTTCCCTCTGATAAGCAGGGCCCCAGTGAACAATTAAAGCTTTCAATAAATAATCTCTAAGCACATTCATTTGATTGACTGTTATTTGATACAGCAGTTAGTTTCAATGGGGCAGTTAATATTGATCACATAAAGTACTCCAGACAAACATGAAACAGTTCCAGAACTCCATGGATTATTACCCTTTATCTGCCAGTCATCTGGGTTACTTGTAATGGTCACGGAATTTAAAATCAATAATAACAATTAGTGTTCTGTACACCAAAACGGATGAATCATGTGAAATGGGTTTTCATATAAAATCAAAGGTAAGGCAGTCTGCACCACGGAAAAAGGCTCTCTGAATTTCCAGCATATACTTGGCAAGGGACTTTCAGGCAAGTCTCCCACACAGGCAGCGAGGGAGAAAGAAAGGTATTTAGGAGAAGATGTGGCCATAAAAACGCATGTGAAACCCCTGACAGTCTTAATCCAAAACGATAAAACATAAAAGATAAAAAGTGATCAAAACAAGCGCTAACAAACGTAGTAAAATTAATGGGACTAGCAATTTCCTTCCTCTGAGATATGCTTCTAGCTACCTTTTTCGGCTTCTGATTCATAGGCATTAATTGTGATTTTTTTTTTTTTGGTAATAAAATGCCAACAACGGTATTTTAGCTCCATGGCACCACTACTGTAATGTCTGGATAATTAAAATGCAAAGCAACAGAGAAATGTTTCATCATTAAACTGTAACCAGCGCACTATGTGAAATCATCCATTCCAAAGACTTGTTTTTCATCAATTATTTGTTATTTATCTGATGTAAATATAAGAAGGGCTAATTAAAATGTATGCCTTTTTATACAGCTTCTTGTCATTAAAGCCAATGAAAGCATTCTGAGGACCATAATGAAATAATTATGTTTGCCTTTAAGAATTCTCTTCAATAACACATGGCAGTACTGAGCTAAATTAAAACATCAGGAACTAAATTTCGCTTGCCTCCATTTCCATTTTAGTTAATTATACCCCCAAGCTTTCCAATAGACCAGACCCTAAAAAATCTTTTGAAGCTGAAACAACCTTCAGATCATCAGCCTTTTTATAATCATGGACTTTGATAACAAGACATAGGTACTGTAGACCCAAAAGCTTTAACATTTTTGAGAAGAGGCATTTAGTAGATGAGGTCTTCATTTGCTCTGGAAATTAGAGAAAAAATGAGATAAATGTGATCCAAATGTTCTTCTCCCAGTTAACGGATGCTCTCGTGTTACTGGATCTCGCCTGCGTTACTGCTACCAGAGTATTTTGGAATCAGCTAATTGGTTTTTCCTGACGTGGTAAAATGCAATCTGTGGCGAACAGTAATTGATCAATAATAACAAAAACAAACATTTCTCTCTGCGTCAAATTAGGAGAGTCACCCCTAACTTGGTACTTAAACTTGCAAACAACAACAACAACGACAGAGCAATCTTTAAGAAAGGAGTAGACACAGGAGAACTTATGAACTGGAAAAAAATAATATAGGCTTTCATTTGAGTTTCTCCTCCAGACCTCCAACAGCAGATACTTGGGAAGGCAAAAATAATCTGCGTTTAAGAGAACTAGGAAGACGGGAAAGAGGAGAGCAAAAACTGCGGGGCGCTGTCAGCGCTGGTGGCAGATGAGATGGTTTTAGCAGGGCTGTCACAGGACGCGGGTGGGGGTGGGAACTTGGTACTTAGAAAAGTAAACAGAAGTACCAGGGATTAATTCTGACAATGTGAATTCCCTCCCATTTTGTTAGAAGCGGAGAGCTGGGGGGCTCATGGGTGATGGGATTTGTTGACTGCTGGATAGACCGGCTCAAGACGCATCAGAGGAAAACTGGGGACAGCTGGGAAACAAATAGCTCTTCTAGAACAACGTAAAATGGCCATTATAGTCTCAGAATCGGCTCTTCATACAATCAGTCCCTTCCGCCCACGCTTTCTTGGTGCCCCCCACTCCCAGCTGGCTCAGTTCATCAGCAGTGGGGGAGGCCTGGAGACTCCTGGAATCCATGTGCCCTGACGAGAGGAAATGCTTGGCCAGGCTGGGTCGCCTGGCTGACGTCAGTTCCTGTTATCCTCGCCTTATCGTGCAGGGGACCAAGAGTCTTATCTTACTGAACGGGCCCCCCTTTCAGCTCCCCACCCTGCAAGCCCAGAGAAAAAGCAAGTCAGCAGTTCCACTGCCTGCCTGAATTCTCATCTAAGAAGCTCAGAAAGCTCAAGACGAATAATATAATACCTGTAGACTCAACCTTACTACTTCCTAGGGGGAGAGAACTTCGGCAACTTTATTTTTTATTCTCTTTTTTTTTAGATTTTTTATTTATTTATTTGACAGAGAGAGAGGGATCACAAGTAGGCAGAGAGGCAGGCAGAGAGGGAGGAGGAAGCAGGCTCCCCGCTGAGCAGAGAGTCCGATGTGGGGCTCGATCCCAGGACCCTGGGATCATGACCTGAGCCGAAGGCAGAGGCTTTAACCCACTGAGCCACCCAGGCGCCCCCTATTTTTTATTCTTTTAAAGGAGTTTAGAGGTGTGGCAGGAGGCAGGAATCAAACTTCTTAGTGATGAAGTAAGGCAGCCAGAAAGGAAAAGAGGAGACTTCAGAACAACATATTGACTGATGAGGTTGTGTTATTAGATCTTATGGATGGGGAAGGTTATCTCATCTTCTATTTAACAAGACATACTTAGGCCAAGCCACTTAAAGACAGGATACTGATAAATCTGGAACCCGAGTTAACGCCACTCTCCATTCTCCATCACCACCCATTTCAACTTTCTAAGAAGAAGGGGGCCAAGAACTGATACAGATTTGGTCAGAGTGATTCAATTTAATAAGTCTACCCCTCCCCCACTCCCATGCACACATGTGCTGGAATCAAAACCCGTCATAATACTTAATCCATTCTGCAAGGGGTGCTTTCTATTTACAGATCTACAGTTTGCCACAAAAGGAATTCATGTTCAGAAGAATGACCCAGAAGCACAAGGCATCTTCAGTCATAACGGAAAAATGAAGCTGGGAGCACTCCAGCTATATTGACCATAGAATCCAAACAAAGACTTTCTGTGCCACTCCTGGGTTCAAGGAGCAGCCTCAGAAATGTCGTAATATTGAAATATCTGGCATATTTCCATGATTTATGTGGGAATTGTGGCAGTATATCTGAAAGTGGGTTATTCTAGAAAATCAGAGATGTATGATTGCCCTAACTACCCTATAATCTGAAAGGCAAGATTCTAACATTAATATCTTTTGGAAACGTTTTTAGCCAAGATTTTTCTGATTAACCCTCATCAAAAGCTCCTATTTCCGAAAGAATGTATTTAACTGATAGTTAACTGAATCTATAGTGGAACATTTTAAGTATAAAAATGTCATTTAAAGATAAATTTATCGGCACTTACATGTAACTCAAACTATATAGATGATTCTTCTTAAGATGTTCTAAAATGCATACAGCATTTATTGTTTAATAAAACCGGTGTGACTTGAAGAGAGTTGTGTATTTTGCATCTTGGTTTCACATCTCCATTTTCCTCCTAGAGAATAACTTTCTCATTTAAAAATCCCTGGCCGTTTGTAAAGAAAAAAAAGAAAAAGGCCTAATTTTAAAGATTATAAATTCCGTGAGAGCAGAATTTATAATCTCTATCATCTCTCATGTATTCCTTTCTGGGAGTTTATTGATGCTTGTAGAATGTACAAAGGGGAAAACAGTTAAGATTTTCTTTCCTTTTCATTCATTTTCATTTCAAGATTTTCATTACATCTCAGGGGCCTCACATGCTGAAGGTAAATTACAAGCATCTGAGAACCAGAAGAACTTTCTTTTACTTTTATGTTTTAAAGAAAAGTTCATGACAATACTGACTGGTTATACATGGTGAGAGGCAGGCTTCCAGAAATGAGAAGAAAACTTATGATTCAGGTCAATTAACCTATCAGAAATGGCCATTCTGGTCATTTATCTAATAAGGCAAATATATATATATTAAAGGCCTATTTTAGAGCAAAGGCTTTGCATTTGGGCTGGTGAGTCAAATTCTAACTGGAACTTACAGATCAATTCCATAGCCTAAGTTTAAGCGGACAGAGTTGTACCCCTCCCGTTTTATTTTTTGGAATCTACATTGTATGGTGATAAAATTTAAACTCATATGTTTTTTTTTCCCCCTGTAGGTTACACATCAGCAATTCCTACTCAAAGTGCCATGTTATCAGCATGCTGACAAAATTCTAGTGTTTTTTTTTTTTTTTTCCTACAGGGAAGGATAACTTTGTGAATCTTCAGCTTGTTTTCAAATAACCCTCCCCTGCACTCTATCCTGCACTCAGAAATGTAAGCAAAATCCCTTTTCTTTCTTCTTTCTGATGGTATTAGTTACCACTGTCATGTAGCGGAGAAGCAGAAAATTATGTCCTACTTTAGAAAAACAATTGAGCCTTTTCATCGAAATATTTATTCAAAACCCCATTCAATTCATACGCTGGCTGTCAGTCTTTATTTAGTCTCTCTTTCAGAGAGTATCTTTGATTTTGCCACTTTGACCCCAATTTATATCTCACTAGGAGAGGATTTGGATACTGTGTAGTACTTAAAATTCAGGTCCCAGGGTTTTGAGTAGGGGACTTTTTTTCCTTAATCACACATCACTGTTTGTTTTTAAAACAGATTATTTCTCATTAATGGGCAAAATACTATTTCAAAAGGAAAATATTTTTTTCCTTTTTTCTTTTGATGGGCTGAGCATGGAGACAACAGGGAAGCGGGCCAAGAAGTTGTCACACTCATGATTTCACCGAAAGCAACTATATTTAGACCACAAATATTAGGATTTATCCTATGCCCACTGAGCAATTAATGCTGAAAACATCTGGAGCAGCCCTAAAACCAAGATAATCCAGGAGGCATATGAATAGAAACTTTGTGACTATGATACCTTCCAGGGGCAGTTTTAAATCGTATTATTTATACCACATTCCCTTATAGCCTGCTAATCCTGACTTCGAATTTTTATAACAAGCAATTCGCAGGCCCTACTCCAATCCGTAGCTGGTCGGTGTGTCATTTTTCTGTCGTTAAAATTAAAAAAATAAAAAGAATATTCTAACACCTTTCAAACACGGCTTCTGGTGTGTCTTCCAATCAAACTACACACACACATACACACCCTGTAAAAAATAGAATCTGAAAGCAGAAAATACTTTTAGTCGGAATTTACAACTATTTTTCCCCTTTGCCCACTGTTTCTCTGTGTTAAGGGCACAAACAGATCTGCTTCTCGTCAAAACAGTCATTAAGTAAAATGGAAAAGGTTGTGGTTTTTATGTTCTTACTTATCCAAGTAAAGCCCTCAAATGCTTTTATTTCAAAAGTCCTAACTACCCATGCCGCCCTGAACCAAACACCATGTGGCAGACATTTGTTAGAATTTTTATTTATGCTTAAAAACTTAATCTCTTGAACAACTAACTGACCGTCATAAAGGGATTTATGGAGGATAAGCAACCCTGCAGGGACATAAGCAATTTTTACAATTTATTCATTTAACCTAGAGCTGGGGGTGTGGATTTAGAACCCTTGTGAAATTGATCACAATAAGCACTAATTGCCCTGCTTACAAAAATAAGACACTGGAATTTCTGAAATCCCTTTGTCAAATGCCTTTATTTACTTTTTCTAATGCAAGTTTCTTTGATTAGCTGAACTTTGCTGTTATCAACACTTCTTGCTTATCGGCTGGTTCTAGGCGAATGACACATTCACCACTCGCTCTCCCTAGATAAGGCAAATCCCTTGTTTAACTTGTTCAAGAACAAACAAAGCTTTTCCCCCTACTCCTACAACTTAATAGGCATGTTTGGAGGGTTAATTACAAAACGGAGAATGTCTACTTGTAAAGGCTCTATTAGGTCTAATAGCTTTCCGCCAAGGGTCCTGAGCAATTTTTTCCCTTCGTTAAAAATATGTTTCATAGAACTTTCTCTTAGAAGAAAAAGTTCTGCAGAGCCCCAGTTCCCTGAGATTCCAAATGAAACTATTCACACTCTTTTAACTGCTACAAACAAGGACAGGTCTAAAAGATCTGTTAGTGGGTTGTAAAATTATTTTGTAACACTCGGTTTCTTTGAATTCTCCAGAAAGAAAACAGGCATTAGGAAACAAAAGGCATTTCGGGAGCAGCTGAAGATGAAGATGCCTTCTGAAAACTATATTCTTTTTGCCCTGGTTATGGCTCTACGAAATATTAAGTCAGACAGACAGGCTGTTGGCATCAAATGGTTATTGATTTTTCAGCTACAAACCTGTTGATTTCCTGGCCCAAGAAGCAAGTCTTTATTGCTAAGACAAAGTTTCAGAGAGAGCAATTTAAATCTAGTCACCGTCCCCTCTCTCTCCCTTTTCTTCTCCCTCTTTACATAAGCCACCATGTTATTAGGAAAACTCAATTTCTTCCAGTTAAACTTTGACCTCTTTGAAAACAAAGATTTAAAATGTCATTTTCAGGCTAATGCTCCAATGAATTGTCAAATAAAGTACTAAAAACATTTTGATAGATAGCTGAGCCATTTATCTAAATCACTGTCAGGGCAGCCACACATCCTGCAGGCTCCCACCACAGCCACCCGAAGGTGGGATTTTCTGGGACTTCTGGTCATTTCTTAAGCCTGCAGCCACACTAGTGCTGACCAGATGCGTGCCTCGGCATTGTGTCAGCATCAGATAACCACATAGTCAATATTTTTTTTTAAAAACTGGGCTACTACACTTATATTTCCTCTCCTTTAACTGATGTCCAGGTTCTGGGATGGACTGCAAGATATGGAAATAATGGATGGCTCAGCCCAAGGGGTGTTCATTGCCAGTAGTTTTCTAGCAAAACAGCAACTTCTTAGAGCAACAAAGTGACTTGGAAAGGTGGCAGCAGGGTCAATGCTAAGAAATATTGCCTTTCCTTAGCAAGGAAAACATTGGAAGCAGTAGCTTTAACTGGTGGTTTATGAACTTCAGGAACAGCAGCCACCCTAATTAGGCTAAATTCCTTGCAAGGACAATGTCATATTTTAATTACTTTGGACTGCTGAAACACACAAGGGGGGAATATATACAACTAGCAGCTAATCCAAAGAACAGCAAAGTTAAATTCCCCTCTGCATACATTTTAGTAAAAACTGCACAATGTGTCAAATTGCCTTACTTGAAGAATGTTTCAAAGTCCTGTGGTCACACTCTACTTTTTTCCCCCCCTCCATGCATATTTTTAAAACTGTTTTCAAGAGACTGTAAGGCTGGTAAGGAGAGGAGCGGGGGTCGGGAGGGGTTGTTCGGGAAGAAAACATCTAAGAGGAAATTTTCAGCAGAGGGAATCAATATGTACGCCAGCATATCACACCCTTTCAGCATTAAATCATTAAATCCTTTGTCTTGCTACCAATGCAGTTTGTTTCCAATGTCTTCATTGCATGCAAGAGAGACAATTCATTTTTTTTTTCTTGGTAGAAGAAGGGAAAAAATAAACCTACATTGAGCAGTGTGCCGATGCTGCCATTCGGTTTGGGTCAATCCACTGAAGCATGCTTTGAGAGCTTTCTCCTGGAGCATGCAGGAAGACGGACTCGCAGTGTAGAAATCCAGGATTTGCCCAGGACTCACTGACAGAACATCCATACAGTCAAACATGATCTCCCCTGCACCGAATGTCTGCAAAAGTGCTTATCCTCTAGGTGTGGAGGCAAATGGCATAGAAAAGTCCACCCAACTCCATCAAACTCTGCCCCTTTTTTGGCACGTAGGCTGTTGGTCTTTTTCCCAGCCCCGAATCATGAATTATGACAGACAAGCCAGCTAAAAGCCTGTAATTGATCCAAATGATCATTTACCATTTTCCAGGCTTGCTCGGCCAATCCAGCCGGGGCGGGGGTTCCCAGAAAGATCCCAAGTTCTCCTTCCAAGCAAATGCCTGCAAAAAGCCTTCCGAACGCGGTCCGGATCCTACCCCGACGGTGCCCAGACAAATCCTGCCCGGCTCGCTCGCGTCCTCGGCATCCCAGTCCTCAAACAGCTCGCATGGGGGAATTCTGGTCCCCCCTTTGGCAAAGAATAGACCCTCCTGCCTCTGAACAGCTCACTTCCTACTACTTCTGTCACACAGAATGAAAGATTGAATTGCCTAATATATGCGAGTGAACTTTCGGTGAACCCTTCCCGGGCTGCTAACCTTCAAATGACCCAACGAGTCTGACATCACCAACTCCCAGGATTCTCACAGAGCTTAAAAACTCCCAGCAGCCCTGCAAAAGCAGACAGCCAGAGAGGCAGGCAGCGGGCGAGCGTGCAAGCCGCCTGTTTCTTTCCCATTTCTCACCTGAAAAACAATGCAAGAAGCGCTTTTAAAACGGGCAGGGGAGGAGCCGGGACACCGCTCCCGGCTCACGTCGAGCGCCAACTTCGCTCCCTTTCCGCCTCTTTATTCGCGGCGGCTCAGCTGGGAAGCGCGGGTCCCGCTCGCCCGCTCGCCGCCTGCCCACCCCCGCGCCCGGAGCCCACCCTGTAAATTCCTCTGTGCGCCCGCCTGTCTGTTAAATTCCTTGTAACTTAGGTATTTTTCCACTCCCGAAAAAGCACATGCAAGCCCTAAACTGTAGAGCAGAGGAGAGCTAGTCCTCGGGGAAACCTGGGGTTGAGAAACTTTCCATTTGAGAGCTTTTTTTTTTTTTCTTTCTTTCTTTCCCCTCCCCTCCTCGTCCCTCTTGCAAAGCCCTGCTGAAGGGATTGCACTTGCTCTGGAGTTAGAAGAAAAAAAAAAATCCAGCTTTCTGGATTCATTTACTTTTAGAACATTCTCTCAAGTCTATATATGCAGCAGTTAAGAATTAGTGACTTCTGCTCCCAAACACACACACACACACACACACACACACACACACAGAATGACACGGATATATAGGATTTGATCTCAGGTCCTGATGCTAGAAAACACAGGGGCCAAGAGTGGATGTGGGACTCAAACTGGAATAGGTCTCAATTCCGGTTCTACTTCTTACCAGCTGTGTGATCCAGGATGCGTATTTAACCTCTCCCAGCCTCAGCGTTCTCATCCGGAGAATGGGGATATGTTACTTCCCACTTCAATGGGTTGCTGTGAGCATCCCACCCTCCCCGCAAAGTGCTTATATGGCACTCAGTATGTATCCTCCAACAAGTTCCAACTCTCATTTCATCCTCTTATTTTTCACTGAGGGAAAGAAGCCCTGTGAGGGGAGGCTGAGACCTGTCTGAGTCCTCACAGCTCAGAACCCTGACTTACACCCAACTCCCTGGGATCCCAGGCCACTGTGAAAATCATTTTGCTGTTCCCACAGCCTTGCACCCCAAATAGCATGTTGGTGACTGACTTTGTCATCTTATGCACATACACACAACACACACACACACACCACCACCACCACCACATAATTAAACACATATTTTGAAAACTGGTTAAGTGTGAAGGTTTTATATTTCCAAAGGCCTGTTTACACCAATATTAGCCCCAGCCATCTTGGTTATTTATTAGAACAATTTTATGAGAAAGAGATTCTTTTTTATACTTTCCATATTGACCCGACCTAGAAGACGGAGAAACCTTTTTGCGGGTCTTAAAACATGGGGCAGGACAGATGCAAAATTTACAAATAAACCCAGGCAGAGAGCTTTCAAAGGGAGAGCCAATCCACAATCCACGTTGTAGCCATTTTGCACAACTTGCTTCAGGATGCAAATACATCCAAGAAAGGAAACTGCGGAGGAATGAAAACACCCTACCACCTCCACCAACTCTCCAGTCTTTACTTGTAATTCTTCCACAAAGCAGGGCAAGCAAGTGGGTGGGCTTGAGGGACAGTGTCCTTGCCCCTTGTGGGGAAGAGCACTGCCCCAGTCTCCTTTCTCTGGATAATGCTGGAATGTTCATTGGCATCCAGGCCTTTTGGAAGCCTGTCAGGGGGCACCCTGCCCCATGCTGAACGGCTTCTCTGTCTCCAGGAGTTGCTAAGTGGCACTTGTGGTGTGACATGAAAAGTATGCATCACACACACTTTCCAAGTCAAAGATCCTTTTATGAAGGTACATTAAAACAATTTTCAGCCCAGCAAGCTCAGTTCTCACTATTGAGAAGTCCAGGGCGAAGGTGGGGTGAGATCTTGCTGAAACTATGTTTGTTATTCTCTCTCTCTCTTTTTCAAGTGGCCATTATTTTGTAGCAGAGGTTTATAAAGAAACCCTTTAACTACAAAGACAACACACCTCTTAAGCAAGGAGCACAGAGGAATTTACAAAACATTTAACACACTGTCATTAAGATGGTTGTAAAGATACACAAGGCACCACATTGTGTACCAACCTCTGCGTACGTGCACTTACAACTCCAAACGCTTACTTTTGGTCCTTAAGAGTCCCTTGGAAACTGGACTCATCCTGTGTGTGATAATGGAGGGGACTGAAAAGGTATCCGAGAAGAACAGAGGAAGCAGCTACATTTGAAGCACAGCAGGAAGCAACAAGAGAGGAGAAACATGGCTCCCCGTCCAGGTGTGTGTACTGAGGTATCTGCTCCCCAGGGGAAGGCATGGCACTGCCTGTCCAAACATCTTTCCAAAGGGTAGGGTGCACTCATCACAAGGAGATGAAGTTGGCGATGGCGTCTCCCAAATTCTGTTTACTCTCATTTCTTAAGCTAGAGGATCAGCCTCATCTAGGAAGAGAAATGACTGCTCCCTAATTTCTACCCTTAATATTATATCATGGCAAAAAACAATCATAAAGTATGCTGGGGGGGTAATGCAGAGGGGGTAGGAGATTGGGTGTTTTCTTTCTTTGCATGAAAAAATTTTAAATTTATAATGACCTTGGGGTTCTCTTAACTGTAGGGGAATAAACTTGGGCTTTTGAATGCTGATCTTCTATTTCAATCCGTGTGAATAGAATATTATGGGATTCTTACAGTGCAATAGCACTCGCTAGTCTATTCATCATTTGTCATCATGAGTTAATTATGCTGATGGCAACTATTAGAGCTATTATTTGATCTAAGTATTAATTTATAAAGCAGCCCCCAAATTTAGCCACATGTTTCTTATCATTTCTTCATCAGGAAATCTAATTCATGTACTTCTGGAAAGCCAGTCTTCCTCCAAATTCTTCATCTTAAGTAAAATTTAGGAAAGATCTACAAATAAGCCACACTTCTTTAAATAGCATATCCATGTACCATAAAGATTAATGAGTAGGTAGAAGGTAAAAAAGATGGCCCAGTTAATCCAGGGATAAATGAAGTTTAAAGTATTGACGCCTATTTTAAACATGATCCAGCAGTTGGAAGAAACCTTTCCCAAATAGTCTCTTAGGTACGACATAGGATAACATTCTGATATGTGTCCTCTCCTCCGTTTTGTGTTTGATGAATGATAAAAGAAACTCTAATAAAAGTATTTCCAACCACAAACAAAAAAGCAAAAGTTTGAGACCAAAATCTATTTCGTTTCGGAGTAACTGTATATTTGTCAATGTGACACCGCACATTTGAAACCCATAATCATAAAACAAAAATTTATAGCCAAGGTTCAGGGTCTACATCTGTTTCTCTGGTTTTCGTATAGCAATTACCCACTGGACAATCCAGGAAGAAACACCATGAATCATGGTCTGCAAGCATGTCTGAACTGGAGAGTCTTGTGAAGAAAGAGCAGGCGTCTCTGTGTACCAAGACTGAAGCCGGCTGTGTTCAAAATTGGTCACATGCTTTGTGATGTCTAAATAAAAAGATTCTCACAGGCGCAGACATATCCACCCGAGGCACAAGTCATGCCAAGTGCAGGCAGACATGGGGGTGGGGTGGAGGGAGGTAGACACGAATCATTTTAAAAGACACACCTGCCTCTTCCATGTTATTTCGGTTTGCTTCATTTTTATTTACCTGTTTGTTTTGTAACCGTTAATCTCATCTAAACTCCTCTTGCCACAGTTTTGCCAGAAAAATAGATGACTAGCCCTGAGTGATGTGTGTGTTGCAGCCTGGAAGCCAAGGCAGGGATGGGCTGCCAGCATAAGGCGAGTGTTGAGGATGTTCCCCCCGGGCTTCCACGCACCAGGCAGAGCAGCTTGCTGTGCTGGTGGCCGGGAGAAGTTCTAACACTCATCAACACATGGACACTGCTTCTGGCCCTTCCATCCGATTACCTGCTAATGTACCAGGACTGTTGATGGCCACAGATCTTACACCAGAAGACACCAAAACGCTCTGCAAACAAGGATTCACAGAGTGGCTCTACGCATCTGTGTAGAGACTGGGTCTTTTCAGAATCCCAAGGAACATATGTTCTTCCTCAAAAATGTTTCTCCATCTTGAGCATTGGCCACGGTGTCCTTCTTTCATTTGGTTCCCTTCTCCCCAGCTTCCTGTTTTTTTCCAGTGTCCATGATGAAGTCTTCCCACCTGGGTACTTAGAAACACCATGCCCCAAAACAAGGGGCACACTTCTTCCTTTCTGCCCTTGACTTGTTTTCTCTAGCACTTCTCTGCTTTTGCTAGGCATGACTCATGACTCATAAAGACATCTCTTTAAGTCCAACAGCTTCTGTTGGTCCCAACTTGAAGCTTAAAGACTTGCCCTCCTGAATGTCTCAGTTTGGGAGAAACCTATCTTTGTTTTTTTCCCCGCTTATTTTCCACTTCTTAAGTTTAGACTTTGCCTTTTTTTCTTTTTTAATAATAGACATTCTGCAACAACATGGCTGGATCTTGAGAGTATAATGCTAAGTAAAATAAGACAGAGAAAGACAAATACCATATGATTTCACTCGAACATGGAACCTAAGAAACAAAACAAATGAATGAAGGGAAAAAAGAAAAAAGAGACAAACCAAAAAACTAGACTCTTAACTATAGAAAACAAACAGATGGTTACCGGAGGGGGAGGGGGAAAGGGGAATGGAGGAAATAGGTGATGGGGATTAAGAGTACACTTATCTTGATGAGCACTGAGTAATATATGGACTTATTGAATCACTATATTGCACACCTGAAACTAATGTAACACTGATATTAGCTACACTGGAAATAAAAAAAGAAAGTAATACACCTTCATTAAAAACTCATAGTCTGGTCTAGAAGCTATATAAAAAAAAGTTGCTGGGTATGTATCTGTATATCTTTTTTGGGGGGGTTGTTGCTTTTGCACAAATATGATAAAATACTACATACTGTTCTGTAACATTTGTCTGTTTAGCAATATTTCTTGAATAAATAATTCCTGTTCCTAATAAACAGTGCATGTAGAACCATCACTAAAAAATAAAAACAAGAGACACCTGAGTGGCTCTGTGGGTTGAGCATTGATTTTGGCTTTGGTCATGAACTCTTGATTTTGGCTGAGGTCATGATCTCAGGGTAATGGGAGAGAGCCCTGAGTTGGGCTCCACCGTCAGTGGGGAGTCTGCTTGAGGATTATTTCCCTTTGCCCCCCATCCCCACCCTGCATGCACATGCATGCTCATTCTCTCTTTCAAATAAATAAATCTTTAAAATAATCGGGTTCTCTGCTCAGCAGGGAGCCTGCTTCTCCTCTCTCTCTCTGCCTGCCTCTCTGCCTACTTGTGATCTCTGTCTATCAAATAAATAAATAAAATCTTAAAAAAAAATAAATCTTTAAAATAAAAAAAATTAAGTAAAATAAAAAAACAAAAACAGAAGCTGAATAGTATCTCTTTACATTCATGCACTGTAATTCATTTGGCTAGTGCTCACCTATTGAATACTTAGATTTTTCCAGGTTTTCAGTGTTTAAGAAGCCCTCAGGGTATGGGTACCAAAACATCTGCTGGATAAAATTCTAGCAGAAGTATTGCCACGTCAAAGATATGTGCATGACACAAATTTGCCACACAAATTTCCATGCCAAAATGGTTGTGTTAATATATATTCCCCTTTTGTTCTAAAATAGGGGCCAGCAAACTTTCTTCTGTTTAGGGCCATAGGAAATATTTTACGTTTTGTAAGCTATACAGTTTCTTTTGCAACAGCTCAGTTCTGCTGTCGTAATATAAAAAGGAGCCATATATATATATATATGCACATATATATGTATATATAGTTTTATTGAACACACCCATACAAATGCACGTATATATACCTGTACATATGTAGGTATATATACGTGCATATATATGTGTGTGTGTATATATATATGTTCAATAAAACTTTGTTTACCAAAACCAGCAGTGGACTTGCATCCACCCATGGGCCGCGGTTTGTCCGCTTCTGTTCTAAACCATTTTTTAACAATTTCACTGATTTTTATATTGCCTTGCCTCTCTCTCTTTAATACCCATCTCTGTTCATTTGGGTTCTGTTAACACTTTAATCTTCTCTCTTTTTAAAATGGTTTACCCAGTCTCAACTTGATTACCACACGAAGAATGACATGGTTCTTTTATTATATTACTTCATCCAGAATCCTCTCATCTTCTCTCTTGGCTCATTCTTGCCCACTTTCCTACTTCACTCTCTTCAGTCCTTGAGAAGGGGAAGAGGATTGCATATCTCCTTCAAAGGAGCCCAGATGCCCCTGGACTTTCTTTCCTCCACCACCAAACCATGCTTTAAAGCCCATTATTTCCACCAACACTTCCTCCCCCAATATATGATGGCAGTATTGAGGAGATGGAAAATATAACAATGACTCCTGAGAGAAAATGCCGATGGCATCACCACGCTACAACTTGCCCATGATGTCCCTATATTACTCTGCCTGAACTACTTTGTCTGTCTCATCTCAATACCTCTTCCAATGAGCTAAGAGTAGATGTGCCACCTTGTTGGCAGATGGCTTAAAAGAACAGCAAGACACTTTTCCATGGTGGAAAGAAGCACAAAGGATTCTAAGAGTGCTTTGTAATTATTTCTCATTAATATTATTAATAAAAAAGAATGTCTATAACTGGATGCCTACCTTAAAACCTAATTCAGCACTTCATTTGTTGAGATCATATGTATGAAGAGAGGCTATTAGTTGGCTCTTAAACTGTGCTGTTTAAATTATTAAAATTCAGTACAATAAGAACTTAGTTCCTCAGTAACACTAGCCATATTTCAAGGGCTCCAAAGCTTCATGTGGCTAGTGGCTACCGTGTTCATGGGACAGACAGCACAGATACAGAGCATCTCCACCACCACAGAAAGTTCTATTAGGCCACAGTGCTCTGAAAACTGGACTTAGAGATCAGAGAGGGGCATGGTGGGTGGTGCCATAGATCCTGCATTTCCATTGACTGTGTTAGAACCCACCATATGCCTCTTACGAGCTGCGTGACCCAGGGCAAATTACCTAACCTCTATATGCCTTAATTCCCTCACCTGTATAATGGAGATATTTTTTTTTTTAAAGATTTTATTTATTTATTTGACAGAGATCACAAGTAGGCAGAGAGGCAGGCAGAGAGAGAGGAAGGAAAGCAGGCTCCCTGCCGAGCAGAGAGCCTGATGTGGGGCTCGATCCCAGGACCCTGGGATCATGACCCGAGCCGAAGGCAGAGGCTTTAACCCACTGAGCCACCCAGGTGCCCCTATAATGGAGATATTAATGATAAATAAATACATTAAAAGGCTCTGGTAAAGATTAAATGAGGTAATACAAGTAAAAAGCACTGGCAACATTGCCTGAGATGTGATAAGTACTTAAAGAGTGTTAGTGGAATGTCTGCAAGAAGAAAATGAAGTCGGGGACACATAGCTCCAATACCATTGCTATGAGGCACAGAGACTATTCTGTCTGGGAAGTCAATTTTCAATCAGGATGCACAGATCTGGGGTTCAGGCAGATGCAATTAGGACAAGGTCCCGTGAGAACTTTTGCTGTATAGGTCTGGGTAAGTAGCATTACAGTGAAGCATTTTTATATATTTGTATAAAATAATGGTTTCTTTTATTTTACAAATCAGACACTGAATTAGAATGGCAATGAATTGTCTTACAAGCCCCACTCTGTTTTCTCCTATGGGAGGGGGGCAGGACATACATCTCAGGACTTGCTGTTTTCTCCAGAAATGGTATTCTGTCTCAGGAGCACCAAGGCCAATTATGGTTAATTAAATGACAAGGATTGTAGAAGACAGAAGACTCACATTATTTATCTGTCTTATCTTTCCAACCATCCATCCATCCATCCATCCATCCATCCCATCTTCTTACTCATTCATCTAACTGCCCACCCACTCATTTACCTACCTAACAATCCATCTGCCTTTCTAGTTAACCCCAACTACTTGTCTATCTACCCATCTACTCACCCACCTACCCATCTATCCATGCTCTGACTCATCACCTACCCGAGATCAAATGATCAAAAGTGATAAAGAAAAAGTATGGCTTATCAAACACACAGAGTAGAAAGAGGGACAAAAGTAAAGGTTCTCAGATTATGCATATGTCTTTCTCTAGACTCCTTAAAAAGGATTTCCTGATGAGATGTGCGGGCAGAAATAAGGTCAAAGGCACAGGCCACTGGAGATTTTAGTTAAACAAGTTTGATAAATCAGGCTGTGGCTGGGGAGCCCCTCAGATCTAACACACTGATCTCTAAGAACGTTTTAGGATTTGAAATGCTAATGAAGCTGAGTTCTATTAGCAACACAAAAGTTTTTGACTCGGAGGGAAAGCTAAAGGCTCGAAAGGAATTTCCTTCAGATTCTACCGGGAAAGGGAATGTAAAAAGTAGCAAATACATCAGAGAGGCCATTGGAGAGGGACTGGAGTTTAAATTCATCCTGGTGTCTGACAGAGAAAAAGGCAAATAAAAAGCCCAATGTGATTTAATGGGAATTGAGGGTAGCATAAAGTCAAGTAGAAATCTCTGTGAAATTTCTGTTGGGGAAACAAGGATATGTATATATGTACCTTACACACACACACACACACACACACACAGAGTATGAACACATTATAAATATTTTTGATAAAAAAATAATTTTCTCTCTCCTTTCAAACTGCAGGGTATAAAGCCATTTTCTGAACATCTACCTCAACCAAGGGCTTTGAAAACTCCTGTTTGAGAGGATAACATGGTGTCTTCCTAAACTAATTTTTGACATTTTGTCATTGTTTGCTTTTTTGTTTTGAGTTAGAGATGTTTCAAAAGTGATTAGCAAAGATATTTCAGAAGCAATACTTCCAAATTTTAAGGGAATGTGTATAAGCACAGGAGGGCAAGCAAAGGAAAAAATAGACAGAAATATGAAATATCTCCTCTCTCTGTTCCAGCAAATGCAATGATAAAAGGCAAGACCACTGCAGTGATTCCCAAAGCATTGCAATTCTAGGGCTTCACACCTAGGGCTACCTAATGAAAATTTCCCAAGGTCTGGTAAAGTAATTGGCATTTTAATCAAGGTCCTTAGGTATTTACCCTGCACACTAAAGTGTCAGACTTCTGCTATGATGGTACATTCCATTTGGTGAATGCCAACAACAGGAAACCCTACAGAGGATTAGGTGTTAAGAAAGACTTCGAGGACTGGAAATGGCAGAGCTCTGAGTCTGGACTAAAGTCTTGGCTCTGTCCTCTGCAGATGTATGACTTTGGGTTAATCTCATCATCTTTCTGAGCCATGCTTAGTCTTCTCGTGTATGAAGATAATGTCTACTTCCGATGACAATGTCTAGTTGAAAGGAAGCTAAGGTTAAAGAATAAAGTGAAATTACATAAGAAAATTCTAGATCTATAAAGTGTTATGGAACATTAAGCACATGGAACACTAGTCACATATTAGGTGAAAATAGACAAAAAAAATATTTTCCACTCTTTGATAAACTCTGTGGAAAACTGCTAACTCTAGCCTCCAATCTAATTCATAACCCCTTTAAAAATCCACAGATTTAGGGACGCCCGGGTGGCTCAGTTGGTTAAGTGTCTGCCTTTGGCTCAGGTCACGACCCCAGTGTCCCAGGATCAAGTCCCACACTGGGCTCCTTGCTCAGTGGGGAGCCTGCTTCTCCCTCTGCCTGCTCATCTCCTCTTTCTGACAAATAAATAAAATCTTACCAAAAAATCCACAGATTGTCAGCTGAGTACAAGTCTACACAGAGAGAGGCCATATTGCCCAGCGTCCTTTCCAGCTCACTGTGGCTCTCACGTTCTCAGCAACAAAATGTGATCAGAAGTGCAATGCCCTAGTTCTTCGTCACTTCCTCAAAAAGTAACTTCCTACCTCCACTTGCTATTTCCACCTTCCTGTGCCAACTGGAAGGCCATGGGACCCTGTGTGGACCGTACAGATGAGGACAGCAGTACAGGGGAAGGCAGAACCATAAGACAGAAGAAACTGGAGACCCTGACTGCCCATTGCCTCCCTACCAGCTAGGATTTCTTATCTCTAGACAGTTACATGAGAGAAAAAATAAACTTCTATCACATGTATGCTGTCATAGTTTTGGGTGTCTTTTAAAATCAAATTTGGTCTATATTCTAATTAATCGAATCATGTTTGATGTGTTTAAAATTGAAAATAGGGGAAAGGATCATCTTGGTACTCCCTTATGCAATTAATTGCCCAACCCCTTTGAGACGTGCCTTGTGTTAAAGACCTGCCTTTCTTCTAGTGGGGCCAGGCTCATCTCTCCTTTCCCATTAAACGGACTGGTCAGTGGCAGGAGAACATGACTGATTTCCACTGCCCTCTGTGCTCCGGATGGTGAGACAAACGGCAGAGGTTTTCATTTGCATTTCTGTGGCACAGACAGAATGTGAGCTAGCTCCGCAGAAGCTTCCATTTCTAACTCTGGACATTACCCGAAGCTTCTGAGGGCATACCACCATCTGGGCTGCGCTTGGACAGGCAGGTAGCCCTCAGGACTTGAACACTGTCCTGTATGTGGAGTAATTCGTGGAGAATCTGAAGGGGTAAGGCAGGCTAGTGTAACAAAACCCAGCCGGGAAGCCAGAGATCCAACCATCCACTGTCAGCTTCTGAGAACTTGTCCAGTGTAATCAGCAACGTGAGGAGGCTGTTGTAACTCCCAGTGGCAAGTAAATTGCTCAGGTGCACCCCATAAGCCCATGGCAGATTTGCTAAGGTACGTTCCTTGGAAAGGTCCCAGCAAGGTGGCTCAATGCCATACCAGCCCAGAAGAAGGGCCCAGTGCAACCTACCTCCTGTTGTAGAATAAAAGTTGGATTGGAGCACAGCACCCTTACACATGTTTGTTTATGTACTGTCTATGGCTGCTTTTGCAAAACAACAGAGTTGAGTGAAACACTGTGTCTCGCAAAGCTAAAAATATTTATTTCGATCTGGACCTTTACAGAAAAAACTGGGTGGGTGCAGCTCCAGGCTTTCACTAACGATCTAGTTGAAGAGGGCCTTGAAGATGAAATCTACTGGTAATTTAGAACTGGAGAGTACTGAGGGTTTCCTCACTGTCTAAGATTCTTAATTTAAATACCTAAACAACTGAGCCACCCAGGCGCATGGTTCTTAAGTGCTTGCCTTTGGCTCAGGTCATAATCTCAGGGGCCCAAGATGGAGTCCTGAGTTTGGCTCCCTGCTCAGCAGGGAGTCTGCTTCTCTCTCTCCCTCTGCTGCTCCCCCTGCTTGTGCTCTCTCGCTCTCTGTCAAATAAATAAAATCTTTAAAAAAATTTTTAAAAACTAAAACATGCTAAAGAGACCTTTTTTTTTTTTTTAAGATTTATTTATTTATTTATTTGACAGACAGAGATCACAAGTAGGCAGAGAGGCAGGCGGAGAGGGAGAGAGGAGGAAGCAGGCTCCCTGCTGAGCAGAGACCCTATGCTGGGCTTAATCCCAGAATCCTGGGATCATGACCTGAGTCTGAGTCGAAGGCAGAGGCTTTAACCCACTGAGCCACCCAGGTGCCCCCTAAAGAGACCTCTTTAGTGTCTTTGAGTTTATCTTTGTTCCACCTGGAATATCTTGTTTCGATATAAACATGACTTACTCCATCCCTTTCTTTAGGTCTTTCTGAATATGTTGCCTTAACTGAGACACCAATGATCCTAAAAACCAAAGCCCCTAGGTCATATCCATGACTTTCTGTCCCTTGATCCTCTATTTAAAAATTGATAGCCTTTATTACCCCCTGGCAAACACTTATTCTTTATTGTCTATCTCCCATAATGGAAAGTAATCTCCTTGAGGGCAGCGACTCTATCAAATTCATTGCAATGACCCTAATAATAAGAACATTACACGACACACAGTAATTCTTCAACAAATGTTTGTCAAGGAATAAATGAATGAATGAACAAATAGGCCCTCTTGGCAGACACTGCTTAGTAGAATCATGTGAAACTTGGTAAAAATTTAAAATTGGCACCAATTATGATCTATGGTTTCAAAGCAATTAGAATGGACCTGCTATTAGCAAAACAAAATTAGGACTAATTATCAAATCGTATCATTTAAAAAATGAAATCCATGGCATAAGCCTTGTGCTTTTAACTCACTGATAGAGAAGTTTAACCCATATATACAGACCAGAAGTCTTTTTAAAAAACAGAGCAAGCACACTTAGATAGCCACTGTAAAAACACCAACAAACAAAACAATTTGATTTGATCCATAGCTGACACTATAAACAAAAATTTACTCAACATGGATCATGGGACTAAGTGTAAAACGAGAAGGTTTATATAAACTTTTAGAAGAAAAAAAAGATAGGAGAAAGTCTTGTGATCATGGGTTGAGCTCGTGTTTCTTAGAAATGACACTAAAGTGTGACATAATAAATGAAATTAATAATGTGGATCTTATCGTAATTAAAAACCTCTGTTTTTTGAGGGGTGCCTGGCTGGCTCAGCTGGTACGGCATGTGACTCTTGATCCTGGGGTCATGTGTTCAAGCCCCATTGTTGGGCATGGAGCCTACTTAAAAAAAAAAGACAGAACAAAGCACTTCTATTTATGGAAAGATTCTGCTAAAAGAATGAGAAGATGAATAAAAAACTAGGCAGAAACTATGCAAAACATATATGAGATAATGAAGTTCTATACAGAATAAAACAACTCAAATTCAGAAATAAGAAAGCAAACCCCTTACCCTTGTCCCAAGTTGAGGGAGCAATTTGAGCAAAAATGTCATCAAATATATGGATGGCAAATAAACACATGAAAAGGCATCAGTATTATTCGTTATCAGGGAAATGCAAATTCAAACCACATTGAAATACCACAACGCATCTATTGTAGTCACTAAAACAAAAAAGGCTACCATATCAAATGTTGCTGTGGATGTGGAGAAACAGAAACACTCATCCAGTATTAGAAATGTAAGATCATACAACCATTTTTCCCAGCCCAAAACGGGAAACAATCCAACTGCCCCTCAACAGGTGAATTGATCAACTATTGTATACCCATATAATGGAAAATTCTTGGCAATCAAGAAAAACAAACCACAGATACATGTGACAACCTAGAATGAATTTTATAATAATTATGTTAAGGGAAAGAAGACAGACACAAAATAGTATTTAGTGTATGGTTCCATTTATATAAGGAAATTCTAAAAAATTCAAACTAATATATGGCAGCGGACAAAAAAAACTGGTTCCGTAAAAACAGGGTTTAGGAAAATAGAGATGGGCAGGAGGATAGGATTAAAAAAAACACACTCACACATGGGGAAACTTCTAGGGGTGGTGGTGGATATGTTCATTTTTTAAAAGATTATATTTATGTACATTTTTTAAAAAATTGAAATATAATTGACAGATAACATTGGCTTCAGGTGTACAACATAACAATACAATTTATATTTATATTGTGAAATGATGACTACAATATGTCTAGTTAAGATTCATCATCACAGGGGGCATCTGGGTGGCTCAGATCATGATCCCAAGGTTCTGGGATGGAGCTCCACATCAGGCTCCTTGCTCAGAGGGAGCATGCTCCCTCTCCCTCTCCATATTGCCCGTCTCCCGCTTGTGCTCTCTCTCTCCCTCTCTCTAATAAATAAATAAAATCTTTTAAAAAAAAGATTCATAATCATACATACAAATTTTTTTTCTTGTGATGAGAACTTTTAAGATCTATTCCCTTAACAACTTTCAAATATAAAAATACAGTCTTATTAACTATATTAACCAGTCTATATGTTACATACCCAATACTTACTTTACAGCTGGAAGATAGGTGAAGATAACCTTCACCTATCTCTTTCACCCACCACCCCCTGCCTCTAGCAACCACCAGTCTGTTCTCTGTATCTATGAACTCAGTTTTTGTTCTTAGATTTCACATGTAAATGAGATCATTTTGTATTTGTCTTTTTCTGTCTCACTTGTTTTACTTAGCATAATGCCTTCAAGGTCTACCCATGTTGTTGCAAATGGCAAGATTTCCTTTTTTGTGGCTGAGTAATACTCCACTGTGTTTATATTCTACCTCTTCTTTATCTATTTGTCCACTGATGGACAAATAGTCCAGTGTTTTTCTTTTCCTTTGGATAAATATCCACAAGTAGAATTGCTGGATCATGTGGTAGCTATATTTATTTTATTTTATTTTATTTATTTTTAAGATTTTATTTATTTATCGACAGCCAGAGATCACAAGTAGGCAGAGAGGCAGGCGGTGGGGGGGGGCCGGAAGCAGGCTCCCTGCTGAACAGAAAGCCCGATGCAGGGCTCGATCCCAGGACCCTGGGATCATGACCTGAGCCAAAGGCAGAGGTTTTAACCCACTGAGCCACCCAGGTGCCCCGGTAGCTATATTTTTAATTTTTTGAGGAATCTTCATACTTTTTTCCATGGTGGCTGTACTAGTTTATATTCCCACCAACAGTGCACAAGTGTTCCCCCTTTTCCACATCTCCTCCAACACTTATCTCTTGTCTTTTTTTTTAAATTAAGATTTTATTTTTATTTATTTGACAGAGAGAGAGATCACAAGTAGGCAGAGAGGCAGTCAGAGAGAGAGCAGGGGAAGCAGGCTCTCGCTGAGCAGAGAGCCCGATGTGGGGCTCGATCTCAGGACCCTGGGATCATGACCTGAGTCGAAGGCAGAGGCTGTAACCCACTGAACCACCCAGGTGCCCCTCTTGTCTTTTTTACAGTGGCCATTCTAACAGGCATGAGGTGATACCTCAATGTGTTTGTGTGTTTTCAAAATATTTTGTTTATTTGACAGAGAGAAAGGGAACACAAGCAGGGAAAGTGGGAGAGGGAGAAACAGGCTCCCTTCTAAGTAAGGAGCCTGACCTGGGGCTTCATCCCAGGTCCCTGGGATCATGACCTGAGCCGAAGGCAGCCGCTTAACCAACTGAGCCACCCAGGAGCCCCCCTCACTGTGGTTTTGATTTGCATTTCCGTGATGACTGGTGATGTTGAGTACCTTTTCATGTACATGTTGGCCATCTGTATTTCTTCTATGGAAAAAGCTCTAATCACACCTGCTATTTTTAAATTGGATTGTTTGTTTGTTTGTTTGTTTATTGCTATTGTGTTGTATGAGTTCTTTATATATTTTGGATATTGACCCCATAGTAGATACGTGATTTGCAAATATTTTCTTCCCCTTTTTGCACTGCATTTTCATTTTTTAAAAAAAGATTTTATTTTTATTTATTTGACAGGCAGAGATCACAAGTAGGCAGAGAGGCAGGCAAAGAGAGAGGAGGAAGCAGGCTCCCCGCTGAGCAGAGAGCCCAATGCGGGGCTTGATTCCAGGACCCTGAGATCATGACCTGAGCCGAAGGCAGCGGCTTAAGCCACTGAGCCACCCAGGCACCCCCGCATTTTCATTTTATTGATGGTTTCCTTTGCTGGGTATATTCATCACTTTGATTATGGTGATGGTTTCACAGGTACATACCTAAGTCAAAACTTATCAAATTTTACACTTTAAATATATGAAGTTTAATGTCAATTATACCTCAATAAAGCTGTCATAGAAAACAGTATTTAACAAAATATTTAACAATCAGGATAATACAGACATTAATCCACAGGGACAATGTTGGCCATGACAGTGTATTGTAACTGAACACCAACCAGCTGCAGTCACAAAGGTGTTCATGGTTTTCTGGGAAACAAAATTTATGACCACAGTGAAATAGCACCATGTACCCACCAGCATGACTAAAATCAAAACCAACAAACAAGTAATAATACTGAGGGTATGCAAGATATGAAGAAATCTGGATTTTCCTACATGGCCCATGGGAATGGCAATTTGTGTTACTATTTTCAAATGCTTTGAAAAGTATTTGTCAGTATTGATTGAAATCTGACATTCCTTGAACTCCTCAGGATGTGGTGACTCCATCCATACGTATATACTCAATAGAAACATATCCGTATGTTTATGTAAAAGCCATGTATACAAATGGTCATAGGAGCACCAATTATAATAGTCCCAAGCAGAAAACTATGCAAGTATATAGCAATGGTAGCGTGAATAAATAAAATATGATGTTTCCATACAATAGATTTCTATCCAGCCATGAGAAGGAATGAAGTTCATTGCAGTCAAGTGTGGATAAATGTCACAATATAATATTGAGTGGGAAAAAGCCAGAAACACACACACACAAATACAACTCTATGACTCTATTTATATAAACATCAAAAATAGGCCTTGTTAATCTATCTGCTATTAGAAGTTAAGACACTTGTTGCCATTGTATCAGGATTGGTGAATAAAAGAAGGGACAAAGTGACTTTTGGTATTCTGGTCACATTCTGTTTCTTGACCTGGGTGCTGGTTAAATGTTCCGTTGTAAAAGAAAAAATCCCATCATACTGCATACTCATGATTTATGCACATCTGTGTATGTTGTAATAAAAGTGTCTACTTAAAAAAATTGAGTGGATGGGACATATGACTCACAGAATTTTTAAATAAAAATCCTCTGAATTGGTCCTTGTATTGAAGAAGTTTGAGAACAACTACTCCAGTCAATAACCTTGAGAAGGTAAGGAGTTTGTATCCTAAGCAGGTCAAATGCTGGGGGTGAGAAGAAAAGGGGAGGCAAAGAACTAGCCTTTAGTTTACTAAAGAACTAGCCTTGAATATTTAACTCTAAATTACAAAGAGCATTTTGATGAACTTATGTCAGCATCTATATAACTAGGTCTCTTTATTAATAGCAACACCAAAGGAAGAAATACCAAAACCTTAATATATCAGCACTTAATTTTTATCTTTTAACCCACTGAAACACCCAGGCGCCCCAATTTTTATCTTTTAAATAAATATCTGAGAAATTAAGTACGGGAGGAAAAAGGGAATAAGACATAGAGGATAAAAGAAAAAGCAAATATTAATTTTCTCCTAGGTAACTGCTACCAATTCCCCACTAAAATGCTCCTTAACCACAATGGATTATTAGAAGCCAAGAGCCATTAGATAATTTACAGTCATTTCCAAGGAGTCCCCAGCTCTGGAATGCCCCATACTGACTGCTTCTCAGGCTGCCTACAATCCCTCACTAACAGACACTTTCTAAGACCAAAACTGGCTCTTCCATTTGGGGCTTATCATTTCCCCAGAGTCAGCTAGCTGCTCCACCCTCTTCTTCACTGGGTGTCCCAGAGCTCCTGGGCTCATGCTGCACTGCCTCTCCTAAACCAGAGTCTTTTCTGTATTGTCTCTGTTCCTTAGAGCATCCCCCTCCTCCTCCTACTGGTTATCTCTCCCAGTAATCCCTGCACCTGTTGACCTGTTGCGTTTGGATACCTTGGGACCTCCTCTCTGGATGCCCAGAGGTTACCATCTTTTCAGCCAGTAAAATTTTCCCTTTTGATAGCAACCTGTCAAGACAAAGGGGTACAAGCAAGGCCCTGGAGGGCAATTTTTAGCCTTGGTTTAGAGTCCTGGTTCCCAAACCAAGTACTATTCTTTGGCCACTTTGCCAGTTTGGGAGACATTTTTGCTTGCTTTATGATTGGGGGTACTGCTCGCATTTGTGGGTGGTACTAAAATGTCAGCTATTCTGTGCAATGAAGAATTACCTACATCCCACACAACTTTATTTATTATTTAAGATTTTATTTGTTTATTGGAAAGAGAGAGAGTGAGAGAGAGCACAACAGTGGGATGAGGGGCCAAGGGAGAAGCAGACTCTCCACTGAGCAGGGAGCCCAATATGGGACTTGATCCTGGGACTCCAGGTTCATGAACTGAGCTGAAGGCAGACGCTTAACCAACTGAGCCACCCAGCAGCCCCCACTCCAACTTTAGAATGCAGGTAATTCATAAAAGTAAATAACCTGAACCTAGAAATGAATTCTTTCCTATACATGAACGCAAACTGTTTCTTTGCATGGCTTTAAAGGGTACTACATCTTCCAAGATGTAAGAACTTTGTGCACTGAGGGATTGTATTTTGTATTGCACAGAATTTTGCCAAGAGTTCATCATTACAGAAAATCGTTTTGATTCACCAAAACCATGCGTCTCTTGGTCTGCATTGTAGCTCATGCTTTCATCCTGGTTCTACATAAGGGTATGAACATTTGTTACCTCATCTTGTCTTCCAGTATAGTCATGCCCAAACATGTACTTATTAAAATATAAATTAATCTATTACAAATTACTTTTTTCATTTATATTATCATTGACAAGTATGCTGTTTTCGTAAAAAAAAAAAGTCTTGCGCAGAAAGTATATTATTTCAGAATGGTAAAGGAAGTGTTATAAAATATTTAGTATATAAAGGAGATACTGGGTCTGAAAGGCTTGGGATCCACGGATTTAGAGAAACAGCTCCACTTCCCTCCGAAACATTTTCAAATGTTTCTATAAAATTTTGGCTCCTTGTGCCACCTTTGCCCAGTGGTGAGCTAGTAAATATTTAACAACTAGCTCTCGGTGGGGGGGAAGCCCTGATATGCTGCGTTTGCTGATTTCCATGGTGTAAATACTCTTGACTATAGCCAGTTTCAAGGATCATCTAATATAACAAACATCACTGGACACAGAGTTGGGTAAAGACACCAAAAATCAATGCCTCTGAACTTCTACAAGTAAGAGGACCCCATCACCCATTAGTAATCAAATTTCTGTGTAGATACTGCCCCAATTTTTTCTACATTCTCTCTAACAAGGCTCGGGGGCACATGAAGCAAATTAAGCAAAAATAAATAAATAAATAAATGAATGAATAAATAAATAAATAAATAAAACAAGTCACACCTGACATGGGTAACAACAGATACCTCTAGGCTCAGAGAGTTCACTGCTCCAAGAATCAAAAGAAATAAAGCTAAGCATGAGTTAAACAATTCTTTACAAAATCAGCAGCAATCAGTTGAGATTCCAGGATAAAAAGAAATAGCTTGTTCAGATGACAACTAGGGGACACAGCAACATGTTCCTAGCATTTATTCTACTGCTGGTTTGAAAGAAAACACTGGAGACACATTCGTGAAACCGTTCAAGGGCAGCACCTGGGAAAGCATCATTTAATTAGCCAGGTAATGGGAATGCATGGGCTGCACACTAGGCCTACTTGGTTGTACCTTTGCTTGTAAACAGGTGCTTCCTGATCAAAAGAAGGGCAGCCTACTGTGAGCAGGGGATAACCCACCTTCAGGTGGCCTGTTACCGGTTAATTTCAGGACTGGGGTATCCAGGCGGTTTTGGCCAGAGTACAAAATCTCACCAGGAGAGAATGGTGGATGGATTATGGGCTAACAAAATAGATGATAACAAGAACTGGATTGGTGTAAACCGTGCTCCAACATTAAAAGTGATCAAGATCGGCAGCGATGGGAAACAGCCCAGCGTAAACACATTCATGTCTGATTTAGAATTTGTCTAGGACCCCAATTAGCATTATTTCCATTGTTTCTGCAACTTCTGACAAAGAACACCAAAGATTTTCTGGGATGTGAAAGTAAGGCCCCATTGTATAAAAGGCATTAAAGTATTTTCTATAGGCAAAGGGACATGAACAGTGATATTTCTGGAGAACAGACATGGGGAATTGCTCAGCAGGCTTGGATGTTGACCCCAGGTTCTACTCACTGCTTGAAAGTCTGCTTATGATTGGACAGGACACCATCACAAGATCCTTTGTAATAAAGAAAGCAAAATTTTATACTGTCCATATTCTGTATACCTTTTTAGTGCTCTCGAGGATTCAGACATTTCAAGCACAGTCCCAATTTAGAGATCCTGATGGCCAATGTTAAAAAAGACTTGGCTGTGGGGTTTCACATCGATGAATCCTGAATATTCAAGGTGATCGGAAGAGGTCCTTCTACCCTATGGCACTAGAGAGTTAACACGATTGTGAATAACGTCTTGAATTTATGATGAATGTTTGCCAGACATGCGGAAGTTTACGGTGACTGTCAACCAGGAAAATGTGCAACCCCAGCAGATAATGGCAGATGGTGTGTGATCTGATGAGGGGGAAGAAGGTACACAGAACTTTCACTAGCAGATGCTCAATGACAAAAGCAAAGTCAGTTGTATGGCCTCTCAGAAAAACAATAAGAAATAAAGGGAAAACGTTTTTTGTGTGTCAGTAGAAGATATGTGTGAGCTACACATTTTTTCCCGCTGGTCTCAAGGAACAAGGGAGAGCAAGCTCATGGCAGTGGGCTGAGGCCAGAGGGTACCAGGTCATCAGAATTACAAAGAACGTGCTGCACCAGCACTCTTGTTCAGGAACACTTAACAGCATCATAGTTTCTGTTGTTGTATTTTATATGCCGTGGTGACATTTACAGTGTCATCGCTTGCTCTGCCTGCTCTGTGGACCCAGGAGGTCTTCTCTGAACAATTCCTTAATGGAAAAAGAATTTCTACTAATGCTGGGGATGCATGAATTCCAGCTTCCTTGTGGCGACTATTGGGAGTGAGCCCCAGTTGTTTTCAGCCCGTTAAGTGAGATACTACTGTGGAGTCAGGAAGGGAGGGGACAAGATGAAAGGGGACAGCTGCCAGGTTTGGGTCTTAGGTTGGGTTCTCCCAGAGACAGATACTGAGATAAGGTTTCCATTGCACACAGTATACTAGAGAGATCCCAGGAGGCAGTGAAGGGACAGATAGCTACAGGGTGTGTTACTGAGAAGGGACCAGTGTGGGCAAATGGAGTTCAATCTATCCGAGCATCCTGGGAAAGAGTGTAGAACGCACTTGAGAATTTTCCTCCCAAAAAGCAAGAAGGCTCAAGGATTTATCCACCAAATTCCCATTTGTTTTTTTTTGCAGAGGGCTGCTTAATTTTCTGCCACTTCTAGCTTGTACTGCACGAGAGCCAAGAATGTTCTCATGGCCACGAAAAAAATGCCTTCAGGCAGACCACTGCAGATATTCACATCAGCAGCCTCTGGTGTGCAGAAGGAGGGTGGAAGGATATAAACAGGGCTCTGCCCATGTTCTGCAACTGCATGTGTGCGTGTGTGTGTGTACGCATGTGCACGCACACATAGATATAAAAAAGAGGCGGACCTTGAAGAATAGGACTAATATAGGCATGAAAAGGAGAGCAGTCACAGGCAGCAGGTGGAGTAGTATGCTCAAAGGTACAGAAAGAAGATACCCAAAGTAGAGTCAGGAGTGATCATCATCATTGCACCTTTAGCAGAGAACATACTACAGACAAACAGGCACCTTGTATCTATTATAAAGTACCTTCTCCAGCAACATCCAAGGTATTATTACTTTCATGATATAGACGAGGGACCTGTGTGTCACTTGGTATTTCTCAAATGCTAGCAAGCAACTGGAATTTGAATCCAAGTCTGTTTTCATTCTAAAGACTGTGTTCTTTTGTTCATCCCACTACCTGGGAAGCTGACCTATTCCTGTTTCATGAGGTCTGTAGCAGATATTACGAAGTTGGTCTCTATGGGAAACATCTCAGATACTGGACCACCAGCAGCAGGGAAGCACTGAAGGCAGGTGAAAGAGAGAGGCACCTGACATGTCTGCAAAAAGGTCTTGAAAAGATGGTGGTAGAGGCGGCCAGTTAGGTAACTGTCAAACTGTGGATGGTACAAACAAAAAAAGAGAGATTTGAGAAAGACAGTGTTGACTCCAGAAAATCTCACAGGATTGGTAAACTGCTCCACCATAAAGGCAGAGTGAGGAAGACCAAGATAACTCAGAGACATTAAGACAAGGGGGTGGTGGGATAAGTAGCAGCTGTCACCACGCCTCGGCAGGAATGACAAACTCAATTGTTGCTGTGAGTGGAGGCAATGCAAAATATTTGAGCATAAAGGTCCAGTGTGATGGTGGTGGTTGTGGCCTCTGTCACTCTGCTCAGTGTTGTTGCTGACTGGGATGTGAGGCAGCTGAGCCCTGTGTTGCTTCATTGCTTGTCCTTGCAAAATTCACAGGTTGAAGTCTCAACCCCCAGTGCCTCAGAGTGTAACCATATTCGAAGAGAAGATCTTTAAAGTAAGTGAGTTAAAAATGAGGTTGTTAGGGTGACACCAAGGGCATGTGTGCACCAGGAATGGCTGTGTGAAGAGGCAGCAAGATGGTGGCCATTTTTCAGCCAAAGAGTGAGGCCTCAGGAGAAACCAACTCTGTGGTCACCTTGATTTCAGACTTCTAGATTCCAGTAGTGTGAGACAATACATTTCTGTTGATTAAGCCACCCCTCCGTGGTGTTTTGTTATGGTAGCCCTAGTAAACTACAGTTCCAGAGGAGCACTGTGTTCTTTCTCAGAGCTTATCTTCCCACATAGAGGACAGCTCTTCTGACTCGCTGTGCTCCTGCTACTGGAGTCTCCAAAGAAGGTTTGAACTCATACAACAGGTATGTGTATTTGTGTATCTGTGATCTGAGTGTGGCCAGCCCAGGATAAGGAAGGATGCCTAGACATAGTGCTAAAGGTTAGAGTCATGGAAACTGGTGACAATCCCATGTAAAAGATTATCAAGAAAAAAGAGGGAATACCACAGATCTTATGTATTCCTTATTGTTAGGTTAGTGGGAGCCAACCAAAGCAGGAGGAAAAAGAATGGTCAGGAGAGTGACTATGATATTATTGCTACTAATGCTACCACCAAACATGCTTTAACAGTTCCCTTGGCTTATACCATTCTTCTGGAAGATCTTCCCTTTTCTCATCAGTGACCCCCCCCCCCCCCACCAAAACCTGCTGCCTATGCCACATATGCCATGAAACCTCCATGACTGACCCAATAGAACTACTTTCTCATCTCTCTGAACTTCTACAACAACACTGTCCAATAGAACTTTCTGTGATGGTGGAAATGTATCTGTGCTCTATAGTACTGTGGTTATTAGCCACATGTGGATACTGAGAACTTAAAAGGTAGCTACTGTGACTGAGGGAAACAGAATTTAAAATTTCATCTCTTTTTATTTACTTTAAATTTAAATAGCCACATGTCACTAGTGGCTAACATGTTTGACAACACAGATCTAGTATAGTCACTGTGCCACTCCTGGCCTCATCTCATACCCATACCATCGTGGGTAATGGGTACTTCTGCACATGTCTCAGTTTTCCTGCTATACTCTCTCAAGCCAGGTGAAAGGGAATTATTCATTCCCTCAACAAACTTAGTAATACTTTTTAACGTGTGTGTGAACACATTTTGGTTGCCATTTTCTTTGATCACTGATACAGATTACTAATCAATCTTGTGGCTCAAAAGAATCAACTTTGAATGGCTTTCATGAGTTCCACTGGATGCCAGGTCTTTGCTGCAATCTCTGGGAATTAAGACATGGTTAAAATATGGCCTTAGCCTCTAAGGGCTCAGGTCTCATGAAGTAGGCAGAAAAGTGAATGAAAATTCCATTTAGGCAGACCTGCAGTTTGCCTGAAGGGATGTAAGATTAGACTCCTAGTATTTTTTCCTAGATCCTATGGAATCAATATTCTTTTTCCTTAGACTGAAAAATATATATACACAGAATAAATGCTGATAGGGCATGAAACATGTTAGGATCCTTGACAAAATGCAGTCAGAAAATTATGTTCTTTGAGAAGCAATCAGCGACTAGAGAGTGGAAGTGAGAGAAGAATGAGGGGAGGTCTTCCAGGATAGAAACTTTGAAAAACTTCACTTATTTTATGTAACTATAACATTGATCTAACACCAAAGAAGGTCTTTTCTCTTTGTGGGTCACCCCTGAAATACAGAGGTCATGCCTAATTCATAGTCCCCATCTTTACCCCCTACTCTAGGGCCCTTCCCAATAATACATGCTTAAATGATGTCTGCTAGGGAATGAAAAGGAGGAAAATGTCAAGGGATTTTATGCTTACTTTCTGTACATTGGGTCAATTCCATTCCCTAGGACCATATCCTTTCTGAAAATGGAGGATACTAAGTCAGCAATCTCATCTTCCTTTGGTCCAATAATCAGTAACTTTTGGAAAAAAAAAAAAAACAAACCAGTGGCTCTGGGGATTTAAAGGGGGATAAGCATTAGCAAGTCAGCTTTCTACCAGGGAGCATGTTACTGTTGGCTATGCAACACTCCAGGCCAGCTAAGCTAACCCTGTTGGAATGTTAAACAGAGTGCAGCCAACACCTTGTGAATGTGGAAGGAAACCATCAGGGCTTTGCCAGGACTACTCATCAGTGAGAAGAGTCTTCTGGAAAAAATGAAGTAACAAAGATCACTGAAGAAAGTGTGAAACAATCTGAGAATCCAATGACATGTTGACAAATATCACTCCTCCCTGCTTTCCTCAAAACAGAATCAAGCAGTGAAAGCCTGAGTAATTTCTAAATAGAGTTTTCCTAGTCCAAGATTGGGCTCTTCCTTGCCTTATCAACAGCCCCTGAAAGACTCCAGGTGGATTCTGTCCAGGAAAAGAAGAAACTTTGAACTGAATCAGTAAGAAGTTATTACAGAGGGTTTGCCCTTCAACTATAAGCTTCTGCAGGGGGAAAAAAAGACCTAGGTGGTTTTTTTGTTTTGTTTTGTTTTTGTTTTTGTTTTTCTGAAAGAGAATTCACAGCTTGTAAAACTTGGCACATTAAAAAAAAATAAAGATGGAGGCTGATTTTATAAAAGAGAAAGAAATGGAAATAAAAGTGCTAAATACCAACACTCAAATGTCAAAACGACAAGATTTTTCCAGGCAAATATCAGAACTTATTGGGGGAAAAAGAAAAAGCTGAGAAAGTTATTAGGATGGCAGCAGAGTTTGGGACACTGTCTCCTCTTACTTCAGAACAAATTAAAACAAATAAAATCACAGAGCTGAAATTTGTATTTTTGTTCTGGTTCTAAAGTTAAGCCAGAGTAACTTTATCCTAGCCCAATCTTCCTAGGTTTATTCTGGTTTAAAGGCAAAATCAAGGTCAAATTCAACACTATTATCTTATTCTCCTGCTGAAATCACATGTACTCAATGAAGCTTCACAAGATTTTACTTCTAAACCATGAACAAATCAATAGTGTTGAATGAGACTAGATTTATTAATTAGGTTTTGTTTAGCTTAGGGTTCAAATCATGTTCTTTAACCTGTAGTTATATCTTCCATCAATTTTGAAAAATTCATGGCCTTTTTCTCCTGGAAGTTGCTGCTGTTCCATTATCTCTCTCTTTCCTTCTGGGAATCCAAATGTATATGTTCAAACTTTTCAGTGTCTCTTCTGTGTCTCTTTCCTGTATTTTCTACCCATTTAGCACTCCTCGGTGCTTCAGTCTGAATGCCTCTTCTTGACCTATCTTACAGGGCACTTATCCACTCTTCAGCTGCCTCCAATAGGCTATTACATTTTTTTTTTTTTACTGAGATCTTCATCTTCGTTTCAGCTAATGCATTTTTCATTCCAGAAATTCTTTTTTTTTTTTTAAGATTTTATTTATTTATTTGTTAGAGAGAGAGAGCGAGCACAGGCAGACAGAGAGGCAGGCAGAGGGAGAAGCAGGCTCCCTGCCGAGCAAGGAGCCCGATGTGGGACTCGATCCCAGGACGCTGGGATCATGACCTGAGCCGAAGGCAGCCGCTTAACCAACTGAGTCACCCAGGTGTCCCTCATTCCAGAAATTCTATTTCATTTTTCTTAGTACAGTCTAGTTTTCTGCCGAAATTCTCCATCTTGTCATTTGTTTCTTGAATATACTAATCACACTCATTCTTTTTTTAAAGATTTTATTTATTTATTTGACAGAGATCACAAGTAGGCAGAGAGGCAGGCAGAGAGAGGAGGAAGCAGGCTCCCTGCTGAGCAGAGAGCCCGATGCAGGGCTCGATCCCAGGACCCTGAGATCATGACCTGAGCAGAGGTCATGATAAAGCCTCTAAAGCAGAGGCTTTAACCCACTGAGCCACCCAGGCTCCCTAATCACACTCATTTTAAAGAGAAGGAAAATACCTGATCATCCACGGGTCTGTTTCTGATATCTATTGTTTCTTGGTCCTATTTCTCAATATGTCTGCTAAATTTTGACAGAAATGAGAGATGTTGCACCTGAAAAATTTTGGAGGATTTGGATGACATTATATTCCTTCAGAAAGCATTTATCCTCTGTGAACACCATAGGTAAGCCTAGATATCTAGAGTTCGGGAAGTTTACCTCCATCTAATTAGTGGCTCAGCTGAGCAGAAAGTTTTGCCTTCCTCAGGAAGGGTCTACTGTGGGTTCACCTTCTCCTATGGTGTTGTCTTATAGGGATCCCAAGAGGAGCCTGGGGTATTTACAAAAGCCTCTCCTCCTGAATTCTAGTTTTTATCTTTCAGGCACCATGAGAGTCTAAAAATTCCACTCTGCTTTTTAGAAGTTTTCATTTGCTTGGCTTTTTGACTCCTTGCCTTATACAACTGAGAATGAGAAAATTACTGAGGGAAAAAGAGTCTGGGCGCCTTCCTTTCTCAGAGGGCTTGGTCCCTCAGGTCTTGGATGATTTATTAGATCTCTGATGCCTTCAAAAAGATTTTTGTTTTCGTTTTCTCTGACATTTCTAGTTATTCTCCCTGGGACCATTGATCTGCTATAAGTTACTTCATCAACCCCCTACATAGAAATGTTGAATAACTGTGGTTTTTGCAAAAACAAAATCCCAGAGGCAAAAAACGATCAAAAACCCAACTGGGGAAATTCATTCTATGTGCACTTGCACTGGGGTTTTAAAATGAGTAAGATAATATCCTTACCCTGGGGGTGTTCACATCCTATCAGACTTCTTCTAAGGGTATACTTCATCCCATTCCATTCGTCTAATCCTGCTTTTTTGCTCATTTTTAATGTTTAGTTCAAGACCACCAATAAACCTTTGTCGAGAGTCAAGCAAATGTTGAGATCTTCTTTCTCTGAAACATTATGCTATTTATTATCACCACCTGGCAGAGCAACATTCCACAAAGCCTGAGTTAACAAACTGCCCCATTCTCTCCCCTACATCAGATTGTGTGTTCTTTTTAAGAGAAGGTTTGACACTTATGCTGTAACCTCCAAATCACCCAATATATATTTTAGGATTTTCCTTTTTTTAATTATGATCACTCCCTGGGCAGACTTTCATACTTCCAGTATCTTTTGTATGGGAAAGAATGAGGAGACAGAATCGACCCTTTTTCCAGGGTTCTGTCTGTAGAAAAAGGAGAATTGGTGTAACTGGGTCTCTGGAAGTTAGTTCTTGCATATGCAGAATCATTATTGATTCTCAGATCTTAGAAAGACATTTACTAAATGCTTCTAGTATGCTTGGCATTATTCTAAGCACATTACATGTATCCTCTCATTCAATCTTTAGAACAATCCTAAAAGGTAGGTTGTATTATCTTCCCCATTTTGTAAGTAAAGGAACAGAGGCATAAAGAGGCAATGGTACAAAAATTCAACACTGCGGCTCACTTCTCTGGAAATAGCAGCTGAGACCCTAACTCAAAACATTGCTGGTGGTGTACCTTGGTCCTAGCATGAGGTATTCTTGGAGATAGCCTCTAGCCATGGATAGTTGCGTGGACTGTTGGTGGAAGACCTGCTAATTGTGTACAACAATCCTTGCCTGAGAGATAGACCTTGAGTTTTCTTCTGGTTCCATCTAACATTTCCTTTTTTCATTTTTAATTCCTTTTACTCGATCAATGAGGACTAAGTTCAGTCACAGCAGCTTGGGTGGCTTAATGAGCTAAAGGCCTACATTTTTTTCCCCCAGGATAAGAAATTTGAAGGTAGGCAGTTAGGTTTCTGATGTGGCTCTGTAATGCTCTGAGGGATCCAAGCTCTTCCTACCTTTCTACTCTGTTAATTAAATATGTCACTTTCCTCCTCACGCTTGTAAGCTGGCTGCTACCCCTTCAGCATTGTGTTTGTAAGAAGAGGATAAGATAAAGAGTAAAACCAACAATTCTGTTCCCATTTAAATAACTTTCCCAGAAGCCCCAACCAGGGACTTTCTCCACATCTAGCTGGCCAGGACTATGTCACATGGCTACCCCATATTCATGGGAGATGGGATATTTTACGTGGGTACCATTGCTGTACTGAAGGAAATCAAGATTCTCTGACCAAGGAAGAAAGGACAACAGCAATCCAAAGTGTTTGCCATAATTAATAAAGTCCTAACTGAAGTGAGAGGAGAGAACTTCATCAAACATCAGCATGCCCAGTAGGCCATATTTCTTGGTGAGTGTCACAGTGGTACATGGAGCTTGAGCAAGGAATCCAGGTCCCCCTGGATCAGGTCTTTGTAGCTACTACCTGTAAAATGATCTCATGCTACACAGCCATGATGGGAGAGTGAGAAGAGCCCTGAATTCAGAAGCAGAAGAAAAGGCATCACATCCTGTTTTTGCCGCATACAATCTAGGGGACCTTGGGCAAGATATAAGCATCATATTGTTTATCAGCAAAATGGCCATAAACACATATGTCCTACCCACTTTGCAGAATTGGGATGACCAAAATAACGAATGTGGAAAGGCTGTAAAATCTATACTGACCTGAGTACCTCAGATCTCAAGAAATATTTAAAAACTGGAAATGGAGAAGTATAAATGGAAACTAGCTAATTATTTCAATAACCTTTTTATAAGTTCATCCACATTTATATATGCATAAAATGTATACTTTAACATTTTGTGTATATAAATAAAATACTAATGTGAATAATTTTATAACATTATAGTATATATACACACACAAAATACACACACATACATATATAGTTGTTTGCTTAGTGAAATTTTGTGATAACTTTGTAATGGAATGTGGCAGAATTTATGATGTTCAATTTCAGTACTTAAGCTTCTGGAACCCACCTGGTTGCCTAATCTTCTCTGGTTTATCCCATATGGGGGGGACGGGTGGGAAGAGGGCTTGGAATTATCAGTGTATCTCAACATTAAAACTGTCATCTCTCCCATTGGAAATACGGCAACCGTGTTGTATTTTCCAAGATATATGCCAGCAATATTTCAAAATATGATTAACAGTGCCAATACCTTGTAAAGTCGGGCACATCTTTTCTTGTTTTGTCTTAGTGATGCCGTCTATCTTTGTGAAAGCTGATATATTAAATAGCTTTTTAAAAGCCTTATTGTGGCCTTTCTCTCCCCTTGGTCTAGTAGTGTAACTTTTATCGATAATAATGGGAGCTGTGTTGGAGCATACGGGGTGGTTATGTGGTTCCTGTAGTTTATGGTGATTGACCAGCCTTGAAACCACAGCTTGGAGTTCAGAAGCCTGTCTCAGTTATCTAAACTCCCAGAGGGGAATGGAAGGTGCCTGATCTTATCCCGTTTAGCTAGCCCCCAAACTTGGAGCTTTTCTGGCTTTTTATCTGGGCAGAAACTAGTGCATGGACACATAAATTAAGTGAGATCAAATGATCTCAAATTTCATATGAAATTGTGTGATATCCAAAATCCAAAATCAGGGGCATTTTCACCCAAAACATGTACCTTGGCATTCGGCTGAATTTTAGTTAGAGAGTATATGAGAAGTTTTATAATCCCCAATTAAAGTTCATATATGGATATCAGCCTTTGAGACTTATCAAGGAAACACAACTTTTCCTAATCAAAAGATCTCACCCATTTTCAAAATTCACAGTCGTTTTTCAGATGGACTAATTTTACAGAAAAGGAAATTGAGGCCCACTGAGGTTAAATGAATTATCCACAGTTGTACAATTAATTCTAGTCCCTGACCATGAATTGGGAAAAGATTATAATGTGGAACTTGACCACTGAATAAATATATAAGCATACTTGGGGCAGAGTGGGTACTCAGTAAATACTTTTTTGAATAAATTCAATACTGGGTTTTTAAAAAGCAAAGCAAAGAGCTAAACTAATATGAAATTGTCAAAATTATTCTTGTTTTACTACAGAGGACTAGGAATGTCAACTAACATTGTCATGCAGGGCTTAGCAGGATGCCCAGCACATACTAAGAGCTGAATATTTGTTGGCTGAAGGATGTGTGTTAAAAGTTTATCATGCATGTGATAAAACACCTCCAAAGAGTAATTTAAGCTACATTACTTTTTCCTTTGTGACAACTATTATTGTGGAGCCCAAACTTGATCAATATAATAAGGATATGCATTTGGTTATTCTATTCGGAGTATTGTATTGGAGTATTCCCACTACCTATTTTAAAACCTGTGCCGTATTTTTGGAGAGGAAAAGTCAGTGTGCCCACTACTCTTCACACAGATACCTCTGGCATTTTTGTATCTCACGGGAGCCTCTACCCAATAGGTCAGCCCAGGCCCTGCCAAGCCTTCAAACTCCTCTGTCACCAGCCTCAGTTTGCCTCTTAATCGCTAACCAGTTCCTTGGAACTCCTTAACATCTGTCATGGAACCTTCCATCTTGCTGTACTATCTGCTTCAGTACTCTTCCCCACCTACTTGGCCTTTGTTCAAGACTCAGAGATTTATTATCTTCTCCTTTAGACCTTCTGGAGCTCTCTAAGGCTCTTCCTTCTGTGCCCCCATGCCACTCATGCATAGCCACTAGTATTTTAATTATTTTTATGCACACAATTTTCCTTTCTATTAGATTGTGGATTTTGAGAGAGCAGAAACCCGTACGTTCTATTTATTTCTGTATCCATAGCAAGTAAGCTCCACTGAAAACAGAGTGGACAGACAATCAATATCTGTAAGATGAATGAATGAACAGTGCTCAGCCCTCCCACAGACCAGACACCCGGTCCCCTGAACTGGTCCTGTCCTCTGCACACTGCTATCTTGAGCTTCCTGCCAGCCTGCCCAGCGCCGACTAGCACACATCACATTTTATCCTCGCTGGAATGCTCCTGGTGATTCTCTTACTAGCATGCTTTTATTGAAGAGGAAACTGGGACTTAAAAGAGATACTGAGTGACTTTCTCAAAGTCACAAAGCTAGACAGAGGAACCGTGTGGTGGAAACAAGAGGGAAGAAATTTGAAGCAAATGGAGCCTGTCTGGGAAAAGTCACAGTAATTAACAAAAGCAATCCAAAGCAAGGTGATCACTAGAGAAGCTGCAGAATGTGTCCCCCCTCCCCCTCCCAATTTTGTTACCATGTAAAACAAGGAAGGGGAGGGCAGTTGACTGGTACCTGGGGTTTCATCAGGAGGATGTCCAGAAGAGTTTCTGCTGCCTCCCCCAGGAAGGCCCTCCATGGGGAACCGGGTTCTTTAGCTTACTTGCATTTGGCACGTTGCACTCTGAGCACAGCTCAGAAGCTACTTTCGCCCTCTTCCTCTCCTTTTTCCTTGCAACCAACAATTCGGTTCTGTGCCATGATTCCCCAGGGTCATGCGTTTCTATTCAATAAAATGGATCAGTGGCATTTTTCTACCAGTAAATCAAAAATCTCTCTTCCTACAACTTCAAAGAAAACTCTGGTCATATCCAAAACAGTTTCTAGATTTTTTTTTAAAAATGCCTAGAAATTCACATGACAAAGGAAATAGGAAAAACCCTTCCCCACCTAGCCCATGTGTTTGTGAATGTTTACAATGCCATCATTGTTTATGTTGGGTTCTATTCATTTTTGTCTGCAGACTTCCTCTGTACAGTTTAACTACTTTCTCATGCTAAGCTCTCTGCAAATTGTCACAATGGTTAATGGGAAATTCTGTACCAAATACTATTTAATTTTAAGGCATTTCTGGCTGCTAATTTATTACCAACTGCAAATTTCATTTTGCCGGGGCAAAAAACAATTTGTTTGTTTCATGTTGAAAATAGTTTTTCAAATAAATTCTGATGGTACACTTATCAAGCCCTCTTATCTTTCATTAAACTAATGCTTTCAAGCATAATTAAGAAGGGGCTGGAAAAAGTAAGTATAATGTAATGCTCTGATATTAAAGAAGACATATCAAAATAAATTTGCAATTGTATCATCACATCAATCTCTACTATGATGGCAATAGTATTATAACCATAATTAATTAGCTATGGTACAAATTACCAATAAATCTTTAGAAATTAAATGCCCAATTTTTCAAAACCATATGTCTTCATAAATTGATTATTTAGAATTTAGAGGCTTTTTAATTAGGAAGAAATTTATGCAATGCTGTATGTAATAATTAGGAATCAGCTTTTCTGTAATACTTTTGGACATCAGCAAAAAATTAAATCTTAGGAAAATAGTCTGGGTTAATTATAGTATTTCACTGTCAAAAATCAACATATAGGTAAAATTTAGAGGTTAATGTGGCTTTCCATTTCTTTAACTTCCACCTAGTCTTCTGTTCTCAGTGCTGGAATCATTAGCGGAGCCCAAAAATCAATGAGAGGGGGGTGGAAAATCTCCCCAGTGATTTATGCCCTGAAGAAAGTTTTCATTTTATCCAATAGTTTCAGCAAACCTCATCAATCCAGGTTAAACATTTAACACTCCTTTTTTATATTCCCTAAGGTTAAAGCAGGGATATTTCGGAGCCTTGCCATCATTTTGGGTAAGTGATTATTTTGACAGAAGACACAAAAGCTGCTCTGTCGGGAGGGTGGGAACATCTTTTGGGGTCGAACAAAGACATTGCTGAAGTGCGACCTCATTATGTGTGTGGTCAGAAACCCCAAAGACATGGGGAAATGGGACCTGATGGTGAGCCTCTTGGCACTTGCAGGGACCTGCTCTCAAAGCCAACGCCCTCCTGAGTCTGGAAGGGGGGTGGGGGGGGGGCAATGCAGAGACTGTATCACAAAGAGAATTCTACAAGAACTGGATAGCCTGCCCACACGATCCAGAAATCAATTATTTTCTTCTTCTTGCTTGTTCACCTTCTCCCCACTTTGTTCATGGAATATAATCTGGCCAAGGTGTTTTGCATCTACAGGGGCTATAGGAATCAGGCCAACCTGGGTGAAATTCCATTTCGCTCATCTAGGAACTTTCCCTGACACCTTCCATCTGCATGTCTCTTCCTCAATAAAGAGTTGGATCCTGAGTTCTCCCAAAGCCAGTGTTCCTTTGTCTGCCCAGGAAACAAAAATGATTCTTCCCTGCTGGTTCCAAAAGGAGCTAAGCCACTTTTTTTTTTTCTTTTCCTTTCGGGTTTTCTCTGTATATCACCAAGCGATTTTTTTTTTTTTCCCCATCTGCAGGTCTTCCAGCAAAAATAGTGAGGGTCCTGAGCGCGTGACTCCAGACTGACAGTCGCTAACAGATGCATTTGTACTCGGGCAGAACTGGTCTTTAATTGTTGCTTGTAGGGGAAAGGAAAAGCGACTGTGGCCCGCCGTTCTCTGTTGCTGGCAGATAACAAACTCGAGACGAAGCCACATTTACAGGGGAGAAATTGCTTACGCCCACAGAATGAAATTTCAGGCTTTGACAGCTGCTAGGTAAGTAAATGAGAATCATTTTATTCTGGGTAAGTGCAACACTGCACATCTCGAACAATGAGGTGTTGACGGCCCGGGGGCGGAGACACCCAGGTTGTACTCGGTCAGAAGAGTCTCGGAGGAGAGGAACTGTGGAACAAGTGGCCAAACAATCGCCCCCTTATCACAGCATGGCTCCTCGCAACCCTAAGTGGGAGGCACAAGGCGCTTCAAAGGAGAAAATGGCTTCAATTTTCCAATTCGCAATTCGACAAACACCGAGCGCGGACTCAGGGAAAGAAACCCTACTGGAAAGCCGGAGGCCTCGGCCAGAAGGCAGGAGCCCTTCATCTCATGCCTGGATGCTTTTAACAGCCTCCCACCTGGTTTTCTGACCTCGAGATCAGAAAAAACTGCCCTGCAGCCAGAAAAAAACTAAAAGAAGGGCTTCTAAAAGGCTACGATGTCCCTGCTGAAAATCCTTCCAGGGCTCCCACTTGCCGTCCGAAGTCCTCCTTCTTTAGGCTGACGTACAGGTCCTCCCACACCCCTCGCTACCTTCCCAAACTCACTTCTCACCTCGAGCCTCTGGCCCCCACCCCTTTCCGAGGCTGTCCCCTTTTCTGACCGTGTCCCACTCATGCTGCAGACAGTAGGGTGATTGCCCCCTTCCCCAGAAGCCTTCTCTGATGCTATGAGCCGGGGAAGGTGCCCTTCTCTCTTGGGCTCCCACAGCCCCCACAGCGCCCCTGCGATAGCTGCCCCATACCAAATTGCTTCTTTATTTTGGTCTCTGGTTTTTCGAGGTTGCGAGGGATAGAAACTTGACTCAAATCAGCTTAAGCTAAAAAGGAATTTACTGGACTCTGGGTTAGCTCACGAAACTGAGGGAAACACTGATGGATCAAATTTGAGGAAAGCAGATCCCCGATGCTGCATCTGGCCCTTGACCACTGTGAGTCTGTTCCTGCTCCCTGCCTCCATCTGCCTCAGTCTCTCTCCCTTTTCCTCTCTTGATGATATGCTGGCTCTCACCAGAAAAAGTGGAATCGTGTCTGCTGTGTGGGCTCAGGTTCAAATATTCGTTGGTTCTAACATTAAAGGTCTACTGGATGAACCCTGATTGCTCCTCCTTAGGTCACGTGCTTACCCTAGACTGGGGACTGCAGCTCTGGTTCTGGAGGGGATGGGAAGACGGCCATCCCACGGAGATATTTCAAGCTCTCAGGTAGAGAGAAGAACATGGAGGAAGATAGAAGTTTAAAGTGGGAGCCATATAGGGATCACCGACTACTATGAAATCAATAACCGCAAAAGCTCAGTGGCAAAACATAATAAGCATTTTATTTATTTATTTTTAAGATTTTATTTGACAGAGAGAGAGATCACAAGTTAGACATAGAGGCAGGCAGAGACGGGGAAAGCAGGCTCCCTGCCTAGCAGAGAGCCCGATGTGGGGCTCGATCCCAGGACCCTGAGATCATGACCTGAGTCGAAGGCAGAGGCCTAACCCACTGAGCCAACCAGGTGCCCCTAAGCATTTATTTTTTTATGCAATTGCGGGATGGCTAGAGGTAGACTGCTACAGGCCAGGCAGCTTTAAGTGACAGGTCTGGCTAATTAGTTCTTGTGGCACGTTAAACTCAGGCATGTTCTATTAATATGCCTCATTCTAGTGACTGGGATGAATGAATGGGAAAAGTCTTCTTACAGCAGTCACAGAGGTCCAAGGGAAGAAGTGGAAGCCCATGGTGGATCTTAATGACTGGGCTCAGACGTGGTACATTGCATTCTATGCTGTTCTGTTGGCTAAAGCAAGTTATGTGGCTGAGCACAAAGTCAAAGTGTGGAGGAGGGTACTGTCCTACTAGTAGGAAGGACTGAAACAGTTATGGGGCAAAGGACATTGATACAGAAGGGATGAAGATAAGGGGCCAGTGATTCCAGTTACTACTGAATGACTTTTCAAAGGAAAGATGATATAATTTCTGTGGGAAGGAATAGGGGCCAAGCAAACAAAAACAATAATGCTCATCACATTCTCCCTGGTTACACTATAACTTTTGTGCATTCAGAAAATAGGGTTATATACTGTTTCCAGAGGCCCCATCAAACACAGTGCTTGGCACATAGAAGGCAGTCAAAAATTATAAGTTGAATTTAAGGTAAGCAATTAACGGGTTACAGAGGACAGACATCTGGACCATCTCCTCTAAAGACATGACATCTCCCTGAGGAGGCTGAAGTTCACGTGACTAACTGGTATAAAACAGAAAGAAATACGTGCTCCTTCCATTCAGCCAATATACTACGGGCATGATGGAGAGGAAGAGATGAATTTTAACTAGGTAAGTTCAGGACGTGTCCTTAGAATGGGTGGGATTGAGCAGAACTTGACAGGGACGGAGGTCACCATGAACATTTACCACAGACAAGCCATTCAACTAAGTGGAGGCCCGTGATCAACCTCCCCTCTGTCAAGAGCGAGGCAGTATTCTCGTGATTTTCCACATGGGGTTTATTAAGTCAAATGTCCAGAGTCACCCAGCCAGAAAGATAACAGAATCTGATTTGGACCAAGAAACCTATTCTGTCATCTTCTCATTGCTTGTGTCTGGCTCAGGGATAGACGGTACAGGTGTATGTAAATGGGCATTGAGTATGTGAATGAATGTCTGGAGCTAAGTTCTCTTTATTCAAACCTTGGGCAAGTGGAGAAGTCAGAAAAAGGCACTAGAGACAAAGGGAATAGTCTGGATCCACCCAGTAAGAGAAGAGAGGGGGCACCACTCAGAAATAGCCCATCGATGTGTGTGATGAGAGTGTCACACACATGGACCTGTGGTGTGCCACAAGGCTAGGAAGATAAATCTTGGACAAGCATGGAGCGAAAGGTGTATGTGTCGTTCTGCCTATAGGCAGGCACCTGTGAGGGCCACGGGTGCTACTCAGCATATGACTTCACAGGTAAAGGTTTATGATACATTAAGGCAAAACAGATTGTATATGCTACGTAGTATGTAACGATTTGGAACAAGTGCCCTTCACAATTTGTTTTATCGTCAGGATGCTGATGCTGGAAAGAAGGGCACTGAATGGAGAAAACCACTGATCTCATTCCCCTTAAGCTTTCTGAATCAACAGCGTTTGGCTAGCTGGTCTTCTACCTGTATAAGCGTAAAGAAGCCTGGACCTTCTCGAAGACCTCTGATTGCAGAAGTACAGAGATGGCTGAGATAATGGTTCTCATCGCGGCTAAACGTATCCCACGTCAGCCTGCCTCCTGCAACTGCAAGTTCCTCACCCAGAAAGAACAGTCCCAGGTGAGAAGGAATGTCAGCCTCCTTGCTGAGAAAGGGGAGCTGTCCTGTGTTTGGGTGTGATTACAGAGCTGGGGTTCTTATGCTTTAAAGGGGAAAATAAAAGACAGCTGAAGAACTGGTCCCTACCTTATTTTCTAATTAAGATGGTCCATGTAGGCCCATCACCATCCAGGCCTTTCTCCTTGAAAAGCAGGAAGGTGAGAGTCCAGTTTCTAATTCTTAATACAAGGCCTCTGCCCAACACAGAGGACAGCTCTTTCGTTGTTAGTCTCCACACGGCTCTCACCCTACTCTGTTGGTTAATAAGAAATGACAATAAACAAAGCTTGCTCGAAGAGGGAGAGACAGAGAGACAGAGAGAGAACCACTTAACTGACTTTGCAGATAACAACCAGATGATTTAGCAAGTGTCTTTGTAGTCAGGGGGCTCTGCTAGGGGCACATGTCTAAATAGATGTGTGAAAATTTGGGGGTAAGTGATTTTGCTTGAGAGGTTGAAGGGATAGAAGCTAAATTATATTTTGTTTCTTATTTCCTTCAGGTAGAACCCATCCAGCACCCAACTAAAAAGTGATTTTACAGATGTGCGTGGTCTCATACAGTAGGCACTACCTATACTGTGGCTATTTAAGTTTATATTAAATTAATTAAAAGTAGGGGCACCTAGGTGGTTCCTTAGGTTAAGTGTCTGCTTATGGCTCAGGTTGTGATCTCAGGGTCCTGGAATGGAGGCCTGCGTCAAGCTCCCTGCTCAGCAGGGAATCTGCTTCTCCCCCTCCCACTGCCTCTCCCCTTGCCTCTGCTTTCTCTCTCTCTAATAAATAAATTTAAAAAAAGAGCTAAATTAAATTTAAAAATGTAGTTACTCATCTAGCAGTCACTATATTGGATTGCATAGATACAGAAAGTTCTAGAACCACAAATGTTCTATTGGAAAGCACTGCTGTATACTACTGGTTGCCATCCTGTCTAGCACTGCCAAACTCCCTAGCTCCATCAAGTTAAAGTCTGGGAAAATTCTTGGCAGATAGCAGAGGCCATCAACACAGGGGCTGCCACACCCAAGAAGCAAATCACTTTTTAATTTCTAAGATTGCAAAAGGGGCCTTCCTATCAAGGATCCATGTTCTTTTCATGCTGAAGACTTACAGGCCATCTTATGTTGTGGGCTGGCAGAGAGACACCACATGAAAGTGCCCTGGAATGAGATTCAGGGGACATGAGCTCTCACTTCTGTTCTATGACTAATTTTGTGCCTTTTGTCCTTACAGCCTCTCTAAGCCTCAGGTTCTGCATCTACAAAATGGAGATAACCAAACCAGTCAGTCTGGTTGAGTAAATAGAAAGGTGTAAGTACAAAGAATTTGTACTTGTGCAGTGATTGCATCGGTAGCCTGCCTTCAGGAATTACAGCTCTGAGACTGTAGTGTGGACAATGATCCTTCTGGACCAGTTGCTCTCACTGGTTCTTCCTCCTCTTCTTTTTACTCTTTTTTTTTTTTTAAGCCTCATTTATTTATTTTGAAGAGAGAGAGAGCATGGATGGGAGGGAGAGAAGGAGAGTGCATTTTGAGCAGACTCCACGCTGAGCGTGGAGCCCAACAGCGCTTGATCTCACGACCCTGGGATCATGACCTGAGCCGAAATCAAGAGTTGGACATTTAACCGACTGTGCCACCCTGGCGCCCCTCACTCTGGTTCTTTTGTGAGGATTTCTGGGAAGTCTGCCTATGGGTGAAGGATGTAGTCTCTGAGCTACTATTTCTTTCAGGATGTCAGCAGATGTCATCTGTCATCTTGATTCAATTAAGAAGAAAGATGAATGTAACCTTCTCTCATATTCAACAGAGAGCTTCAGAGGTCCTGATGGATCACCCAGTGCTCACCAGGACATAGGCATTGCCACACATGTCACACCTGTGGATGGGGCTTCCTAGTCCATGTACCTGAAAGGGAAACTTCAACCAAGAGGTTCCTGAAGAAGAACACGGTGATTTTTCCTAAATATTATCAACTTCAAAATGTCCCAAGTGAACCCATAAATGGACAACTTAGAAACATCAAACAGGGGTCATTATGTATTTATTGCCAGGCAACCTGATTATTTTGAGAGGAGAAAGGCACTAGCCTTTGAGAATCTTTGAGTCTATTTCTGGACTACCTTGTCCTGCTTGCCTACTCCGTGAGAATGAAGGGCATTCTTTGTCCTCACCCACTCTATGATTTTGGGGTCTTACTTTTTGGACCCAAATAAATAAGCAATTCACTACTGTATGTCAAGGAAAGATATGATGCTAACATTCCTCAGAATAGAGTTACCTCATGCCTATAGCTTGCTTGTCTTCAAGTTGCTCCAGTAAGTATGACCATGGACCATACAGAGGCTCATCATGGTGGTGGTGGTGGTGGTGGTGGTGGGGTGGTGGGATACAGCTATACTCTGTGTTGGGGATGCTCCTTTAGAAGAGAGAGGATATTCACCATAGCGCCGTGGTCCTCAAATTTTAGTATTATCAGAATCATTTAAAGGGCTTGTTAAAGTATGAATTGCTTGGCCCCACTCAAAGTTGTTGATTCGGTTGGCTGGGGGTGGGGGTTGGTGATCAGGGATAGGGTTAGAGAATTTGCTTCTTTTTTTTTTAGAATTTGCATTTTTGACAGGTTGCTAGATGCTGCTGCTGCTGCTGGTCCAAACACTACACTTTGAGAATCACTACTTTTAAGACTTTTCAAACTTGATCCCAGGTAGACACAAGTAAGAGAAAGTATATTCCTAAAATGTCCGTTTTCTTACATCTGATACCAACTCAAGTGACTTAGACAAATAATGATAATAGTACTTACATAGTTTTACTGTTATAGACATGGTCTAAGTGCTTAAATACATTATCTTATTTAATTCTCACAAAAGTTGTATAAGAGTTGTGCATTTTTTTTTAAAAGATTTTATTTATTTATTTGTCAGAGAGAGAGAGAGAGAGAGAGAGAGAGAGCGAAAGAGCACAGGCAGACAGAGTGGCAGGCAGAGGCAGAGGGAGAAGCAGGCTCCCTGCCGAGCAAGAAGCCCGACGTGGGACTCGATCCCAGGATGCTGGGATCATGACCTGAGCTGAAGGCAGCTGCTTAACCAACTGAGCCACCCAGGCGTCCCAAGAGTTGTGCATTTGGCTAGGATTCGAACAAAGGAATTCTGGCACCAGGTGCTAGAACCACTATACAACATTGCCTCTACCTCCCACTCTTGTGTCTTTCCCATCTTTGTCCTCCTCCCTGGGCTGATGAGGACATCTCTTCCTTTAAGAGAGCACCACTGGGAGCCTCTCCTATATGTGATGCTAACAGCCTCAAGACTATTGGAGGGTCGCCTTGGTCAAGTTTATTTTGAATACCTAGTAACTGTGAGAGAGCACAGTTTCTTATTTGCCTATACCTTGACATTTTGGGTGTCCCTTTGACTCAATGATTATTTTTCAAAGGATGTAGAAGTACTTGACAAAAAGAAAAATGGAAACGTGAGTGAAGGAAGAGAAATTGTAAACAGGAAAGAGAAAATAATAAAGCAATAGGAAAAAGGGTAAAAATAACCAGGTGGAAAGGTCAAGGTAGATAAAACATGGGAAATAAGGGCTCTATAAGAGGAAAAAAAATCCTAAAAATTGTTTGCATGACAGAAAAGTTAAACTCTGGGTAGATGTCACACTAAAAAAACTGGAATATAAAATCTTAAGAGTAGAACCAGTCAAGAGGAGGGAATGCAGGAAACACGGAGGGAAATTGGTGGTGGTGGGGAAATGAAAGATGCCATTCATTGGATTTTGAACTCCAGTTATTATAATTGGGCATTTAAGCTATATCAACATTCTTCTTCATCTTTAGAATATTTTGCAATCTTTGAAAATACAGGAAATGCCATTTGATTTTGTCCCAACTCTGGCCACTCAAGTTCTGGTTGCTTGTTTATTTTTTCTTGAGCAGAAGAAGTTTCACTAAAGGTTGGCATGTGGGATAAATCTTTGAGAGGAAAGAGGGGGAAATAATTCAGTGGGAAGGAAGGATTCATTATGACAAGGGCCGGGTCAGGGAAATGGCCACATAACTGCATTCCTGAGAGGAAAGGCCTGAGGAAAATGAAACCTGCAGGAAGGCTGTTTGCTCTGCCCTGGGATCGAGTTGGGGTCGCTTCAGAGGCCAGTCACAGAGCCTGAGACTCTGAACATTCTGTTTTAGATTAAGAGCTGGGTTCACTCAAGGGGTACAGTGTGGGGAAGAGCGTGGATGATGTCAGCTCATCTGAAGGCCTGTGTCCTGCATGGGAGCATCTCATCACTCTGGAACTCTCTAGAAAGTGGCTGACTGTTCCATTAAATGGGGGCAAAGGATGGTGGGTTGAGGGGGGAGGGCGGCCTCCCCCTATTACTCTACCCCCTGCCATCAGTCGTCCGGTTCCTTTCTACACACTTCTCTTTTGATGTAATAGGAAACTCCTGAATTTGAAAATGAAATGCTTGCAGAATTGATTATCTCTTCCCCCCAAACTAGCGCCCATCTGGTCCTGCAGTTTACACAGTCACTCTTTCTGCAAAGTCTTTCAGAAGGTGTCGGCTGGGGCTCCATCTCCCTCTTCCCCTAGACCTCCCTTGATGCTAGAGGAGAATTATCTGTGAGGCCGTATTACTCTACTTCATTGCATCTAAGACAACACTGAGTCTTAGTAAGAGGCATCGTTATTTCATGTGCCACTAAGAAAGAAAAAGTCTGCTTATTCAGCCATGATACATCATCGGTTACGAGATTTATCTCAACTGCAGAGAAGTTAGAATGTTCAATGAACACTCTTAGAATCCGTGAAATGAGGACTCTCCTCTATTTGACTGTAAGTTCTCTGCGAGAAGCGACTATGCCTTGGTCTCTTATCTCTGAAGTCACCATCAAGACAGAGAATAGCCTTTTCTATTTTCAAAGCTCTCTTGCTAATAAACGCTTTAAATTGAGAGAGACTAGGGGAGGGAGAGAGAGAGAGAGAGACAGGCAGAGAGAGTGTTTGTGTTTGATTATGCATTTGCATAGCACATCATACCCAATTTGTACTTCAATTTTCCCGAGAAATTCAGGCACCAGGCAGGGAGTGAATTTTGCCGGTCATATAGCTGATCAGCTCAGAGATGTCATATGGTATAATCGCGGTCACATTGCCTGTAGGTGTTAAAAGTAGGGCCTAAAGCTAGGTCCACATCTAGCTTTTCTCTATGCTTCCCACGTTCAGGACATAGGAAAAAGAAAGATAAGGACGGCTGACATCTCGTTCCAGTAACTGAGAGAACCCTTGCATTTCAGGAGAGAATGAGAAAAGTTTCTGTGCCTCCATGTGGTTGATCAGGGGTCCCTTCCTTTAGCTCTGAGGTAGCCCCCTGTGAGTGTGTGCCACTCGGAGTGGATGGGGGAGAGCTTCTACACACCAAGACTATCTAAACAGGCCATTAAATGGTAGTAGAGTTACACATGGGAATGACAGGTCAATAAATCCCCAACAACTTATGTTGCCTCCAAGGAGCTGGCTGTTGCTGAGCGTTGTTGTGTTTACATAAAATCAATTTTACAAGCGATCTTAAATTATTAGGGAAGACGCCATCATGGGATATTCTACAGTCCTGGTAATATCTTTGGCATTTGTCTAATTCATCCCTTTTGTTTGATGGTGTGTGTGTGTGTGTGTGTGTGTCCAAAGTGGCTATCTTCTCTGATGGCTTCTTTATGAGATGCTGAAATTTTACCTTGTGAGGAACCAGGACACACGATCTTATCAGTATTATACAGACTAAAGACCCTGAAGTTACCCATTAGCTGAGTCTTCATGAAGCTCAGTTTTGTTTTTTTTTTAAAGCTCAGCTTTTAGGTACTTTGCTTTAATTCTTTAATCCCACGTGCTTAAAACATTTGGGGGGGAGGTAGATGAATGAGGGAAAGGGGTAGGTACCATTCATACTAAATCCAGAAGTTGCAGGAAACAACAGCTAGGTTGGGTTTATGACAACAATGAACATTTAGCCTCACGTGGGTTTCTCTCTTCATTGTCTAGGCTTCTGGAGGATGCTGATTTTCCCTTTATCAAGTTTAAATAAAATGGACCTTTCACTGACATAAAGCTCCCATTAATGATGCATTGCCTGGGTAGAGGATGGAAGCCAGGCTATCCCTGGGGGCGACATTTCCTTTAGGGATTCCTGTGCCCGTCATTCACAGACCAGAGGCATCACATCACTTCAGCTGCTCCCTCAGGTAGAAGACAGCCACTCTGGCTCATGACGGTAGCGCTATAAATCCACATTTACCATGGGATGCCATGGGTTCCATCTGTTCCCTAAAGTGCCTACATAAACCAAGTCTCTGCACGCCATCTGCAAAGTGCCCTCGTGCATGCATGCTGGAGTCTTCCGCTAATGCAGTGCGGTGATTTTGCAACTTCAAATAAGGCTCATTTTAATTGTCATTGTTAAGATCAAATGCTTTGCAGCTGTCTGTGTGCCGCAGATGAAAAGCATTACTTTGATGGCTGACGTGATGAACTCTCACGTTCTATTTTCTCATCTAAATTACCACACTTTAGGCTGTGTCTAGTATGTGCTTAACAAATATTTTTGAACTAATGTATATATTTTGAACATATATACACACACACACGTATATATATATGACTAGAAAGAGGTGCCGGACAGCAGTGTGGGGAAAAATAGCAGACTCTCAGCTAAAAAGGTGGGTTCTGGCTATTTCTTAGCTGCAGAAGAGCCTTATGACCTTGGCCATGTAACTGAATCCCCTGGGCCTCAATTTCCCCCTTTGTAAAATGGGCATGTTGGATTAAGCAACTTAACACTAGGTTCCTGCTAGCTCTAAAATTTGTATTTTAAATTTAACAATTTTTCACTCATAGGTAACTTTAATTTTGTTTGAATTTTCTTATCCAAGGAACATGACTCCATATGGAAATTCTGTCCTTCCTTTTCCTTGACAATCCCAGCTAAACCTTTCTATGAACCAGCCCAGAGAGTTTAAGTTATCATTAATCACTTATTTTAAATGAAACCACACACTATAAAAGATGACTTAATTAACTCTGGCTGGTAATTTTTATCTGCTTAAGAAACCCTATTTCCTATTACTGTACTTTAAATAAAAATAAAAGGCAATTTAAATAAAGAAGTATCTAACCCACACAGTGCCATGTCTAGCACGTAAGAATGCTTCTATTCTGTTAGGACTGTTTATGTGACCTCCTCATAGGCTTATCTACACATTTCTCCCTGTCTGCCTCGGGGAGGACAAAAGCAATACACAGCTCTGAACACTGTTTTGTCCAATTCCCTTTTCAATATGGTTAGTATTTAGTCTAACAAGAAAAGCAGAGAAGGGACGATTAGACAAGATCCAGGAATACCTGTCCTTTTGGTGCTGAAAAGCTCAATTGCATGGGGCATGTCTGAGCAGAATCTGTCATTAACACAATGTACTATTTGTCCAAACATCTGTAGGTCACATTATTTCTCTATAAGCCGTTGAGAGCAAAAGCAAAACCAAGACGGTTATTAATCACTTACTCAGTATTTCTCAAACAACACTGGAAAAAAAATGAACATAATGGATTGAAAGAAGATAACACAGAAGAAAAACAAGGCATTTTTCACTATTGTGAAATGAGCCCACCCAGGTCCCAACAGGTCCGTGTTTTACACACAGTATATTGGGTAGGCTCTGGGGACCAGGAGGGGTTGGAAACGGGACCAATGCCTAACTAACGACAGCCTGGTAGTTCTCATTTCCACCAGAAGAAAATGAAAGCTCAGATTTGCACATCTTCAATATTTGTGTTGGAATTGCTTCCACCAGGAAACCCAAATGGATGCATTGAACCAAACAGTCCTTGGGACAGCACGATAGCATCAGACACAGGTAGACACGGGAAGAAAAATTGAAGTGTCCATTAATGCCAAAGAAAAAGAAATAGTGCGGTTTCCTGGCTATCCACAGCTGTCAAGCTGATACAGAATGGTCTAGGTGGGTGCACTTTTACACATCTGTCAGCAAAACCTCTTTCCAAATAAAAAAATCTACTGCTCAGGAACAGCACATGTATTGTTGGTTTTCCCAGGAGGACTTCAGTTTTAAAGTGTGGATTATGAGGTGACATGAAGGCATGGTTGTGTTCCAGACCACAGGGACTGGTAATTACTTAGGGACAAAAGTTTCCTTTTCTTTTAGTGTTCCCTACACTCGAGACAAAACTTAGATACAAATTGGAAGCATGTCTGGTTGGACTCTGGGCATCCCACAAACATCAGTCCCTATGGTGCCCTATGCATCAGACACTCTGCTGGGTGGTTAACAGGGGCTGCTTACTGGGAGGTAGGTTGGTAAAATTGTGGGGGTACCCAAAGAGGAGTGAGAAAAATACCATTTTATGTGGCTGATTCTATATACAGAAGTAATAATAACGTATCTTTGAGGTTTTCTTAATAAACAGTACAGTATGTTGGACCTTCCAAAAAAAAAATAATACACTAAGAGCTAACATTTATGGAGTACTCCCTATGGGGCAGGCATGGTTTTAAGAGCTTTACATGGATTAACTCATTTATTCCTCATTAATCCTGAAGAGGTAGGTGTAATCTTATCCCCGTTTCACAGATGAGGAAATTGAACCACAGGGAGGTTCAGTAATGTCCTTCCAGGCACCAGAGCCAGCAAATGGTTGGTAGAAACTTGAATCCTGTGAGTCTGGCTTTGGATTCCATGCTTTTAATCATGCTTATTTAAAAAAGAAAAAAGATGTGACTAAAAGATTATAGCTTGTCACAAACAGAACCTCAGTTTTGATCATGGTACATGTGTCCCAGCATACATCTATGTTTATACATAGAGAATTTAGTGGTAAAAAGGATTGTATGGATTCTCTCACCCAATAGGTGATCATCTATTAACTGTTAGATAACAAAAGATAGCCCCCCAAAGGATCTAGTTTTGCCTCAGATGAATGTATTTATTATTTAACTGATATGTGACAGCCCCTTTTAGTCCTCTTAGCCGTCAGAATTTTAAAATGGTACTTCTTTAATTCCAACAATTAGTTACAAGAGCTCAAGGACCCCAAAGTAACCAGTCACCTTGCTTGACTCAACAATCACCAGATCACGACAGAGCTCCTCTGTAAGGTGGTAACCATTCATATTAAAGAAACGACACCTCATACAGGAAACATCACGGTTGAGAATTGATGGCTGTGATGTTGCCTACAATACTTGGAGTTCTCTAGACATAAAATAGATCATCATTATGAGCCAATTCAGCTCCAACAATAAGGTGGTAGAAATACATCGTTATTATTGTGAAGGCACTGGCTCACCTACTATGCGTGGGGTCCTGTATTTATTCCCTAGTTTGAAGCTAATGGTTTTTCACAGGTGGAATATGCTGATGAAGAATAATTTTCCAGGCTTTATTTTCTCCCTGGCAGATCTCCTGTAACAGTTTTGGTGCCTAGCACTTTTGGAGTAATGATTTTTCATTGTTTTTTGACAACCTGGTTTATTTCTCTCTACTTTAAGATTTCAGTAGAGGCTATTCTCAGCCTGGAAGATAAACAGTGCTTCCTGCACTAAATAAAAGGTATGGGTTTCAGAAGAGATATGCAGGAAAACACAAGAAACATAATATAATCGTAGAGTCTATTCTCCCTTGTGAAGTTTTTCTGGATGCTGTTCTGTAGTTCTTTCCCGGGCAAAGTCAAGGTTAGCACTGCTCGGTGTAGCTAAATTTCTGCCAAAGCCATAAACACCTGAAGACAGATACCTTGTTCACTTTGAAGAGTGCAACATACTTGTTAGGCTGACTCATTCATCCTAGAGGGAGTCTGTGAGGGACATCTTCTAGTTGTCCCTCTAGATCCCCACACTTCTGGTCCCCGGAGGGTAACATCTACTCTGGCTTCTTTTTTTTTTTTTTTAATATTTAATCTATTTATTTGTCAGAGAGAGTGAGCACAGGCAGACAGAGTGGCAGGCAGAGGCAGAGGGAGAAGCAGGCTTCCCGCTGAGCAAGGAGCCTGATGTGGGACTCGAACCCAGGACACTGGGATCATGACCTGAGCCAAAGGCAGTCGCTTAACCATCTGAGCCACCCAGGCATCCCTCTACTCTGGTTTCTTGTTGGAGACTGATTGGCTGGTAAAAGGAGACTGAGGTTCAGCTGCCTACCCCCTAGCTCCCTCCCAGGAACAGCAGGTGGGCACCATTCTACCACAAAGGCCCCAGGTCCTATAGAGGTCGCTCTCTCCTATGCACCCCATGACTTGGCCGCTGTGGTCTCCCCTCACCCTGCAGGTCTAGGCAGGATAATGACCCACTGTGGCTAGTGCCTGAGCACTTCTTCGTCTGTCGTTTATCTCTCTTAATCTACCCACACCTTTATATTCTCCTTAATTATCCAACCTGTTTTCTGCCGGGAAGATACCCGATATGAAGCCCTATTCTGGAACAAAAGATTCTGAGACTTGCTCTTCTGGTCCCAATCCTCGCACCCTGTTTCCTGCTGCCCACTGTTTCATCCTGCATGATCTCGCACGTGAACATGTGAACACATCTTCATGCTCTTCAAATGCTGACCCCGGTCCCTGGCTTCCATATCCAGCTATATCCACTCAGCCTTCCTCTTCTGACCATTCATGCTGCCCAAGCTTATTTTTGGGCCCCTTAGGAAGGCAGGAGGCTTAGGAAGATTCCAACTCAAATGTAACTTTGTTTGCTAGTGGCTTGAAATATCAAAACACACCTGAAGACTTAATGTCATTATGAGCCTCCTCCAGTGTTCTGGGTGGTTTGGGTTTTTGCATATAGAATGGTTTCCCAACCATGTACTCTACTGAACCATATCTTGCTCTGGCTTCTCATCTGTGAACCACCCTGGTTTCTGACTCATTTTTTCCCTGCCTATTAGTGTCCCAACACCTGGGGTGGGACCTCAAACCAAGACAAAGAAAAATGGCTTTTCTTTCCGGATACGGTTCAAGTCAATGATACGTATGTACCACTGACTCACGCATTAAAAGGAACTGAGAGAGGTTATGTGGTCCATCCTCTGCCATGGTAGGAGAAGGGAGCCTGAAGTCCCATCAGAAAAGAATAAAACTCCCAAAATGCAGATCTTAAGACTATGAAGCAATTAGTTCTTTTTTTTTTTTAAGATTTTATTTTTATTTATTTGACACACACAGAGAGAGAGGTCACAAGTAAGCAGAGAGGCAGCAGAGAGAGGGGGGAAGCAGGCTCCCCGCTGAGCAGAGAGCCTGATGTGGGGCTCAATCCCAGGACCCTGAGATCATGATCTGAGTCGAAGGCAGAGGCTTAACCCACTGAGCCACCCAAGTGCCCCCAATTAGTTCTTTATAGACTGGAATTTATAGTGAAAAAAAATGACTAGAGGAGAAGAAATATTTAGAATCTCTTAACACAGGATTGTGTATTCTAACTTCTGGCAGCTGCTTCTCACTCCTTCTCTTCCTAGCACCCCAAAGGCAACATCTCAAAAGTATGAGGTCTTTCATGTGCCTTCTAATGATCTTCACTATTTTTTTGGATCCTCCTATTCACTGGTCCCTCTCTTCCTTCCTTAGATTTTATTTTTAAGTTCTTTCTATATCCAATGTGGGGCCTGAACCTACAACCCTGAGGTCAAGAGTGGCACACTTCACTGATTGAGCCAGGAAACCCCCTCTCTCTTGATTTTTTATGTTGGTTTTTCCTCTAATAGAACTTCAAGCCCAGTCTTTGCCTCCACTCTACTCCTATTCTTTCTCTTCTCATCCTGTCTCTTCCCCCCTTTCCTCTCTCTCTTTAAGAAATCTCATCTTGACTATGGCTTTCAAAAGCATCTCCATGCCAAAGACTCCAAAAGTTATACTGCTAGGCTGACCTCCCTCCTGAACTCTAGACTTGTGTATCTAACAGCTGTCTAACTCTATTCGAGTTATTGTCTCCCTTGGATGTCTAGTAAGTATTCCAAATGCACATATCCACACCAAAATATGTGACTTTCCTTCCTACCCAGTGTTCTCCACCCAACGTTGCTCTTCTGTCACTCAGTTAAAGATACCACTGGTCAGCCCATTGTTCAGGCCACAGACCTTCTTGGATTCTTCTCTTTCTCTTACACCCACACTTCTAAACTGTCAGTAAGTCCTATGATTCCACCTCTAACACATATTCCAAATTCACTGATTTCTATCTCTCTCTCTCTGAAATTAGAAACCACCATTTTACCTTGCCCAGAGCATACTAAGCCTCCTAATTGGTCTTTTGGCTTCCACTATTATCTCCCCTACAAACATTTCTCCTTGGAGTAGTCAGAGTATGATTTATTTAAGTCAATCGTTCTCATCTGGGGCTGATCTTGTCCTCCAGGGGACATTTGGCAATGTGTGGAGATATCTTTGGTTGTCTCAGCTGGGAGAATGGGTTCTATTGGCATCCAGGGGGTAGAAGCCAGGGATGTTGATAAACCCATGCACAAGATGGCCCCCAAAACAAAGAACTGTCTGGCCCCATATGCTAAGTGCTGAGGATGAGAAACATAATTTAAATGGAAGAAAGACCATGTCAAATACCTCTTTAAAATGCTCTGATGGTTTCTGCTTATATTTAAGATCTATACTTTTTATCATGGCCTCCAAGGCCTTAAATGATGTTGTCCCTCTATGCTTGCTAACCCTTATTATGCAATCCTTTCCACCATTTGTACTGTCCCTCAAGCAGGCCAGGCTTATTCCTCAAGTTACTGAAGAAGCTGTGAACCTGAAATGTCCATTGCCCAGATTTTCACAGGGTTCAAAGGTCACATGTCGCCTCTTTAGCAAGGCCTTCCCTGACCACCCAGTTTCAGATACTATCATATTTCCTTTCTGTGTCTATACTTTCTCTCATACCATGATATTTTATTTTATTTTATATTTAAATATATAAATACATATTATATATATAAATATATAATATATATATAAATATATAATACATATTATATTTACATTACCATGATATTTTATTTACATTTATTATTGTCATTTCTTTTCTGGTTTACATATTGCTTTTATATTGATTATTAGCTGAGGAGAGCTGGGAATATTCTCACAGCTACAGTAAATGTTCTATAAATATTTGTTGAATAGATTAACTTTATGTTTGTATAGTAAGGGTTTTCGAGCTTTCTGCGTCTTGAGTGACCCACTAAAGAACATCTATCTGCAAAAAAAGAATTTTTGCTTTAGGACCAACATTTTTCAAAAACACCTAAGGACCACTTCCCACAGGATAAGTACTCTTCTCATCTCTAAATGTTTACAATCTTCTCTTCACTGGTCTTGCAAATTTATCCATTTGTCCATTATTTCAGTAATCAGCATGTCAGAAACCACGGAAGGTCCTTTTTTCTTAACAACAGACAAAAAACATCTCTAGTCCTTGAGAAACTTCTCAGGCTTGGCTTGCCTGCACCACCTTCCCAGAAATCAGATATGATAATATTACTTCTCCTCATATGATTTGGCCCATCAGCACTGCTGTGAGCTGGATGGTGTCCCCCACCACATCGCTTCCCCCCCACCAAAAAGGATTTGTCCATATCCTAACCTAAAGAACTGGGGAATGTGACCTTATTTGGAAAAAGAATGTTTACAGATAAAATTAAGGATCCTTAGATGAAATCATCCTGGATTATCCTAAACCCAATGCCTAGTATCCTTAGAAGAGACACAGAGGGGAGAGACAGAGACAAAGGAGGAGAGCATTCTGGGGGTGCCTGGGTGGCTCTGTCAGTTGAGCATCTGACTCTTGATTTTTGGCTCAGGTCATGAGCTCAGGGTTGTGAGATTGAGCCCCGCATCAGGCTCCCTGCCTGCTGGGAAGTCTGCTTGAGATTCTCTCTCCCTTCCACTCTGCTCCTCCCTCTGCTTGCACTCTCAAAGAAGTAAATACTAAAAAAAAAAAAAAAAAAAGAAAAAGAAGAGGAGAGGATTCTGGAAATGGAGGCAGAGATTGGAACCATGTAACTATAAGCCTCAAAAACTGGAAGAGGTAAGAAAGATTCTCTCTCTTAGAACCCCTCAGGGGTGCCTGGGTGGCTCAGTGGATTAAGCCGCTGCCTTCGGCTCGGGTCGTGATCTCAGGGTCCTGGGATCGAGCCCCACGTCGGGCTCTCTGCTCCACGGGGAGCCTACTTCCTCCTCTCTCTCTGCCTGCCTCTCTGCCTACTTGTGATCTCTATCTGTCAAATAAATAAATAAAATCTTTAAAAAAAAAAAAAAACCTCAGAGGGAGCATGACCCTGCTGAATTTTGGACTTCTGGCCTTCATAACTGTGAGAGAATAACATTTTATTGTTTAAAGCCACCAAGTTTTTGGTCATTCTTAGGGCAGCCGTTGGAAGTGAACACAAGTACTTGCAACCACATACATCTAGAACCTCAGCTTGTCACTGAGGTTCTCCTGGCTCTGTCCTCTGCTTTTCCAGTCTCATCTCTAGGTTCTGAAACTGTTTTCCATATGCTGCCCCTTTTCCCAGGCACATGAGCCCTGCTCGAGTCAGAAAGGAATATTTATGTTCTCTAAAAACTCCTTCTTCTTTTATGCTTCATCTGGTCCTTTTGGCCGTCCTGTTCTTCCATCCATTTCCCACTCTAGTTAAGCTAGTGAACTCCTGCTCATATTTCAAAGCCCAATATATATTGCCCTGGTCCCTCACTTTCACTTATAGTACCTCTGGAAGCACTTTACTACCATATGGTACTAGTTACTCCCCTACGGATTTTCCAGAGCTTGGAATACCTCCCTTTACTATAACACTAATTTTTATGCTACTATATTTTGAGGATTAAATTTTATTCATTTTAATGATAAAACATTTCATGAATACAATCTTCTTATTTTTAAAAGAGCATTCTAAAGTTAACATATCCCTTTAACTACCCTTACTGAGAAAAGTATTGTTCTCCCCAGAGATATGGCTTGCATGTTTCCAATCTATTTTACCTGTGTACATAAATCTTGGAAAATATATATTATTTTTCGTGTGTTTTTAAAATTATACAAGTTATATGTATGCATGTGTGACTGTGAGTGTGACTGTGTGTGTGTGTGTGTGTGTGTGTGTGTGTATGTGTGTGTGTTTTTTCAGTTCTCTTGAGATTACCCTCTAGGTGCTTATCAAAATCTGAATAAGTAAAAGAAACTGCTATGTAGTTAAAAACATGGGAACTGTGTTCTCCACTTACTTCCCTATCCAAGAGAAAATAATTACAATTGGAGATGTCACACATCCAGTCATAAATATGCCATCAGTAGTTTGCATGTGCAATTAAATCTATGTAGAAGTAGGGTTTTATAAGAGCACATAACCCTCTCTGCTTCCTCACTTTGTATTTATGAAGCAGCACAGGCGGACAATAGATTCCTCAGTGAGGAATTACTTATAGAGGCCCCGATCACCTGCCAGAGTTTGCAGGTAAGAAACTGAGGCCAGGGAGAGAAGAGGAGTAATGGACCCCACTGGCTGACCCCTGGGCTAGCACCACGTACAATTAGGCAGACCGCATTTAAATTGTAATGAACACACCTGGAAATCTGCTTGCAATTAGAAAGGGATAATGAACTCATCTATCAAGGCCAGGTCTTATGTCAGCGGCTTAGGCAGCAAGATCAGGAATGCTTGAGATGATGTGGGTTTTCTTTTCTTTTCTTTTAAAGATTTTATTTACTTATTTGTCAGATAGAGAGCACAGGAGCGAGCACAGGCAGACAGAGTGGCAGGCAGAGGCAGAGGGAGAAGCAGACTCACCACCAAGCAAGGAGCCCGATGTGGGACTCGATCCCAGGACGCTGGGATCATGACCTGAGCCGAAGGCAGCCACTTAACCGACTGAGCCACCCAGGCGTCCCTGATGTGGGTTTTCAATGAAAACACATACAATTCCTCATAAGCAGAATGCTGCCTTTTGCATTTGTGTGCAGGTATATTTTTGGTTTTTAACTAGATGAAAGAGAGTGTATGTGTAATGAAACAATATATTGTAACGAACATCTCTCAAATTGTGAACATGACATACTTCCCAATTATGGCAAATATGAATGATAACAGCTAAATTTTTTCTCACATAAGGTGGTGAGCTATTTATTGCTACTTTGTTGTCTATTGTTCTGTTCAAAGTGTTCTTTAGTTTCTCCTAATTGCAAGAGAAAAATTCTCAGTTGCCTGGTCTACCAGTTCCCCAATCCTCACATTCCATGGAATGATTAAAAAAAAATAAATAAATAAACAAATTTGGGATTAGTTACAGCTTGCCAACTTTTCATTTTGACAAGGAAGGAAATTCAGAAAGAAAAACAAGTTATTTACTGCCATCTCATTTCATAAAAGGAAAGATTTTTAAGTTCCCCACCTCCTCAAAAAGGTAAGAGGGAGATTCTCAGAATGGAAAGAAGTCTTTAAGCTTAAAGAAATCAGGTTTATAAAAAAAAATTAAGCTTACAAAAATATTTGCTTATATTTTCTTGTTGAACAGAAGAGCATTGAAAACTGGATCGCCTACAAGCCTGTGGTGGGAAATCACCTTTCCAGCTCGGCTGCTTTCATATTCCTTTGAATCTTCTGAAATTCTCCTATGAAATCCAATATGGCCACTGTTTCACTGGGCTAGGGGGTTGATGCAATTCCACCAGCATTTATTGAGGCCCTACTATGTGCTCAGGCCTCAGGTAGGTGCTTTGCCAAAGGACACTAAAGCAGAAATGCTATCTTAAGTTAAGATGTGTTCATTCCTGTGCTCCCTTTTGCCATTTCAGCCAGGCAAATATTTGACAAAAACCAGAATATGGGGAGAAAATTCTTATGAAAGTATGATGGATGCCATTATGCTGGGTGTCAAAAGAGAATGCTGAAATGCTACCACAGCGTGGAACTTTCTGCCAAAATAATGCCCATGCTAAACAAGTCTATTAATAAACAAGTCATTTGCTTTTCCTGGAGGTTATTCCAACTTGAGGGAATGCTGGAGAGTCTTTTTAGAATTCTAGTTTCATGGTTCAGACTCACAAGAAGATAATGATAGAGTATGAACTCTTGCCTGGCATCAAATGAGTACCAGACAGGCTGTCTATTTAGGGTCATCTCCTCCTTCCCCTCTCTCAATCATGTTTTTTAAAATGACATTCTGTTGCCCAAATCCTAAGGGTTCTACCACAGAGAAGGCAAAAATGGCTAAGTTTGGACCTATCTATGTGCTCACCACTCTGAGTAGTCTGCTCACTTCATGAGTAAACTCAGGCCTGGGAACTCTTCTAGATATGAGGGTAATATCTGGGAAATGCTCTTCCCCAAGACCCTTGACATAACCTATTTTCCCTGTCCCACAGAGATCAATGGCAGAGATCCAGTCCATGCCGACAATATAGCAAACGACTCTCAGTAGAGATTAATAAGAACAAGTCCCCTCACAAAGGTGAACTTCTGAAAAGAGTGGTTGACAGGTGTTTAAGAACCATGAACCACAAATAATTTGTGTCCTGTAGATTATTTCATTTTTTAGTGATCTCCTCCCCCCCTCTACCCATTTTAAAAGATCTGTTTCCAACAGTTTTCCAGGGATCTTAGTACTGTCTGTGTAGATTTTACAGCTCCCCCAAACATAAGTTATTTCTGTTAAGCTGATCATTTGCTTCACATAATTAGAACTTAATTGCATTTTTGTGTAGGTATTGAATTAATGGTGGATTTAGTGTGTCTCATAGGACGTGTCTCATAGTGTCCATGATAAGTAATCTGTCCTATACTCTCCATAGGATGCTTACATTTCTAGGGGTGTGGTGTTTAAAAAAAATGGTCACACTAAGAATAAATCTTTGCCATGTTCTATGTCCATTCTCTGACAACACAGATGAACCTACTAAGTGAAATAAGACAGACAGAAAAGACAAATACCATATGATTTCATTGACGTGTGGAGTCTAAAAAACAAAACAACAAATAAACAAAAAGCAGAAACAGAACCATAAATGCAGAGAACAAATTGATGGTTGCCAGAGGGGAGTGGGGGAAGGGGGATGGGCAAAATGGGTGAAGGGAAATAGGAGGTACAGGCTTCTAGTTGTGGAATGAATAATCTCAGCAATGAAAGTACAACCCAGGGAATATTGTCAAGGGCTCTGTAATAGCATTGTGTGATGACAGGTGGGAGCTACACCTGGGGGAGCAGCGCATAATGTACAGACTTGGTGAGTCACTATGTTGTAGACCTGCAACTAATGTCATGTTGTGTGTCAATTATACTTCCATTAAAACATACATAAATACATTTTTTAAAATGACCCTACTTTATTGGGACACCTTTCCCATAGAGAGGTGGGGTCGCTGTTCCCTCTCTTTGACTGGAGGCCTACTGTGGATATTTCAGTATGACAGAAGTGATGCCATAGGACTTCCAAGGTAAGGTCATCAAAAGTTGTGCTGTTTCTACCTTGTTCATTGGAGCTGCCATGTACTAAGTTTGATTACCCTGAGGCCTCCATGTTGTGAGGAAGCCCCAAATACATGGAAGGTGAGGCATTTGGTCCAGAGTCCCAATCCTCAAGTCATTGTATCCCAGGTTTTACACATGTGAGTGAGTAATCCTCTAAGTGATTACAATGTCCAGCCTTCCAGTAATTCCTGATCTCTAGGAATGGTCACCAGAGACTCTAGACATTGTGGAGTAGAGGTAAACTATCTTGGTTGCGCTTTGTCTGAATCCTTAACTCAGAATCGGTGAGCAGAATAAATGGTTGCTTTAGAACACCAAGCTGTGTATAGTTTTTTGCTTTATGCTTTATGCCACTAAGTTTTGGGTGGTTTGTGACCCAGCAGTTGTAACTCAAACATAGGCCATTCTTTCAGTTTGGGGGAATAGAAAGCATAGATGGCTTATTTAGACTTTTATTTTTTAATTTAATTTAATTTTTTTTTTACAGAGGATATACAGAGCCTAGGAGCATAGATGGCTGCATTTTTCATATCCTCCCATTCAGGGGCATTTTTTTAGGGCCTTTGGGTGATAGGAAACTTCCTTCAGGTATTCCCCGAATAACAATCAAAACACCGCAGGAGATGGGTAATATAAAATTGAAAACTTAGTTCTTAATGAATCAAATGACAGTGATAATAATTGGATACCCGGGGAATGACAGGACTGAGACATATTCCAGAAGTGTAATGAAAGCTGATAACTAAAATAGTTTTAATAGGGGCATGGATGCATTTTAATTATCAAAATGATAAAGTACTTATGTACACCTTCTACAAACAGAGCAGGTTTGTAAAAGCCTTTCAGAAATTCTATTAATTTCAGTTGTTCCACATTGAGTTAGAGGTGATCACAGGGCAAGATTACCAGGCATTGTTCCTCATGACTCCCTCTCATCTTCCACATCAAGTAGCAAAACCCCTTACTCTGGTATTCCAGGCCCCATACAGTATAGCGCAAATTTATCTTACATTACTCTCCTACTTTACCACCCACTCAAGCCAAATGGTTCCTGCTAAGCCTCTAACATCTCTGAGCCTCTTGCATGTTGTTCTTTCTGCCTAGGACACGGGTCCTTCATCTTGGGTTTGTGGATGAGTCCCAGGGTGTGTTGTAAGCTTCCTGGAAGTGAGTGCAAAGTTTCATGTAAATTTGCATATGTGCATCTTTCTGGGAAGCAGGTATATTAAGACTGAACAGATTTACAAAGTGGACTGTGATCCAAACCTATTTAAAAACTACTATTCCCCCCCCCTTTTTAAAAACAAAATAACCCTAATTCCTCCATGAATACACTTACTCACTTATTGACAAATGTTTATCTAGCACTGTTATGTGCTAGGTGTTATTCCTAGCATTTGGGATACAGCAATGACCAAAACAAACAAGGATCCTATCCTCTTGGAACTTACATTCTAAGCAGAAGGATGTAGAAAACAGATCACATAATAAACAGACAAATGAAAAACAGATATATAAATTATAGAGTATGCCAACATTTAAGTCTTCTGGGGAAAAAAGAGAGCCTATAAGGAGAATCAGAAAGGCCTGGGGGGGATTTAGTTTTAAATAAAATGCTCCAAATAGGTCCCATTAAGGTGACATTTAAGCAAAGCATTACAGGTGGCTAATGAGTGATCTATATGGATAGCTGGGAGAAAAGCACTCAAGCCTGGGGGAAACCAGGGCAAAGGCCCTGACTGGGAGTCCATCTTGCATGGAAGAGAAACAGCAAGAAGGCAATCTGGCTAAAGCAAAGTCAGGGAATGAAAGAAGAGTAGGAGGTGAGGCTATGAGGCACCATCGATCATCTCTCAAAGGTACAACCATCTCTCAAAGGTCCAACTTTGAGAGAAATGGGGAGCATAGGAGGATACTGGGCAATAAATGATGGGATCTGATCTGTGCATAAGTCAGATGTAGTGTGAGAGAGAAAGAAAGGGAACAAGGATGATGCCAAGGTTTGTAGCTTGAACAACTGGAAGGATGGTTGTCATCAATCAAGACAGGGAAGTCCATAGGGGAGCACTTTTTTGGGGGGCAAGGTTAGGAATTGTGCTTTAGATATGCTAAATTAGATATGCAAGTGGGGATGTCTAGTTGGCAGCTGAATGAGTCAGAAATTCCAGGGGAAGTTTCAGCTGGGGATAAACGCTTGGGAGCCATCAATTTTAAATATTAAGGAGAGCCATCCCCAGTGACCTACAACCCTGTTCTGATCCTCTAAGACATTTTGCTGTACTTCCCTGGTGAAAATTTCTTTGTACTATAGTTTTCTATATGCTTTTCTCATTTGCCTTACTGGAAATTAAAGCCCTCAAATTGTATTCCATCCAGCTTCCTATCCCTTGTTTTGCCTCCAAAAAATATTGGTTTAAACTCCTTTCTGTTAGGTTTTCATATTTCAGTTGCCAAGGCTTGTACATGGATTGAAAGTAATAAGTTCATTTTCTTTTCTTCTTACTCAACAGTTGCCTTAAAATTCGTGTTCTGTTTTCATTTTCTCCTTAATGCAAATCATTAGCAAACCAATTTTCTCTTTTAAAAAGAGACTATTTAGAAAAAAAACAAACACTAAGAATATTTATTGTGAATAAAATGGAAAATACATCAAAAGGCAAAATGCAAGGTTAAAAAATATTCTCCTTTAAGAGTGTCTCTGAAAATTGGCTTTTGTACTCTGCTCTCACTTAGCTGGGTGTAATTAGTGGCTCGGTGGGTCTCAAGTTTCTTATCCAAAAGATAAAGAAACTTGGCTAGAAGATTCTAAAATTCTACAAATATTTCTTTTCAAAAAACCCAGAATGGCTCTATTAAATCACTCAAATTGCTGGCAATACACCATTTACTCTTCTTAAAATTATTTGTGATCAGGATAAGTATCAGTAAGAACTAGATCTTGCAGTCCGTAATCTTCACTACAAGTCCTTTCTACTAACTTGCAAATAGAGAATATATATTTTTTTAAATAAAAGGAAATTCCTAAGAATGCTATTGGGCATTTTCTGTGTAAGGATTCAAAATAGTCTTTTTTTCTGAGTTCCTGTTTACCATTTTTTCCTAATTAATAATAGCTAAGTCTATTATAAATGCATCCTATAAAAATAAACCTAATCATGAGGCAAACAAAATTATTCTCTGTGTTCTGGCCTGAGTGCCTTTCACGAGACTCTAGGATACCATCTGCATCACTAAACTGAATTTTGTGATTCTTACATTAAAACTATTTCAGTTAATTATGAGGTTTTGAAAAGTTTTGAATCCGCGTCTTGTTTTTCTCTTCTGTTCAAGCCTACTAACGGGGGGTTTTATTTAATCATGACGCTCATGATTAACTCACACATGGCTCCTCTCAGAACTGATTTAAGGAAACTGTCTTTAGAATAATGATAATTAAAACCAACCGGTCAGATGAGGCTCAGTGGTTAGAAGTTAACCACAGGTACTGAAGGGGGACAAAAACAAACAAACAAAATCCCCTCTAGTCAAAGGAATTCCTGACAAGAAAAGTTGAAGTGGCTTTGATTGAGGCATCTCACTGTGTGACAGAGGGGTTAAATGACAGGAATTCCATCAGATTACCTCAGACTTTGAAAGCCCTTGGAGTGTGATGGGTTGGCGGGTCAAGGAAAACCTTGCCCTCAGAAGAGATGGACGGGAAACATGGAAACAACAACAAAACCACCACCACCACCACAACTGGCCTGGTTGTGGCAGATGGCCTCTGAGGCTTACTCCTGGTTCGGTGCATCCACACAAGCCCCAGTGTTACCTTTTGGAACCAGACTGATTTAAAAAAACAACAACAAAAAACCAAGCTTGTGTAACAGCTGGCCTAGGTCAGGCAGTATTCTATGAGTTTCTATGAGTATTCTACCAGTATTAGACAAATATTTAATTTTCCTGCAAATGTGAGGAGTAAGCAGTGTTAGTATCTCTAGTCTCTACATGAGGGCTGAAGACACAGATGGGTCTTAAAACTTGCCCCAAGTTGTATAGTTTGTAAGTGGCCGAGCAGGAATTTGAACCTCGACCTTCTGAATCCAGTGTGTGTGTGTACCGTCACTATGCTGTGCTGGAAGGAAATGGAAAAAACATTGCAAACGAATTTATGTGACTCAAAACTCCTATTTTTTCCACTTCATGAAACTCCTAGGGAACATCCTTCATCATTCAACAGTTGAATGGTAGCAAAGCACAGGCTGTTTTTTAAGTATTAACACCTCTATGCTTCCTAAATGTGTACAACTCTGTTACTGATAAATCAAAGCCAGCAAAGGCAAAACAAAATAACCGGGGCATTTAACTCAGAGTGGGCTACTGGGATGCATGGTTTAGTTTACACTGAGTGGGCTGAAAGGCAGGCATTGGGGGGAAACTTGCAAGTTTAGCTTCCCGTTGTACAATACATGATGAGAAATAATAATCTGGTTTGCGTGTACCCTGGGAAGCTTTTCCATGGCCTGTGAGAGTTCCTTTTCTCCTTTGTATGAAATAATAGAAAATAAAATAATTAGTAGCTTACACTTCTGGGTCCAAGAGGATGTTGATACAAGTTTTGGAAATGAGAAGAACAGACCACCCCCAAGAGGAAATTCCAGAGAGGAAAAGCATAGTATCAGCGCACACATGATCATAACCTGATTTCGCATCCTTTCAAACCACAGTCTCCTCAAGGATTTTCCTGATTACTGTCTTCAGAAGCATGAAAAAGTTACACGGGATTTTCCTGATTATTGAATGCAAAAGCATGAGAAAGTTCCATGAGTCACACGATAGACTTGTCTAATTTGAAGTCTACCACCGGGCAGTTTGGAGGGTTGCAATTTTATTACTGCTACAGAGCAGTTCTGGGAAAAGGAAAATATGTTAGTTAGAAGAAATCACATTCTCCAAATAGACCAGAATCTTTGAATCACTTATTCTTAAACTTTTTTTGGGGGGGGGAGGGGTTGTGGGAATAGGGAGGGTCACGGATCCCTTTGAGAATTTGAAGAAAGCTGGGGAGTACACACATACTCCCCAGAAAAATGCATGGGTATAGGGGCACCTGGATGGTTCAGTTGGTTAAGTGTCTGACTTCAGCTCAGGTCATGATCTCAGAGTCCTGGGATCCAGCCCCACACAAAAGAAGCCCCTCATTGAATATCTCATTGAGCCCTACTAAGGGCTCCATACTCCACGGGGAGTCTGCTGCTCCTCCCTGTGCTCATGCTCGCTCACTCTTTCAAATAAATAAAATCTTAAAAAAAAAAAAGAATAACTTCTTGGGTATAGAGTTATACCGAATTTTATTTCAAATCTCTTAACTCTCTTTCCTTAGAAACCGTGTTATATATTCCAGTCCTGATGGAATTCCATGGACAGTTTAGGATGATAGCATGGCACTATGGGAGCAAGGCTTACTGTTGTAACTGGCTCAAAGACCATTTTCAAACTGAAGCAATTCTCTGGTCTCCATGTAATCACCTGGCCCAAGGAGGAAATGTAAGGGTAGGAAGTATGGAAATACCCAGCTATGGTTGCCCACCTCAAATGTTATCAGACAGGTTGGGCACCTGGGTGACTCAGTCGGTTAAAGATCCCACTATTGGTTTTGGCTCAGGTCATGAACTCATGGATGTGGCAGCCTCTGTGCTCATCAGGGAGTTGGCTTGAAGATTCTCTCCTTCTGCTCCTCCTCCCTCTAAAATAAATAAATGAATCTTAAAAAAAAAAAAAGTTATCAGAGAGGCAAGGAATAACCTGATTTGTGGTTTTGATTGCTTATTTTCACAAATATTTCTGAATCTACTTGGGTAAGATAAAAGAATCTTAGCAAAGGTTTTACTCCAGGGAGTATGAATCTTAGAGTTAAGTTGAAGAAGAGAGAATCAGTTTCCAGTGAAAACCAGCTAGAATCAGATAAAACAGAAAAAAAAGTCTTTCACAGGGATCCCCATTGATACTGCCAAGCATAGGAAGCAAACATAGATTGTCCAGGGTAAAATTTCACCATTCACTCACTCCTTCATTACTTACTCATTAATTAATTTCAACAAATTTCCACTGAGACTCTAGTAAGTGGCAGATTCTAAATTGATGCAGCAGCTACTGTCCAGGAGTGACAATAAAGTACTGTGGATATTCAGGGCCAGGTTTCCTGCCTGCTGGTGTCAACTGAATCATGAGACCAAAAGTCAAACTATGGGCACCATTTAAGTCTGAACATTAAATAAAGGCAGCTGCATGTTGTTGTTGGTGGTGGTGGTGATGATGACGACGATGTTGATGACGGTGACGATGATGACGATGACAATGACACAACCTCCAAAGGGCAGGAAGGGTCTTCACTTTACTTCTGTATTCTAAGTGTCTCCTTTAGTACCTAATAACTGCATGATTAGTGTTTACGAAGTAGATGAAAGTGTTGCTTCTTACTTGGTTGTTCAATGGTTCTGGAATGGGCAGGGTAGTCCCAGTGATCTAGATTATACAGAGGAGAAAAGTTCCATCTTAAAGAAGGGGAGTGGATGTCTAAAGGTAGCACAGTTGACACACTGCAGATCCACAGCTAGAATTTGGGACTTTTCAGCTCCCAGTCCCATGTTTCACTCCCTACACACACAGCCCAACAGGGAGGTGGAAAGTAATGAGTGATTTGTATAAACTTCTGAAATTGCTGCAGAAAATCATGGAAGCAGAGGGTTTGTAAAGTTGCACCTAGTCCTGTTCAGAACTGTCTGGTAATTTTGACTTGCTGACATTGAACAGGCAAGTTTTGAGAGAAATGAGCAATAAGCTAATTAGCTACTGACCTGGAACCACACAGGAGAGAAAGAAAAAGACAGTGAAGGAAAACATCAAGTTCCTTGAAAAGTGGGCCAGGTTAAATCCACAAAAATCAGACATGAGCAATGCTAAAGGCAGACTTACTTGCTAAAGGTGAGGAGAGATGATAAATGATTTCACGCTAGCTTCAGGTGGACTTTAGTTATCAGAGGCTTTGGGTCTGATGCCAAACCCAAGAGAATCTGGGCTCGTTGTCTTCGCCTACTTTCGGAGAGCCAGACAGATGTCCCTATCGGGAAAGATGGGGATTCAGATGGAGAGAGACAGGAAACTGGGATGGTTCCAAAGAAGCTGGGGATCACATTCTCTCTTTTGCTGAGGTCCCACCATGCCCACGGCCTTGCCTGGGTTTGCTTTCAGGAGATCAACTGGACTGTTTCAATGTACGGTTCCAGATTCATTAACTGAAAGCTGTGTCTGGGTAAGTGACATGAAGTGATGTTTTCATGCAGGGTCCAAATGCTACGAGACATAAATGGTCTTTTATCTGAACTTAAAATACACAATTGTGTTCAAGCAACTCTAGGCCTAAAGTCTAAAATGGCAGAAAACTCTGATGTGCAGCCATAGCATGCTTGTAGAATTTGGGTTAATGTAATCAGAGACAACACTCCCATTAGTGCTCCTAAAAAACAGTCTTAGCCAGATGCCCTCCCTTTGCAACCGTACGGGGCCGAGGGTCCCATGGAAAGAGTCGACACACTCCAATAGTACAAGCAGAGTGGGAATGGGGGTGTGGAGGGGTAGAACAAGGAAAAACAAGAGGAGGAAAATAAGCAGGACACGATCCAAGGGAAACATTTAAAATGTTTTTTCAAAGCAATTTCTTAGCCTTGTTAGAAAACACAGAAATGCTCTGGTGAGGGTAAAACGGTTGAAAACCACAGCCTGAGGACTACTGGTAAGGGGCCAGGGTGAAGAGTTCTCCGATAAAGACTCTTCAAGGGGTAAGAAATAGAGTAGGCCTTCCAATGAGAGGCCCCAGAAATGACAGACATAGGTGACCTGTAAGCAAATCAGATGCAAGCACATAACATTCATTAAGGAAATCTGATTTGTTTTTCTGTGATCGATAAACAATCAAAAGAGCAAATGGACAGGGGAATAAGCACAAACGAGGATTCTAACCAACAGCACTGACTTTTCAAGGGGAAAAAGAATACAAGCAAAGAAAGAAAAAAAATACGGATTGATAGAAAGCAGAACAGAGAGAAAGAAAGGAAGAAAGAGAACTCCTCCCTGCATCCCCGTGAAAGGCAGAACATAATGAAAAACTATCTGCTTAAGCCTCTTTTTAGGAATGAATAGCTAATGCTCACTAACCAGTTTTAGCACGGATGAGGATATCCCAGGTTTAATTGGAAATAATATAGCATTGCTCCAGCAGCTATTCCTTAAAACTAAGGCATTAGATAAAGCGGGGTTCATGTTTCTCCCACCTCTGTATTTGGAAACAGGAGCACAAAGCCTAATTGGCCGAATAAAGGAGCTGTGGGCTCCACAGAAAACCCTCTAAACCCATGATTGATGTCCGCTGACACCTCTGAACAATGACACCATGGGAACTGGCAGAGGGTACACACAGTCCTCAACAAGGAGGTGCACAGCCCACGCCCTCGCGGGGAGACACAGACACAGACCCTCACCACAGCCTCTGCATTAGAACAACTTCCTATGTAGTTGTCCTTTCTGCCTCACAGGTGTATTCTCAAATACTACGTTTCTAGATTCATTCATTCAATAAATATGTTTGCAGAGCCTTCTCCGTGCCAGGCAATGTTGTGGGTGCTGGCTCCCCACCCCCGGGGAAGGATTTTTATGTCCAATTAACATTTATATAGGGGGATACGGATGATAACCAGATAAAAGACAACTTGATAAAGCATTAGGCAGAGGTGTTATGAAGTGTTATGAAGGAAAGTGACAACGGGGTAAGTAAGGGAGTAACTAGAGGGATGTTTTGGAGGAAGCAAAACAGAGATGCCTGTTCAAAGCAGATAGACATCCTTGTGCTTTGAAAACTCTCTGGCAGATAAAGTCAAAGCCTCTTTTCTCTTTGGGAGGCTCTGATGTTCACCCTGAGGTTGATGCCCTGCTCCCTGTTTACATGGAACAGCCTGGATGTGGGACAGAATGCAAAGAGCTCTCAAGGATTAGGGAGTAGAAAATCCAGTCACTGTGAGCGTGGCAGACTGTCGGTTTGGTGGTCCCAATCACCCAAGGCTTCTTGGTGTGTAAGCCCTGAGTAACTGTCCTGTTGAGTTTGTTCTGGCTCTGGGACCCCCTGAACCAACAGAACATAACAGAGGCAGCACGAGGCCAGTTCCCAGCTTAGTCCTTAGGAAGGTCTGGTGGTTTCTGCTTTTGCACACTGGGCCTTGTAAGAAGCCCTACTACTCTGCTGTCAGAAGCCCAGCCTTGTTGTATGGGGAGACCACAAAGAGGAAAATCCGTCCCCGCCACCAACAGCCCTGACACCGACTTGTCAATGGAGGGGAGTGAAGCCAACTTGGAAGTAGATGGTCATGGGTCATTCAAGCCACCTTAGCTGACCCCATAGGGAGCAGAGATGAGCTATTCTCCTGAGCACCATACCACATGCAGAGCCACGAGCAAAGTCACAAAAGGGTTGTTGGTTTCAGCCACTGGTTTTGGTGGGTAGTTTTGTTATGCAGCAATGATTTTCAGTTTCAGTCTTTAAACATAGTAACTTTTTATGTACAATTTTGACTTGGAAAAAATTGGGGGGTTTCGGTTTTTCTTGATTTTGTGGTCTATGCCTTTGATTTCAAAGTATCTCATTTGAGGACATGAATGGCTGGATCTCAAATACGGGAAAAAATATGCTCTGACTTAAGACTTAAAAATAGAGTTGTCTGCTATTAGGAAGACAAGAATACGTTTCTGCTGACCTATTCATCTCAGGCGAGCCAAACTCACGTCCTGCCATAATTCTGTAGGTAGGAAACTGAACTGGAATTGACCTCAGTTAGCATTTCCCAACTCCAGTGACAGTACCCCACCCTGGAATTCCTGACAACACTATCAACCTCATACAGCAGCTACTTTCTGGCCATCCTCGGAAAGTGCCAGCAACAAGGTCTTGTCCAAACCGGGAACAAATCTGCCTGTCTTTAGGCAAAGGAAAAGGAAAAGCAAAGCAATTAATTCACCCTAGGGAAACATGCTGAGGCCATGAATTCACCAGGTAGTGCAAACTGTCAGCTGCATTCACAGAGAGGATGCACCATCCTTCCCTTGTCCTCTGGGCCCTTTCCGCCTCCATTGTGGGGGAAGGGCAAAGGACGAGATGCTGTGCCTGGTAGGGAAATGTAGGACATGAATGGATAAATCGTAATGTAATAGGAACACTTCTTCTTGATAGCATTGATCTTAACTACATTTGTATTATATATATCAAAGGTCTGGGACAGGATACAACCCAGGGGTCTTCAAGGTGATCTATTACGGTTGTTCTCAAGGTATGGTCCTAAGACTGTGGCATCAGCAACACCTGGGAATTTGTTACAACTGCAAATTCTGGGGTCTTGCCCCAGATCAAATTAGTCTGAAATTCTGGGAGTGGGGCCCAGCAATCTATATTTTAACAAGACGTCCAGTTGCTTTTGATGCACACTCAAGCTTGGGAACCACTGATGTACTGAAATTCAGAAAGAAAAAATTAGAACCTCTATCTATCTTAACGTGTAATTTAAAAAGGAAAAACCTTAAGTTTTACTAACATTTAAGTGCAACTGACTCTCCTGTTCAGATTTAACCCTTAAGTCTTATAGTGTATGTGATATGAACTTTCCACAACCCAAAGGACTTAATATTATTATCCCTACTTGTTCATTTGCTTTCAGCTTATTTTAAAGTATCACTCTTTATGTAGGCCCCTTGGTGGATTTATAAATTATATTACCTGATTTTAATTTTACTAACCCGTCTCAGATGGCCACGTGGCTTCAAGGATTCCTGCAAAGAGACCACCAAGCGGAAGCAAATTTAAAAAACGGGCAGAGTTGACACTTTTACAATCCGGTCACACTCTTACCAGCTATGACATTGTCCCCACCATAAATATTATTAAAATAATATTTTAGCTAGTACCAAAATTTTAATTTTCATTAATATAATGAAACTACTTAAGATATTGTATACGTTACCTATATCATCTCCTAACACAGACATTATTACATGATTTGATAATATAAAAATATATTAATACAGGAAAACATTTGTATATACCTGTACATATTTTGGGGACTCAGTCTCAAATACCTTTTTACTTTAATTTTTTTATTTTTAAGATTTTATTTATTTATTTTAAAAAAGATTTATTTATTTATTTATTTATTTATTTATTTATTGGAAAGATAGAGAATAAGTGAGCAGACAGAGGCAGAGGGAGAGTGAGAAGCAGACTCCCCACAGAGCAGGGAGCCTGATGTGAGGCTCGATCCCAGGATCCTGGGATCTTGACCTGAGCCGAAGGCGGATGCTTAACTGACTAGTGTAGGCACCCCTAAATTTTTATTTTATTTTTTAATTAATTAGTTTTTTAAAAATATTTTATTTATTTATTTGACAGATAAAGAGATCACAAGTAGGCTGAAAGGCAGCCAGAGAGAGGGGGAAGCAGGCTCCTCGCTGAGCAGAGAGCCCGGTGTGGGTTTCGATCCCAGGACCCCGGAACCATGATCTGAGCTGAAGGCAGAGGCTTTAACCCACTGAGCCACCCAGGCGCCCCTGTTGTGCTCTTTTAAATAGTATTGCTTGGTAACATCTGGACAGGCACACACAGTCAGTTCTGGGGATTCTACAACCACGTTACATATTTTTATCCAAGATAAGGGGAAGATATCTACTAGATAGATAGATAGATAGACAGATACTAGAAGATTTCTACTAGAATAATCGGAGACTGGGAATGTGACATATGGGTACCTGCATGTAATATACAAATATGAAATATTAAAGATGGTTAAATTTAGCAGAATCAATGCCATAAAAATGAGCAGAAATAGTTACAAAGAAATAATCCCAGTTAAGATTTAAGATATTTTATAAATAAGACTTGATACAGCTTTTCTCTATCGCGGATCAGTACTTGATCAATCCTATTTGATAGATGAAGAAACTGAGGATGAAAGAAGTTACATACAGTTATCAGAAGGTCAAAGGGAAATGGACCTTGAAGACAGTAGGGAGAATGAAATAAGTTAAAGACAAATGCTGTATGATCTCACTTGCATAGGGAGTCTTAACAAACAAATAAAAACTAAACTCACAGATACAGAGGACACACTGGTTGTTGCCAGATTCAGGGGTGGAGGTGGACGAAATGGGTGAAGGTGGTTAAGAGGTACAAACTCCCAGTTATAAATAAGTCCTAGGGAAGCAATGAATAGTTAACAACACTTCACTTGAAAGTTGCTAAGAGAGTAGATCTTAAAAGTTCTCATCACAAATAAAAAAAAAAAGTTGTAGCTATGTGTGATCAATGGTATAACTAGACTTACCATGGCAATGATTTTGCATTATATACATAAATTGAATCATTATATTGTACCTGAAACTAATATGATGTTATATGCCGATTATGTCTCAATTAAAAAAAAATCTAGCAAGATTTGAGCTCTGGAACATCTGTTGGATCCCACAAACTGTTGTTATCCGGTGACTGCCTAAATGTGGTCTTTCAGCCCATGATTTCCCATGAATATCATGACAGAAGATAAAGGTGGGCCATACAAGATTGGAACTAGGTTGGAGACTTGCGGTAATCAGAGAACCTGCACGGATTCTGGGCCAACAGGGCCAAAAGTGCCCTCATAGACTAGTTGGCAGGAAAGCCAAAGGAGGCTGACCTTGCCTGAAAAGAGTCTTGTGCGGCATCACCAGTGCTATTAATGGGATTTGCCCTTGTCTTGCAGGCAAGGAATGAACACATGCGAATGACTGCAGTCATTGTATTAACCATTTCACAACATCATACAGATTCCCTTCCTCAGAAAATACAAATCCTGGAAACTGGTGTGGGTTTAGAGACCACGGGCCTCCAGGCCTTCTGCTGATTTTACAAGATGTCTAAACATGCTGCAGGTTTCCGTTACTACCCTATCTTCTTCTGCTTTGGGGCCGCTTACGTGGACTCCCTTGTCACTCTGCTTGGGAAAATAAGTTTAAATGAAGGGAATTTTGTAAGAAAAAGTTAGATTTTTATTTTTATTTTTTTTAAAGATTTTATTTATTTATTTGACAGACAGAGATCACAAGTAGGCAGAGAGGCAGGCAGAGAGAGAGGGGGGAAGCAGGCTCCCTGCCAAGCAGAGAGCCCGATGCGGGACTCGATCCCAGGACTCTGAGATCATGACCTGAGCCGAAGGCAGAGGCTTTAACCCACTGAGCCACCCAGGCGCCCCCCAAAATTAGATTTTTAAATGACGTTTTATTCTAAGTGTGCCTACAAGCAATAACCTTTGTTACTTATCATTGATAACTTTTAAAAAACACTCTCAAGTATCATTTTCAGGTGAGTGGCAATGACAGACTTAAGATGGGATCTATACTCCACAGATGAGCTAACTTTTTCCCTCTTCACAGGCTTAAGATCACTGGTCACGTCTGCCACTGGGGGGTGGGAGAGGGAGTCCTATCATCCTTCATTTACATTATTGAGCTTACATTCCACATTTTATCATTTCAGAATTTTCCTGCCTATGCCTTAGACTCTCTTGTACCTTGAAAATTTCATGAGATCCAGTTTGCATGCATCTGGCTATGGACATAGCCAGCTGTCCAATTTCCCATGCTCTGTACCCAGGCATCCAAATCCTCCTGGGAGAAATCCATGGAACCTTCCCAGCATTGGTTTTACCACCTGGTAATCTGCTATGTTTTCCTGGTCAACCTGTTCTTTCATACTCAACAACCACAGTTTCAAATGTTCCTCTCTGTCCTCATACCTTATATCCCCAAGGCTTTCTCCTCACAAAGTCATAACAACTTGTACCTCTTTGGAAGATTACTAATAAACTATTCTCTCACTAGCTTGACTCAAACGTCACAAGGGCAGAGTCGACATCATCTCTGCTCACCATGGTCTCCTTCTGGAAGCTTAGCATGGGCTAGGTACTCTCCAGTACGCATCTGAATATTGACTGTTGGATGAGAGATGAGTGACTGCTTTCAAACCTTGACCCTTGGGCCATGTCCCCTCCCAAATGCCAGCAAGCCTCGCAGGGGGCCTCAAATAGCTTTGTCCCGACAGCTGTGTCAAAACATCCTGTGTTGATGGAGGCTGCAATCAGTCACTTCAAGCTTCCTGATTAATTGGTGAGAGACAGCTAGGGCACATTCTGCAGTGGCTGCAGAGTTTATAAGTTGTGTCCCATGTTAGCCATGGGATGAAGTTTCTAAGGGCAATGTTGTCACGGACTGGTGAGATTCTCTGAGACATACAGGAAATGGGAAGTAGAAATAAAAAGCAATAAATTCAATACTAATGCTAATTCATTTAGCTATCAATTTTTAACCATTTGACCATGTGATATTTTGTTTTGTTGACCATCTAATTAATCAATTAGTTTTGTTTGGATTGTGGCTCCTTCCTGAAAACGTTTAGGGCAAATGACCAAAAAACAAACAAACAAACAAAACAACCCACTTAAAACCCTAAAACTTACTGAAAATAAATCACAAGAATTCTCTTCAGTCTTTGTCTCAAGAAAATTTAGGTGACCAGGCTAGAGGATGTTGCCCTTAGGGATATTCTAATATGGTTAGAATTTAGAGACAAAGAATTTAGAGAAAGGGACAGATTATAAATAAATGGAAAAGGTATGAAAATTTTATCTGAATAAGGACCAGGCTGAGAGACCTCAGGGAGAGAGGCCTCAGCCATCCTGGCCTTGGCCATCGTAGAACAACTAACCCAGCAACTGGCCACGGCTGCAGGAGCAAACCTTTTGAGGATCAGACAAGCCCACCCAAATCAGAAGAACGATTCATCAGAGCCCACTCCAAAATGTAGACTTCTAGAATCACAAACAAAATAAATGTTTTTTTTTGTTTTTGTTTTTGTTTTGTTTTTTTTTGGTAAGCTACAAGTTTTGGAGCTGTTCCTTTTATATCAAAAGGTAACTGATACGGTTAATTTCACACAGGATCACCTTTTGAGGAATAAATGTTCATTTGCTTCAATCTGTTGCTATACCAAAAGTTTATCCCAAGTCCATTTAAATTTTAATCCTTTGATGGAATTTCATTTAGCTCGACCCCTCTGACAATCTTATGGCTACTGGACGTGGGCAGAAAGTACTATGAATTTCTGCTCAGTAGCCTCAGTTGCTTCTTTTTCATGACAAAGACAATGTCAACAGAATATTCCAGAGGCGAAATTTGACTCTTACACACAAGGACCTTTGGCGAGGTCTGTTTGTTCAGGCTTTTTCTGCTCCTGGGGATATTACTACTATTGGTTTTGGGTTGAGAAAACTTTTTCTCTGTGGAAGCTTGAATCAGGGGCTAACCTAGGAAATCAACACCCACAGATATTTTTACAAGGTGGTAAGCCAAACATTCAGCGTGTTAGCTCTCCCATATAAAGATGGTTGATGTTTACGAATCAAAAAGATAAGCATAAAGGGGAAAAGAAAGAAAATGCTTTAAACACAAATGTATATCTGAACTTAAAAACACAAACATGGCAAATACTTTTCAGAGAGCATGCATGAGAATGACAAACAATTTAAGCTTAATCCCTCAAAAGCTTTCTACTCTCTCTGGCTCCCTCATGTACATAAAAGGTTTAAATGAACAAGAAAAACATGTTGGGATTAGGATTTGATTCCAAAAAGCTTTTATAGTCATATAGAATAACCAGGAGTCACACTAGCTTCAAAAGACACACCAAACAAACACTGATTTTTACCAAATAGCATTAATACTTTATGGACCAAAGTTGTTTTCACAAAGTATTTACATAATGAAGAGCTTGCCAAGCTGTGTAAATGTTTACGGCTTCTGGGTTCCCATCTTAGAGCTTTCAAATTCAGTCAAAAGGAAAAACCCTGTGCTTGTTTACTTGAACTTTAAAATTCGCCACCAAGTATCAAACATAATACTTCTGAAACACATTGGTAGGCCCATTCCTGACTCAATTTACTACTTCGAGGGTACTCACTATACATACCACAGGACAAGTTATTTCATTTATTTGCTAATTGACCCAACCACCTGCAAGTCTCTCTCCCAAGGACATGGCTCAGAAGTTAACTGTTCCTGATTTGTTAACGGGAAAACTTGCCCAAGATTCTCAGAAACTCAGACAAAAATTAATAAATGTAACTTTTTCACAAAGGGCCAAGTCTTTTCACTTATGTTATTTGATTCTTCTCTAACTAAAACAAAAAGTTCTCCAGCAAGTTGAGCTTCGTTTCAAATACAAGTAGGTAAAAGAAGAAATGAAGGATTTTATTATCCCATTATCCTTGAGGCGATCCATTTAGAGAGGTGATCCAAGTTACTCGGAGAAAGTTTCTAGAATATACTTCCAGGTTCCTGATTCTTGGCTTAAAATTTCTGCCAACATCCTTTCTCTGGTCTTCATGCTAAGCTACGCTTTTAGAGACTGTGATGGCAAGATGTCTTTCATAACATCTGTGTCTCTCTGCTTGAATTTCCCTCTTCTTTTCATTTAGTCCTTTCTTCTGTCCACTCCTTTATTATCCCCATGATGTGAAGCAGCAGTTCCCAAACTTTGCCATAAGTGAGCATGTGATTGGGTGATCATTATTTCATGATTTTATTGTCCTGGAATCCTTTTTGGGGTTATAGAAATAGGATTTTGAATAGTAGCAAACCCCATACTGCTTGGAAAGATATAGCACCCACTGGCATATCAAAGGCAGTAACTGTTAGACTCCGTATTTCCTAAAAAAATGCATTTACTCAGTTATTTAAAGAACTGGGTTCTGAGGAATATAATTTGGGAAAATTTCCTTTTCAAAATATTCTTTTTTTGAATAACTTATTTTTCCTCTTCAGGATTTTCCCTAACTCTTCTCTCCAAAATATAGGAACCATTGTTTAAAATTAAAAAACAAGAGATGAGAAAAAAGATGAACTCTGTCTCCTCCTCCAGACTTTGTCTCTTCATTTTACAGTTACACACTTTAAAGACCATAGGGAAAAAAAACTAAGCGTTCCATTGAGAGAGTATTGACTGAGAATGGCCTGTAGGCATAGCAATCTCCTGGACCAGAAAAATTGAGATTAAGAAGACATGGTCCCCATTGCCAAGATTCTCAGGCTAGTGGAGAAAAACAGAAGAGAAGAAGGATATGAAAGTACTCTGAAGCCTGGATCCACAAAAATTTGTAGGATAGCTGATTTATCCTAAGGTCTTCCCCTCTATGCAGAACCTTTAAATCTGCATCTGAAATTCTCATCTAGTCACCCACTCACAACCAAAAAGAAAAAAAAAAAGTTCTGCAAAATAGGAAGTCAGTCAGATACACTCTGTATTATAAGTATATGATTATTTTCCCTCTAAAACCTCTTTGCTGTACTCACTATACTATAGACTGGACTCCTCCATTCATCTTTCAATGCCACAACCTTTAGAACCTCAGATTCTTTTACTTACTTCATGCTTTTGATGAGATTTAAGTCAAGGCCAAACCATGATGGCTACCATCTTTGTTTCTGCTCTTGGATCATTACAAAGACCACGGAGAAGGTATCGGCTGCCAAGGCAAAAGATCTCTCATCAGGTCAGACTGTGTTTAGCTGCAGGTAAGAGAAAATCTGACGACTGTGGCTTACACGAACCTGGGTTACTTTTCTCACTGAACAACTAGTCCCAGGGTAGGCATTGCACTGTTGGTTCCAATCAGGAGAAAGAACTCTGGTGCCAGTTTTGCCTCTCCCTTCCGTGAGGAAAGCAAAGACTCTTCCAGCAATTCTATCTTAACACATCTCCCTTTTATCCCACTGACAAGCCCCCTGTCACATGGCTGTGAGACAGAATGAGAGAGTGAACCTGAATGGGAACTGTGGGAGCCAGTAAAGAGCCTTTGCCACAAGATCAATTCTCGTTCAGCTTCCAAAGATTTTTTGTCAGGGTTGATATCTCAGTTCCTTTACTGACAAAGAGCTAAATTGCTGAAATACTGAAGTAAGTCTATAAATTAAAAGTGTGTACCCAGAGGAGTTTCATTATTAGTTCTCCCTTCCCCTGACACCACAGATAAACTCATTGCTTTCTTGAAGTGGAATAGAGGAGAAATCCAGAGTCACCTGAAAAACTTCAGATGATTGCTACAACTACAACTGTACTTAACAGGACTGCCTATTGTCCTTATTTTCTACTATTAGCCATTTGTTGATTTACTCATTCGACACGTTTATTGAGGTTGCATGATGTGCCCGGCATTGTGAGAGACTCTATGATGTGTTGATGAATGAGAAGCACACAATTTCTTTTTCTGGGAGGCTTGGGTTTTAATGGAAGAAACAAATAGGATGTATTTAACTACAACTGTGATAAATACTACAGACGGAAAGTAAAGAGTGAAATGCAGATATCACAAGAAGTTAGCGTAGGTTCTTCAGGTGAAGCTTTCCCAAAGTATGCAAAAACTGCTGTTTCTAAGCCTTGGCACTACTGACCCTTTGTGCTAGAGGATTCTTTTGCTGTGAAGGGCTGTCCTGTGCATTGTAGGGTCTCTAGCGTCATCCTTGGCTCTCCCCACTAAATGTTAATGCCTCTCCTCTCTCAGTTGTGACAACTAAAAGTAGGTCTAGACATTGACAAATATTCCCCATGAGGGAAGGGAGCAAAACTGTCTCCAGTCGAGAACCCACTGACACAGAGATTTGAAAGATAAATGGGAGACTCAATCACACCAAAAGGGAGAGGTGAACAATTCGTGTTCACCTTCCTGCCAAACCTCTTCCCTTGATAAAGTTTCAAATCCCTCTTGCTTTATTCAAAGAGCTTTAAAAAAAAACAAAAAACAAAAAACGCTTCTTCTCAAAGTATTTGTTGAATAATTGGAAAGTTGGTGCTAAATTCCCTCTGTCTAGACCCTGAATAAATAGTAAGTCCTATGGTCTTTTCCTACTCACTATTCTATTCTAGACTATGGCATACCCATGAAGTCTGAAAATGTAATGGTATGTCACATTTTCACAGATGGAAGATGTTCTTGAGGACACTGCATATTTACCTATGTTTCCTGACTTTGTGATATCCCGTGCACTTATTCCTTTCTTTTGACCACTCCACAGACAGGCACCAAGGGTCTGCTTTGTATCAGGCACTGGTCTAGAGGCTACAGGATCCATATGAATAAGGAAAGAGCTGTGATCTCCAAGAACTCCTTCTCTTAATTCACTCAAGTACAAGACTAATTGAGTTGTAGAGGCAAACCTTTTGTGTTCAGTCTGGTAGATTCTGTTGTCCTCGTGTTCTTCCAAATGAAAACAGATTGAGAGGCAAAGGCTGTGCCTGTTTAGTTCACAGTTCAGCCCTTCTGATGTTCTAGAGCGAATATCAGCAGAAGATGTGATGGATGATAATTCTGATATTAAGTGATTAATGACAATGATTTTACACTCAACCAGACAACCTGCAACCGAAGCGGCAATTCCAGTCGCAATTCCAGTCAGGTTGGTTCTTCACAAGTATTTGCTGATCCAACTGACACTTGGTTTTCATTCATGTCACATTTGGTTGATAACTTCCCCAAAGTGAGAGCTCTTCTCAAATTCCTTGCTAGGGTTTTTTGTTTTTTAAATTTATTTTATTTATTTTTTAAGATTTTATTTATTTATTTGACAGAGATTACAAGTAGGCAGAGAGGCAGGCAGAGAGAGAGAGGAGCAAGTAGACTCCCTGCTGAGCAGAAAGCCCTATGTGGGGCTTGATCCCAAGACCCTGGGATCATGACCTGAGACAAAGGCAGAGGCTTTAACCCACTGAGCCACCCAGGCACCCCTTAAATTTATTTTAATTATTTGACAGAGAGTGTGTGTACATAGTGAGGGAGGAGCATGCTGAGGGGAGGGGCAGGGGAGAGAGAATCTCAAGCAGACTCCCCGCTGAGCAGGAGCACCCCCCCCACATGGGGCTCGATCTCATGACCCTGTGATCATGACCTGAGCAAAAATCAAGAGTCGGATGTTTAACTGAGTGATCCACCTAGGAGCCCCCTACTAGGATTTTGATCTACTTCTTTCTTGTGTCTTCTCCCCAAGACAGAGCTTCCCCTTAAGATCTTGTTTGTTTATCACCTGCCTAACCAAATCAGATTGCCAAGGATGGGAAGGATGAAGGGAGGCAAAGTATTTCTTTCCTGCTTTGAATAGCTATATACTTTATGTGAAAAATAAAGTCATTTTCTTGCTTTCTAACTCATGTTTTGTTTTGGTCAGCAGCACACATTGATTTACATGTCTAGGCTGCTTATAAAATAAAACTGGAGGCATGAGGACTGATATGCACCTGTATCTCCATTTCTTTTTCCTACAAAAAGGAAAGTGAAAGTCTGCCCACAACCCACCCCAGCTGCTTTTCCTTCCATCTGCCCTTCACAATCCTTTCGAGCTAGCCCAGCCTAATAAATAGGGAGATATGCACCCACCCCTTTACTCTTCTCCAGAGGAAGAACAATGTCAGCAGGTATCTGTACTTTAATGTCAATGACATTTGGTCCCAAGTGTTCGGTCTTGCTTTATGCGTTTCCCTACCGTTGGCTAGTAGGCTGAGGTCTTGCTTTTCATATACCTGTGCAAGAGCTTTGAAACATACTCAGGATGTCCTGCATGCCTGAAGCCGCTGGTCATCTCCACAGTGGGGCTCTCATTAACTTATTTCTGAGAAACTGTCTGAAGCACAGCACAGAAACCTGCCAGAGTCATGTGAGATTCAAGCAGCATTCTGTGGAAACTACTGACGACAAGGTTCTTTTCCAGAAGACAGACAGGTTGCCAAGCATCGCAATTTATGTAATTAGCTGGACCCAGTCCTCAGACCTTCTCTGGAAGTGCAACGATGGAGCCTGGAAATGTCATACTCATCGATCCCAGTGGTGGTGGCAAATGCAGGAACGCAGGGAGAGAGAGCTCACGGACCCTTTGGTGTACACAGGTAAAACCAGAATGTCCTTTTTCTTTGGAAATGCTCTCAAATCGGGCAAAGGGTGGGAGAGGTTTGTTTTGGTAAGGCAAGGCAACCGAAAGAGATCCTGGGAGACCTCTCCTTTAGGATGTTTTAAAACCATTGACTATTTTCAGATTTTGTGAGCTCCACCTCTGTTAAGCTATGCTTGGATTGTCATGAAGTCAAGGACACAGAACTTTTAAAGGAAGGTTTCATTGCTTACAGTGTCGGGCAGGGAAATATTCAAATATTTATCATATGAAAAGTAATGGGCGCTGCTACTCAGAACATACCCCAGTTATTTTCTCACAGACCTGTTCCAGAAGGTTCCCTGCTGTGAGGCAATCACCTTTTAGTGGGGTTTGGGGAAGGTCTAGTGAGGGGTTCTTGTAGGGAAATCCAGGTGACTCTGGTGGGAGGGGGCCTCAGGATAATGGCTATTTACCCTGTGGTACACAAATATTTATTGTAATAACCAGAACAGATGTATTGCTGCAAACTGTTGAATGTCAGCCTTACTTTTCTGGATGAAATTCAATGAATGAATAGTTGATTGAGTTATCCTCTTAGGGATAATCAGATTGTCCTGAGTTCTCCAGAAATCCATAGACCTCCTAAGGGTGAGTTCAGTTGGCTGAGTTTTCCTAAGAACTTTCCTATGGATAAGGGCTTGGTAAAGAACAAGGCAGGCTGACAGCTGTCTTTTGGCCATACTTCAAGGTAACTAGAGAGGGTAAATGACTCCAGCACAAGCCATCAATAATTGATAGCAGGTAATTCAGTGCATATATTCCCAGCCACCTTTCTACAAAGGTAGCAAAGAAAATGTCTTTCTGTTTCTCTTCACCCATTCAATTTAGACACTAGCCCACCCCCAAATAGTGGTACACATTCCAATCAGGAAAAATAAACAGTGTGACAATAGCCAGGGGACCTTCAGACCACAGCATTCCCTTGGTAAACATAGCCTCTAGATGCTATCTCTAGCTCTCCCATAGGATGCCTCCTACAACAGAGGCTGAATCTTAGAGTAGAGTGGGTTTGGAAATTACAGGTTATGTCATCCTATATAACCAAAATATAGCAAATAAGCCCAAGGAAACTTTAATGTTTTGGTACTTTCCTTCTGTGTGTTTTGGGGTGCTCAATAATGGTGATTTTTATCCTTAAAGCCTATGATTCAGTGAATAATATACTGTTAATTATTTGTAGAAGTAACTTACAGTTTTTAGACCTCATTTTCTTGAGCTTTCAGTTATTACCTCTAGGAAAACTCAATTAAATTAATCCATTATTCATTCCACAAATATTTATTGAGTATCCACTACATCATCTACTCCTTTTGGCTCTGGGAATGTAGCAGGAAAGAGGACAAACAAGAAATCTATACTTATGGAAATTATATTCTCAGGGAAAAAACCAGTTAAATAAATAAGCAAATAAATACTTATAATTTCAGGAAAGAATAAGTACTCTAAACACAAATTAAGCAGGACAAAGCATGGCTGGGGATATCGTACTAGCGTGGTCAGGGAAGGTCTCTGAACAAGACCCTGAAAAATGTGACCAGGAAAGCGTGGTAACTATCCAGTGAAAGCCTTTTTCTGGCACAGAGTACAATAAGAGCAAAAGCCTTGAGGTGGGAAGGATCCTGATGCATCCAAGTCACACCAAGAAATCCAGTTTCTGGGGCACCTGGGTGGCTCAGTGGGTTAAAGCCTCTGCCTTCGGCTCAGGTCATGATCTCAGGGTCCTGGGATCGAGCCCCACATCGGGCTCTCTGCTCAGCAGAGAGCCTGCCTCCCCCTCTCTCTCTGCCTACTTGTGATCTCTGTGTCAAATAAATAAATAAAAATTAAAAAAAAAAAAGAATCCTTCTAACTTCAAATTTCTCTAAAAAAAAAAAAAGAAATCCAGTTTCTGGGGCAGAATGAACAAGGTACAAGTGAAGGAGATGAGATTGATTGTTCCTCTTGCTAAAGCCCTTTGAGATTTGGCCTTCTGTCAGACTGCAGGAACTTTTCAAATAAAGGCTGTAGGGGCACCTGGGTGGCTCAGTGGGTTAAAGCCTCTGCCTTTGGCTCAGGTCATGATCTCAGGGTCTTGGGATCGAGCCCCACATCGGGCTCTCTGCTCAGGGCTCTCTGCTCAGAGGGGAGCCTGCTTCCCCCTCTCTCTCTGCCTGCCTCTCTGCCTACTTGTGATCTCTGTCTGTCAAATAAATAAATAAAAATTAAAAAAAAAAGAGTCTATTAAAAAAAAGTTTAAAAACAAAACAAAAAAACAAATAAAGGCTGTAAGTTCTTTCTGAAGAATGAAAGGCTTCCTAAAATGGCCACAATGGTGATGATCAGGATCCTGAAATGGAGAATCGTGTTCCTAAAAAAATTATTTATTACTGTTGGTACAGGGAATGATTTCCCATATAGTTCTATAGTGAACCTGTTCTGATTTTTTTCTTTTTTTGTGTTGGGGAAAGTAGGGTGTGGGATGGTGGTGACAGTGATTGACTAACCAAACTGAATAATAACTATAAAAGAGAACAAAATATGCATTTCCAGTTCCTGCCTCTTCTCATTGAGCACCAAGCTCCAAAGCTCTCTATTTTTACACAGTCTTGCTTGTCAACAGTATCCCTTTCCAACAGACTGGGATCTACTAGAGCTTCTCTATCAGAATGTAATTTTCTCGAGGGCAGGGGGGGTGTTCATCACTGTATCCATGGTGAGTTGCAAATAGTTCCTGAGGATATGCATATACTCTGCCCAGCTTCGTTGACTTCCCTATCATTTCAATTTCTGCCCTGTAAGCCTCACGGGGTAGGACACTACTTGGAGAGAAGCACCACAGGACACTCTGGGGCTCCCAAGTGAGCAATCACATTCTCTCATCCTGAACATAATGTGCCACAGACCATTTCTTGGGAAAACCCTAATTCTCTTGGTATTGCTCAGCACATTAACCTTTAGGTAATTGGCACTAAACTTAGGAACAATTCAGTGAAGTTCCAAGTAATAAGAGAGGCGGCCATATTCCAATGGTTCATGTCATTGTTGGGAATTTGGTCTAAGTATCTCTAGTTGGTGGGAATATCATACTCCTTCCTTCCTTCTCCAAGGCTGGGGTATGTACAAGTGCTTGATATCAGAAGAGAACTGGCCCAGGCACTTGTGTTACAGAGAAGTCTAGCAGTTGGTTCTTGCCTGCAAAAGGTTTAAAATCTGAGGAAAATGGCAAAAATAAGATATCATTAAACTAAATACTAAGTGAATAAAATAAATTTCATTACCGTAGTGTACCGAATTCTAAAATCATCTAACAGGATATTAGAAAATAAGTACTCAAGTATTTGTGGAATTGAATTTGTGTTATTTATCTTGGGGCTATGACTACTTATTTTTAAACCATATATATTTTTTCCTGATAAAATAATAGACTTCCTAAATAAAAACAAAAAAGAAAAGAAAAGGAATAAGGAAGGAAATAAAAACTATTCATAATCTTTGAACTCAGAATGACCTCTCAACATTTTGGTTTATTTCCTTCCAGTTGTTTTTTCTTCCCCCTTCTTCTTACATAGATAAGATCATATGGAATACATAATTTTCTTTCCTATTTTCCTCCTAAGGTCACAGCACATTTGGCATGTTTAAAAAATCTGTTTATTGGCTAAATAATCATCAAAGAAATGATTTATTGACTTGGCCTTGAAAGTTTATAAATGGCTATCTTACCATATACTCCAACAAAATTTCTATATTTGGATGCGTCACACTCTCTATGGTGCTTTCCTCTAGTCTGTTCCCTGGTTGCATTGATGACAAATCAGTTCAAGGAAAGAATATAGCAGAGAACATATAGATAAGGACCTCAGAAACACAGGCTTAGTATTTGCTTCTCTGCCCTTGTAAAAAGTAAACATGTGGGATTCTGGTTAGTTGGCTGGGTTATCTCTTCTTCAGCAGGGCTCCTTGCAGGAAGTAAACTCTTAGTGGCCTTTCAGTTGACAGCCAGAAGATGGGGTGAATGCTGTTAGCATTACGCTGGGACAGAAACCTTAAGAGGCAACTGCCCCGTTGGACTCAGTGGAGCCAAGGGAAGGTAATGAAGTGTCAAACTCGGCCTGATGTGCAAAATGCAGGAGACAGAGGCCAAGCAAATACACATGGACATGTTTGGTTCCGGAAATCTGTCAAAGTAGTGGATTGCTTTTGCAAAGCTCTTCATTTCACAATCAGGGAATTGTTTATCAGGGAATTATTTTTTAAAAATCCATGGGCCTGGTTTCCTAAGTATTTGGACAGTCTTCTAACATTGCACTGACCATTTCATGATGCATGCATTATTAACTGAGATTCAGTGATAACTGCTGCTTACTGAGCATTTACTATGTGCTAAGGACCAAAGCACTCTCTGTATCCACTCACTTAATCCTCCCAACAAACCTACACAATGGGTTTGTTCTGTGACCGTTCCCATATACAGATAAGGAAACAGGCACAGACGTTGCTTGGAGTCAGCTCCCCAGTATGGGTGGAGGCTAGACTCGGAGCTGGTGCTCTTCATTCACTGCACCAATACCCTATCTTCCTCCCCCTCTATGCCAAACCCCCACAAGGAAGATGGCAGTGTCCTATCATTACACGCTCCACAACTCACACTAATTTGAAAAAAGAAGGTGACCAACAAGTAATATTGAATAATGGAATCAAATCAGTCCATGTTGGATATCCTTCTCTGTGTTTCCTTCTAATTTCTTTGCCAAAGTGTATGTTAAAACATATTAAAACAATGATGTATGTTAAAAAAAGTAAAATAGTGATAAAAGAAAAACAGCATGTAACACCTCCTTCCCCATATCCTGAACTCCCATCTCTTTCCCTTAAATCTCCTTTGAGCAATTTATTCTGGTATCCAGACTTCCAAATTCCCTATATTAATATTTTTTAGTCTATCAATTTTATACTTTATATATTGATATTCTTTATGAGACATGAAGATCTAGCTTTTACATCATTCTCCTCATTCCATTTTAAGAGTATATTTATAATGATATATCAGGAATATTTATAATTTCTAATAAAGTTTTGTGAAGTCAACAGTATTTTTAGTACTATTATTTACTGCAGAGCCAAGTAGTGTACTAGGATTCTTTTTCACTTCTTGTACAAATGAGTTCATACTGCTTCTTTTAAAAAATTTGATAGTCTTAATTTTCCCTTAAATGCCCCATTAGGGGTGCCTGGGTGGCTCAGTGGGTTAAGCCTCTGCCTTTAGCTCAGGTCATGATCTCAGGGTCCTGGGATCAAACCCCACATTGGGCTCTCTGCTCAGCAGGGAGCCTGCTTCCCTTCTTCTCTCTGCCTGCCTCTCTGCCTACTTGTAATCTCTGTCTGTCAAATAAATAAATAAAATATTTTAAAAAATAAGTGCCCCATTATAAGTATTATTTTCCAATAGTCAAATAGACCAGATAATATATCAATTCCTTTTCACTCTCTCTTTGGAGAACTCCTTCCCAGAGAACCTCATTCTCTTGATCCAGTTTGAACCCCTTTATCTCTAGACTAATGATGCAGTTTGTCATTTGGTCCTTATCTTTCCCACTGTCTGGATATTGCTTTATATTTCTGATTTCCTGTGTTGGAGACTATTTCATGAATCTTTTCTGTTTTGGAGCTACTTGCTTCATTTGGCTAAATTCAAATCCTGAGGATCACATTAGGGTAGTGTGCCCGGGAAATATTCTGAGACCATGCATATCTGAAGATGTCTTTATTCTATGCTCACACAGGATGAAAAGTTTAGGCCAGTGTAGAATTCTAGGTTGAAAAGCTTTTCCAATCAGAATTACAAAAAATATTGCTTTGAAGTTTTTCTTTCTTCTAATGTGTCTGCTAAAAAATCTGATGTCTTTCTGATTCCAATTACTTTTGGTATGACTTTTTCCCCTTTTTTTGAATGTTTTCTGAGTTTTCTTTTATGTGTTATTTTGAAATACCCGAGTAGTGTTCCTTGGTATGGATCTTTACATTTATTGATTTTTCAATTTCTGTACCTAAGCATTTGTTGTGTCCTTTCTGTCTGAAACTTCATGTCCTTCAGATCTTGGAAACTTTCTTTTTTATTTCTCTCCCACCCCCTTGTTCTCTTATCTCTTTCTGGAGTTCCTAATAGTCAAATGTTAAACCTTCTGGGTTGACTTAACTCTTTTTTGTTTCAATCTCTTATGTTACAATCTCTTTGTCTTTTTTTTTTTTTAAAGATTTTATTTATTTATTTGACAGAGAGAGAGATCACAAGTAGGCAGAGAGGCAGGCAGAGAAAGAGGGGGAAGCAGGCTCCCCACTGAGCAGAGAGCCTGATGTTGGCCTTGATCCCAGGACCCTGAGATCAGGACCTGAGCTAAAGGCAGAGGCTTAACCCCCTGAGCCGCCCAGGCGCCCATCCCTTTGTCTTTTTATTCTACATTTTCTGAAAATGTCCTGATATTCTCATTTAGCCTGCCTATTTAGTATTTTCATTTCTATTAGAGGATGTTGTGACTTTCAGATTGTCTCAGGTTTCCAGGAGAGACTCTAGCGGTTGACAGCAGGAGCTACTGATCCTCTAAGGACATGCTAAAGGATGGCGAGACCACAAATGTAACTATTTGTTGAAAAAAAGCTGGACTTGCAAGGCTGAAATCAGGAAATCAGGGCATTCTTTTTTTAATACCATAGTCCTGCCAACCATATTATCTTGAATATTTTCTTTCTGCCTTTGAAAGAAATTTGGGCCTCTTCTAGGTATTAAAAATACTCTCAATTAGGCAACTGTCTCAATAGACAATTGGGGACATCTTGCCCATCTAGGAGTCCCTTTCGGGATGACTCCATTTCTGCTCCTTTCTATAGTTTCTCCACCTGACCCACAGGAAGCACAAAGATTTGCTCAAGCACTGGTGGGATGGAGTCCGGAGAACCACTTAGATCAGGGAGTCATAACTCAGGTGGCATTTGGAGTAGCCATACTCCTGTGGCCTGTCAAGGAATGGAATGGAACTCACAGCTTTCATCTGATTCTTAAAGGAGTCTTTCTCCCCAAAAGGAGTAAGAACCACTGGTTTATGGGTCACTCACAGTGAAACACAGTATCAGCAACAGTTTTCATTTTGTTTATAAAAATAATACCTGCTTGTACTATTAGAAGAATAAGATTATAAATTAAACTAAATAAAAGATTATCCCAAAAAGCATGGTAAAAAATTTGGTGTGTATCCTCCCAAAGCACATACATATCATGAATCTATTTGGAGAAATTAAAATGTGTATTAATACGTATATTTATACATGCATGTGTCTCTATGTGCATATGTATATTCACATGTAAATGAATTGCTTTGCTCAGCAAAAAGGTCAGATTTTTGAAGCATGTATTGCAAATATCATATACTAGCTTGTTGTTTTTGCCTTTTGACTTTTGGTGAGAGACTAGTTTTATTTTGTAGTTAGATATATCAATATTTTATTTTATAGCTCCTGCATTTCCTGTCACTCCCAGAAAGGTCCTCCCTTTGTTAGCATAAAGTACACCTATGATTTCTTTTAGAACTTTGCTTATGAACTTTATTTTTTTCCCATTACAATCATTTAACTCTCTGTGAGTTTATTTCACAGTGGAAGTTTATTTTCAAAGTGGAAAATTTTATTTCCATAAAAGTTTATTTCAGGTGGAAGAAATGAAGTAGAAAGCTTGCTTTATTTGTCCTCCAACACATATTAAATAATACATCAATACACCATCTGAATGGCCACCTCACATACTGATTTTTCCTATGTACTTGGGACCACTCTAGACTTGGTGCTGTTCCACCCATCTTGCTATCCCACACCACTAGCTCACTGTTTTAACTGCCACTGCTTATAATATAATTTATTACATGGAAAGAAGATCTTCTCATCTGTGTCTCTTTTTACAAACTTTTTTCTTTTCACTTTAATCATCTCTTCACTTTTCCAGATGAGCTTAAGAACCATTACATCAAGGTAGCATCCATCCTCCAACTGCCTGTCCCACAAAGTCCCCAAAGAACTCAGAGCTCATTCTGGGGAGAAGTTATGACTTTATAACATTGAGCCCTCTGATTCAAGAATGGGGTCTACCTGTTAAACTGAGGCAGGTTACCACACAGACACTAGAACAGTTAGAAAAACAGAGCTCCCAAAAAGAAACCCAGAGCTCCTTTGATGGGTTTATACAGCTTATCATTTGAAGGAGGATATAGATTAAAAAAAAAAAACCTTACAATATCAATGATGGGTGGATACTTCAGTATTTCCCAGGTGAAAGCCTCTGTTCTATAAATCAAAGTATTTTGAAGGGATTAAGTGAAGAATATCTAGGGTTTACCTGGGTTCTTAATATATGACTCAAGATTGAAAGAAGAAATAGTTGGATGAATTCACTGGGAAAGAAGCCAAATATCACCTCCGGTCAAAAGATGTATGTAATTCCTAGGTTGTAGGAAAGGGTCCTTTAGCACTTTGAAAAACATGTTAATTCCAGTAATTTTACCCAAGGACCCATATAAATGGAAGCCTGGATTCTGGATATTACCTTGGACTAGAAGTAAGACATGAGAATTTAGAAAGAATCAAGCAGACATTTGCCATGATGGATACCCAAAAGCAAGAGGCTGTGGGTAGGGGTGAGTGGGTAGCACAGTATGAGGAAGCAGCAGGAAGGTGAAGGCATTGGGAACACTGGGTAGGGGGCTGTTGCATTGGTAATGCAGTCAGAGCAAGAAAGCCCTTCAATGGCCAATCTTTAGATTGTGTATTTTGGCCCTGGTAAGCTCTTTTTCTGTAGCCATAATACTGTGGAATAGTTCCCAAAGATTATCAGACAGGGATTCAAACTGAAGCTGATGTGAGTACATAATGTAGAGAAAACAAAGTCTTAGGGGGCAGTGGTAAGACCTTATGAACCATTTAAATTTACTACAATATTTTGAGGGAAAATAGTGAAAGTGTGAAGACAAAAGAAGACGCCCTAATATGCTTTATGAAAACATCCTGATGTTGTTCGATGACAGCATAGAATTTATTATGGAAAAGAATCCTGAGGTTTAGGAACAGAGAATGGGCATGTTGTAGAGGTCAGGAGACCTTTTGGGGCCAGAAATATCTCAGCACCCATGGCCTTAGTCTTTTCTAGATTAATGTATCAAGAGATCCAAAAGCAACATTTCCCATTAGCAAAAAGATGGTCTGTATCACTTTCATTTTTAGTTGATTACAGAGAAAAAAAAATCCATGGTTTTCCAGAAATAGATGGCTTTACCACAAGCCTTTGACTTCTCAAATTCACTCAGGATATCAACATACCCTTTGTTACTTTCTGCAGGGAATAGTTCTAGGCTATGTCACCTTTCCAAAACAACAACAACAACAACAACAACGATAATAATAATAAATGGCCTGAGAGTTTATCCTGAACAAAATAAATGCCTGAAATCCACAGACTGCAGGATCCATGTCAACATTATGTTTCAGTTCTGGAATGTAAAACTCCCTAACCCCACACACACCACTCTTCGCTTCACAGTCCCATTACTTTATCATTGTGACCCATGCCTTTCCAGGGAGGGGTGAAATCTGTTATTGAGGAGAAGGAAACCAAAACTGCTGGACACATGCCACAACAGTGACCTGAGTTCTCTGGTCTACAAGGAAAAGACCCCCAGTCATAGGCTTGTGTGGTACTCGACCACGCCTCAGTTCTGGCTGGTGAGATGAGCTGGTCTGGGCTGAGGGAAGGAAGGTGGGCATCAACTCTGAACGTGCTGAGGGGGAGTGCTGGCGGGGAATTTCTTTTTTTTTTTTTTTAAAGATTTTATTTATTTACTTGAGAGAGAGATCACAAGTAGGCAGAGAGAGAGAGAGCGGAAGCAGGCTCCCCGCTGAGCAGAGAGCCCCATGTGGGGCTCGATCCCAGGACCCTGAGATCATGACCTGAGCCGAAGGCAGAGGCTTAACCCACTGAGCCACCCAGGTGCCCCTGGTGGGGAATTTCTAAAGAGTCCTACCCAGAATGCTGCAGTTGGGTTCAAAACATTCAGGTTCCCTCACCCCTAAGAACAGCACAGCCACATAGAAGAAGAAGGCTAATTATCCTCCCCATGAAGGAGATGGATACTAGCAAGAAGATTCTATGAGGATATAGGTATTTGGTGGGAATTGTCTACATCATCGCATTGGATCCCAGGAGAATCACGGGGCTGAGAGGGCAGATCCAGAGGATCACAAAGGGGGGAAAACGTTCACGTCATTTCCCTTATTCTTTATGGCCCCGTACTTTTTGGAAGATAGAACTGTACAATTAATTTAAACTTGCTACCTTTTATAGAAAAATTTCCTCTTATCTGCCAGGCCTGAGAACACAAAGATATTGGCTCAATATATCACTGAAAACTATCTTTCATATCACAGTTAATAAGAATTAACAGCTCACCCAGGTCTTCTTACATCTACCTTCTGATTCAGTGTTCAAACACAAACAAAGAGTTCAGGGGAAAGATACAGCATGAGTACCTATGAATGCCGGGCCGGGCGGGAAGAGTTAAAACAAAAGGTTGGCAAATGGATACAGAAAGAACATTCAGGATATCGCCTGGGGACAATGGCTAAAAAAAATCAAAACCTTCCTGAAATTCGCCTCTGTCTTGCGGATCATGGGAGAGTTTTAAGGCGATAATTTTTAAATGTGGGGGCCACTTACAATTCTGCTAAGCGCTGTTATAGTTGCCCTGTGGTTGGGTGGAAATTATTCTTTCAGGAAGACCAAAGAATGGCATTTTCTCCTAAAGAGTCCCTTCTTTAATAAGGACTGGAGCAGATCCCTGTCATTGTTCTAGATAATGGATTACCTATACATACATTTTCAAGTGTAATGACACTCTTGCTTATTAAAGACCTCTCAGCTGAAGGGGCAGAATATTATGAACTGGCCAAGACATTCATTTTCTTGAATATGTTATTCAGTATTTTATGCTAAACCAGCAATACACCATCCATTTTAGTACAATGATCCTTATGTTCAATAAAATTGAAGTGTCGCATCATAAATCATTATAGTCATTTATTTTACATTAGACACATTAGCCACTATATTCCATAATCTATTACAATAAGGTGGATTTAAATGTACCCCAAGGAACCGCAATAATAACTCGAGAACCAAATATAGCAATTTATGGATAAAATATGCTTAACCTAAAACTGCACTAGCTTTTGTGACGGCTGTGAACTCCGAACGGAATTTAGTACTGATGGTGACTGAACTCAGCAACACACAGAAGAGAAAAGAGGGAAGAAATGGCAGACTAATTTTCTGTTCATCAGTTTACAAAATGTAGCCAATTAATAATTACACAATTAATAGTGGGACAGACAAACCGTACAGGGGGAAGGCATGCTCAAATGAAACTTTTCCTCAGTAAGGCATGTTCCAGATCTCCAGTTCACCATTCAACAGGATGCCTGTTGTTACCAACAATAGCGGTGTCCTGGAAATCATCACCGATTCAGAATAATTCCACTAATTCCGAACTTGCGAAAATTCAGAGGCTGGGTGGCATGAAGAGAAAAGTTTCCATATCTTATCTAAAAGAGGAGCCAGGAGAATGTTTTCATATGGGGAACTCTCTAGAAGCATCCTGAAGTTTGTAGGAGGCATGCTTCTACTTAGAGAAGATGATAATTATACATCCTCATCAATTAATGAAGAGTTCCCCTCCCCTGATGATCTCTTCCAGATACTGTTTTATTAGCCTACTCCATTTGCCTGTAGGTCTCTAAAAGCAATAAAATGATGCTCTGTAATTCAGAGTCTTCACTGACTTGGTATTCCTACACTTAGTCACAGATAGTGAGGTCTTGTTTGTAGTTGTAGGCAAAGGCTTACTATCCATGCTATTGACACTCTTAGGTACCTCTCTTGGAACTCTCAAGTCTACTGATCCTAAAAATGAGACTGGCTTTATTATTTTACCTGATATGAGGTCCTTGCTGTTTAGGATTATTAAAAACATGTGTTTATTGCTGTGTTCATTCTGAGAAAGCATGGCCCAGAATTGCCAATGTCAGTTGTTCTCCAGGAAATGAGAGAACAGATTAAATTTCCTTTTTGAAGGTCACTCCTCTACCCTTCCAATCATCCACCCTCCTTCTCTCTCGTTCATCCAACCACTTCATTATCCACTCATCAACCAATGATCCAGCTAATGAATATCCAATGTCTTTTTAATGCCTTCTCTGTGCCAGACACAAGGTAGGCACTAAGGAAGGATCCAGTGAGGAACAAAGCAGAGTAGCTACTCTTATAACAAGGTATTTTCAGTGGTTACATTATTCTTTTTATCTATGCAAAGTTGTTGTATGTGTATTTTTTATACCATTTATAATCCTCAATATAGTTAGTTATGAGTTTTCCCTCAGTCAACACTTACAGAGTTGTAAATTTCTACAGAATTAAAATTCTGAGGGGAAAGACAGGACCTTGTGTGGCCAATGTGGCTAATCCGATGGGAGCTATTTCTCTCTCTGGTCCTCATTTTTTCATCTGTACAATGAAGCAGTCAACCAGAGAATTTCTAGGGTCCCTTCTCACTGTCTAGGGTTTGAATAACTTTTGCTGTTCCTTACAATAATGTGTCCTGTTTATGAGAATGCCTCCAATACAGAAAAAGACAAAGAAGTACAAAATCTCATCACTGTCATATTGGCTAGTCCTTTGTAATGCAATTTGTACTGTTGCGTCTTTTGTTTTTACCATTTCCTACCAACATCAGATTCGCTGTTCCTGCATCAATTTACAGTCCACTTTATGCTTCTAAAAAATTCTCACTCTCTGATTACAGCGCAGCACCAAATCTGTTGTCAGTACGATTCATTCCTCCTTCCGTACCAGCACTATCTTAGTGTTCTCTTGTACTGATATATCTGAATTATACATTATTTCCCCCAGGCATGCTTTTCCAAATGAAATAAAATTTCATTTTCCATTTCTAGTTCTAATCCCACTAGATTCCTTGGCTTAAAATATTTACAGATACCACTTTGTACCATTTTTTGTAATTTGGTCCTATCATACGTACTATGCCTGGTGCTTGTAGGGGTTCTGAATTGTGCTCACTGACAATTAAGCCTTCCTTCTAATATACTATATGTCACCTTTTATGTATCTGTCAATTATGGAGAAAAATGACCCTATCTCTGAACAAACAGGCTAGAAATTATACAAATATAAAAAGTACATATGGATATAATGGCCCTCAGGTTAACCCGGGGGCTCAAGCAGGTGCCACGTATAAGAAGTTTACTGAAGACAACGAGCATATATTCATACAAAATCTTTAGGCCAAATTCAGAAATAGAGAACATGTTCTGAGCATGTTCTTTTAAGCCGAAAAAGAATATGGATCAGGGCCCAGTTAGGAAAACAACCCTATTCTAGGCAATCCAGTAGAATGAATTTAATAGAGTAACTTTCCACAGATGTTTGATACAAACTGAAAATTGAATGGAGCAGAGACAGAAGTTAATAGGCAGGAAGCCACTACCCATCCCTCCCAGGACTAGAGGGGTAAAAGGTAGAGAAGATGTTAACAAAGGCATTGCCAATGCCCCCTTTTGGCCAAACCAGTCTGGAAGTGGGTTGAGAGGAAAGTTGGCAGACCCAAGCTGAAGGGCCTCTCACTATGTAGACCTCTTAGAAGGCCACAGGAGGGCCCTGACCACTCAGGCGTGTGGTTCTACAGAGAGAGTCTGAAGGTACGCCATTACAACTCATCATTCTGATTGCTCTGTCTCAACGCTGACGGCCCCTCTCCATGCTTCCTCTCCAGTTAGAGTGGCCTGGACTATCTTTAAGGACTGGCCAGGGGAAGTTGGTTTGGTGGGTGTCTAGTAGGACATATGTATGTGGCTCACTTACATCTGTGTGGAATTGAGTTTGGTGTGGCTGCCATAGGACTGAGAGTTCCTAGCACCACTTAGTACATAAAGGCTGGAGACGACCCCAGGCATCTGACTGTCCCACACCCCTGAGATTTTTTTGCCTCTTTCATGAGTTTTAAATATCCCACCAGACCTTCAGATAGGTAAAAAATGTTCCTGATGTCAGGACGGCCTACAGTCAAACATGAGTGTCCCCTGTGCCATTGCTCCTGACTTTCAGCTCAGATGCCTCGCTGCGAGGATGCTAATGACAAACCAGTTGGTTGCAACATGACAAGCTTCAACTGCCTTAAAATCGTTCAGCTTTTCTGTGAAAGTGACTTGACAGAGGCTTGCCTGCCACTGAAAATGATCCTAAAAATTTACCTAACCACATTAGTAAGGAGAATGGAAATTTTTCTAAGTTGTCAATAATAAAAAATGTGACTTCCAATCAGCATACTGAGGAAAGGCAGACTTATAATTCTGCTTTTTTCTCCAGAAAATTATTTCTTAGGAAGAGACAATCAAAGAGTGTAAGGTCAAAAATTCTAGGAAAAAAAGTATCAGAGAGGTATCTTAACCATTAACAAATAAAAATACGATCTTTTTCCAGCTTTTAAGTTTTTATTTGTTCTGTTTTTCATCTTTCTAAATTTTTAAGATCTGTGATTTGTTGTGATTTTTTGCTCATTAAAAATAAACATTCCCTTTTGTATATAATTTTGTATTTAGAGTTTTTAAATTATTTTTTATAAAAGAGAGCCCCCAAAGTGCATAAACTTCAGGTCCTATAAACCAGCTGACACAGGAGCCTGGTAAATGTATCTTATAGTGGTTGCCTTGTGTAACACATGTAGCATTGGGGAAGGGTGGGGAATGGATCTGAGCACCAACAGGCAAGAGATACACACTACTGGATCTTAAGGGGCTTACAGCTTCTCTTGAAGGGACAGAGAATCAGTCTTGGGAATTACACAACCAGAGATAATGGCTCACATCATACCAGAGAATGGAGGAAGCCCAGATCCTTTCTCTAATGGGCACACACATCTCAGATCATACTCCAATATACCAATGAAGGGTTTTGAATGATACCACTGACACACCAGCCATGGCTATCCCCAGAGATGAAATGTGGCTCCTGTAAGACAAATGGAACACGTGTTCCTTTGGGTCACAAGCTGTCCAGTTTAAGTCTAGGTCATCTCCATTTGATTGGAAGACTAGAGTCCCTCACTTGTGCCTCAGATGTGAGGAATGCTTGAAAAACATGTGGGATTCTTTGTTCAATAAGATGGGAGCTTCCAATGGAAGAAAATGTTGCGAGAAAAAGTAACAGTAACAACAAAGTCCCAAATATCCTATAGGGTGCTGCTGTTACCATTCTCTTTTCATAGAATGGAAATAGGAATGGAAGCATTAGGTGAAAGTAACCTGCCCATGTTCACATAGCCAGAAATTGAGAGAGCCCAAAGGCTGCCTCCAGGTCTGAGGACACAGATTCACATGCCGGCAGAATCCAATGAATGATGCAGATGGGTAGGTAAAAAACAGCACAAACATGATGAAAGATATCAACTGATCCCTGGTCTCCAGGACAGGAGACGATAGGGAGTGGCGGGGACTATGGAAAACTAAAGAGCACAGGCTTATCTAAAAGAGACAGTGGCTTCTAAACTCCTGCTAGTTGTGGTCATGGGGAAACACTGGCCACTAAGACCAGGTTTGCTGGTTTGAAAAGAGAGGTCAGATATTTAGGTTTGATTATAAAATGTCCTGGTTTTAAAATCTTGTTGAAAATTGAAAAAAAAAACATAAATATTGTTTGGACCATAACTGCGCAAGGTCATCTACTTTTAGATTATGACTTCAGGGTTCTATTTGCAATTTCTGCTCCAGAGTGAGCCCATGCGCACTAAACTACAGGGCTATACCACTTCTGGAAAGTGGGTCGCTTTGAATAAAACTCACTGCTAAATCACAGGCTTGCTTTTCATCTATACTTGACTAGATTAGAGTTAGGACTGAGGTCTTAAAGCCCTGGCTTTGCTGCTCATTAACTATGTAATCTATAGTGGATCCTTTAATTTTTCAAAATCATAGTTTCTCATTTATAAAATGTAGATCAAGAAAAATCCACTCTGCCTTCCTCCTGGGGTTGTTACGGGAATCAAATAAAATAATGCATCTGAATGTGTTTTGAAAACTATCAAGATCTATAGAAAAGCCAGGTTATTATTTTTAATAACCTTAATTTTCTAAAAGGTAATTAGCTAAAATTCCCCCTTCCCGTTGATAGAAAATAACACATTAATTTTTCTGCTGTTTCTGATTCTACCCCCATCCTCCTTGGCATTTCAAAAATGATTGCTTTGGATTCAATACGTTCATTAACCACTTCCTCTTACACTATGGGGAAACAACTCATCTGCCCCAACTGACTCACGTTGTGAACACAGCATTTATTTTTTCAGCTATCTTCTTACCTTTTTTTTTGTCCTTTTTAACCAAATACAACATTAATGAGTTTTGTTTTTCCTTGGATTTTTCTTGGAGACCAGAAACTCACTTGAATGAGGAGATAGAATGACTTAGGTCAGCGGAGAGACAGAGAGCACAGGTAGCCTGAGTGTGTATATCCATATCCCCCATGGTCATTCCTTGTGTTTTTTGAGTCTGTATCATGAGCCTGCACTGTCTATGTCCCATATGTGCCGCAGGGAAAGCCATTGTCATTGAAAGGCAAAATAAACCCATGACTTATATAAAGAATGGAACCCATTTGGCAAAGGTATTCCTTTCCATATTTGCCTTCTCCAAACATCTTGTTACAGCCCAAGGACAGCTTAAGCCCCACCCTGCATTCATGCTGAGCCCTCGACAGACCCATTTACATTGCCCTTGCAAAATCTGCCATCAACGCAAGGAAGGTACAGGGAGGTACATCTATAATTTGATACTGTAGCTGTTGTTAATTAAATAAAAGCTGTAAACAAATGGAGAATCTGGGGTCAAAGGAAAAGGCCCATATTGGCAAAGCCTTTTGGCGGGGGGATAAAAAAGGAAATTAAGACCTTTTTTACTACACACCTAGATAGTATGGTAGCTGATATTCTATCTTTCAAAATTTGTGTCCATGAATTCTTTTAAAAATTGTCTGCACATGGCTGGTCTAAACCTGGTGCTCACTCCCTTTCTCTGTTCTTGCCAGGTGGGACTATATTCTGTTTTCAGAATCCACCACATTTACCCTCTCTTTGCCTTCCATGGAGCTGTTCTCACTGTTTGATATGCCTCTTCCCAATGGCCTCTACCTGCCTACAACTGACAATCCTTCCACGCTGAGCATAGTCCACTACCCTCCATGAAGGCTTCCTTGATTACCCTTAGGTCTTCTATATCTCCCTTGCCTCTGACTCTGACCCACAATGTAGCAGGATAGTTGTACCTGGGTATCTAGATGCCGCTCTTATCTAATTGAACTTAAAGTTCAGGGCCATTACATACACTTCTCCTCTAGTCTCTAGAGTGTCTATTCCAAGGCCATGGTTGGCAAAGAAAAGGAACTCAGTAAAAGAATTATTTACATGCAGGGTGCCTGGGTGGCTCAGTTGTTAAAGCATCTGCCTTTGGCTCAGGTCATGATCCCAGAGTCCTGGGATCAAATCCTGCATGGGGCTCCCTGCTCAGAGAGGAGTCTGCTTCTCCCTCTACTCCTCCTCCTCTCCCTCTCTCTCTCAGATACATAAATAAAATCTTTAAAATAAAAAAAAATTATTTACATGCAAATTCTGATCATTGGGAGGGGGGGTTCCATAAAAAAAAGTAAATCGCATATTTCCAGACTTCTAGAGCTTCAGAGCTTGAGAGGAAAAACATTAGAGTAGACACAGGTGCTCAGAGACATAACACTGCCTTGGGAATAGGTGAGCATCCTGTTTCTGAAAGCCTTAAAGTAGAGGCTAGACAACTACCAGCAAATGATATAGTGTGAAACTAAGCAGAAGTACAAACAGGTAAAAGAAACAGTGGCCCAGATGGGTAAAGTGGTCAACGTGAAGTCACACGGAAGGTAAGTGACAGAACTAGCATTTTTATCCTGGCTCTCCTACTCCCAGCCTGGCCTCTCCCTAACCTACTCGGTGATCATCATACAGCTGAAAACAGCCCAAAGGTGCTCCATTCCATCTGTCACATTGTATTTGGAGGAGTCTGGTCGGGGGGGGGGGGGGCACTGCCACAAATGTCCAAACCCTGTATTTATACAAAGAAAGTGACTTATTTTGCTCGCTGTGATAGTCCAAGTGTGTTTCACACAGTAGGCATGAAACAAAGAGCTGACTAATGGGATATTTATCAGTGACTAGAAAATGTGAGCATGGGTTAAATAAGCTACCTTGCAAAAACAATTCCCAAATCTCCTCCACTTACAAAAACAAAGGGGTATTTCTCAATCAGTCTTTGTGTCTGACTTAGGAGGGGACTGTGCTCTATGTCACCTTATTCTGGGACCCAGACTGATAAAACAGCCACCATCTTGAATGCTGTTGGTCACCACACCAGAGGGAGAGTTCTGAAGTGTTCTAAATTGGCAGTTAAACACTTAGTCTAGAAGTGACATGCATCATTTCCATATTCACAGTCCATTGGCCAGAATGTGTCATATGGCCTGGCAGTCCTAGCAGGCTGCCAAAAGGAGGAGGGTCAGAAATATGTTCAGAGCAGCATCTGTGATTCCCATAAAGTAGCTTTGCTTTTAGCCACTTCCCTTCCATTTATAGAAGGTAAAGTGGGTTGGAAAAAGAGTAATCAGTCTGGAAGAAGCCACCCTTCACATGAATGGATGAAGAGAAGAATTACAGACATTTGTTTTATTCCTTCCCAATTAAGAACCAATTTTGAGGTGGTAAGGAATCAGGTTCCATTGTAGAAATAAGGATGTAGTTCAGCCAGGCATGACTGGGGGCAGAAAGAAAACAAAGGTAGGAAAACAGCAGGATAATTTACTATTTATTGGCAAAGGTCGTGTAGTTGAAGTTATGGACTGAATGTTTGTGTCTTCCCAAAATTCATAGAGTGAAACCCTAATTCCCAACTCCGAAGGAGAGGCCTTTGGAAGGTAATTAGGTTTAACTGACGTCATGAAGGTGGGATCCTCGTGAGAGGATTAGTGCCCATAAAAGAAGAGGAAGAGAGAGAGGTCTTTTTTCATGCATCCACAATATAAGACGATGCAAAGAACACAGTGAGAAGGTGGCTGTCTACAACCCAGGAAGCGGACTGTCCCACCAGGAACTGAATCTGTCAGCCCTAGCTCTTGGAATTCCTAGCCTCCACAACTGGGAGAAATACATGACTGCTGTTTAAGCCACCCAGTCTCTGGTCTTTTATTACAGTGGCCTGAGCAGACTAAGATGTGTAAGTCTTAGTTGATATTGTGCACAGTCTGAATCAACAGTGAGATGCAGTCTCCCCAAAGGCAAATTAAATTCTAGCTTATAGTAACAGAAACATTACTTCTAGAATGTTGGAGGTAATGATTCTGTCCAACTTCGTGTTGGTAGAACCACATTTGGAATACTGCATTAGTACCTAGTGAGGGATTAATGCATGCAGAGAAATGTGGCTTGGTTGATAAAGGACTCAATACTCTAATGTGAAAGGAACACAGGGAATGAACGGGAATTTTTAATGTGAAGAAGAAAACACTCAGGGAGAAAATAGTGATGGCTTTCAATTCCTGAATGATTATGTGTTAAAAAGAGTCTTCATACCTGCTTGTGTGCCTACAGAGCAGAGGAATCTGACCAATGGAAAGGGCCTATGAGGGGACACATTTTTACTTGATACAAGGAAGAATTCTGAACTATCAAAATTTAGAATGGCATGTTCTAAAATAGCTTTTCCAATTCTGGAAATGTTACTGAGGCTCATCAAACATCAGTCAATTGGGAAGGAGGACCAGGTGATTTCTAATTAAGATTCCACTCAGAAATTAAGATTTTCACTCAGAAAAAAAAATCCATGATTTAAAATTCATGATTTCACCTACTCTTAAGCTAGCTGCTTGTGGTACGACTCTGAAAAGTAGCCACACCTACTCTTGGCCCCCATAATATAGGAGAAGATTTTGGGAGACTATAACACTTAGGGCAGGGATTTGCAAAATTATTTTCTGTGAAGAACCAGATAGTAAATATCTTGGGCTTCGTGGGCCACATGGTCTCTCTCACAACTCTTCAACTCTGCCGTGTAGTGCCAAACCAGCCATAGGTAATATGAAAACAAGTGGATGTGACTGTGTTCCAATAAAGCTTTATTTATAAAACTAAGTGTCTGGCTGGATTTGGTTTGAGAATCTTGCCAACTCCCACTGTGGATGCTAAGGAAGATTCTAGTTTGAGAGGCTGCTTATCCAAGAAATCTGTTCTCTGAGTGCCTTATCCTCTTTCTAGTAACAAAGACACGGAGGTCAAAAAGTTAGAATGCGGGCGCCTGGGTGGCTCAGTGGGTTAAAGCCTCTGCCTTCGGCTCAGGTCATGATCCCAGGGTCCTGGGATCGAGCCCCACATCGGGCTCTCTGCTTGGCAAGGAGCCTGCTTATCCCTCTCTCTCTGCCTGCCTCTCTGCCTACTTGTGATCTCTGTCTGTCAAATAAATAAATAAAATCTTTAAAAAAAAAAAAAAAGTTAGAATGCCCACTCATCTCTGTCCAAAGGCAAGGAAACCCAAAAGTCCCTGGCTTAGCAAGTGGTAGACAGAGCTCTGAAAAAAAAACCACAGATAATTGTGATTGTGGCTTGAAAATACAGAAGAGGGGACACCTGGGTGGCTCAGTTGGTTAAGCAGCTGCCTTCGGCTCCGGTCATGATCTCAGCGTCCTGGGATAGAGTCCCACATCGGGCTCCTTGCTTGGCAGCGAGCCTGCTTCTCCCTCTGCCTCTGCCTGCCACTTTGTCTGCCTGTGCTCGCTCTCTCTTTCTCTCTAACAAATAAATAAATAAATAATCTTAAAAAAAAAAAAAAGAAAATACAGAAGAATATAGTAAAAGAAAATGGAGCTTTAGGAAAGGTATTTTTGCTTGGCTTTCAAACCTGGCTCACGGCACACCATTAAGAACCCAAATATTTCAACCTGAGATGCCACTGAGCCATCCCTGGGTTGATTGAGAGGCTTTTGAGGTAGGTAGTAACTAACTCTAACAAAATCAGGACGATGTCAGGAACTTATGGGGCTGCATTATAGTTCTTAACTAACCGGGAAGAATAATTAATCAGTAGCACCAGTGTCTTCCGCTCTAGACTAAGACCAGACATAAATATCGGACACTCCTGGAACGTGAAGGAATGTGTCTTAGCGTTGGGTGGACCTTCACATGCCCAACCTTTACACAGGCCTGGACAATCAGAGTGTGTACGTCCGTGGCTCCCACCAAGATGCAGCCAAGACAAGCAGACAATTAAAACTGACAAACGGCTTTTGATTTGAACCAAGAAAAATGTTCAACCCACCCTACCAGCAGCGTGCTTAGCTCATAATCAGGCATTATTATAATGATATGCAAATTGTAGAGACGGCAGACATTCTTTCCAACTACGTTTTCATTAAAGATTCAGCTTTTTCTCCCCCAGAATAATAGTAAATGACATGCGAACTTCATATGAACTATAGGTCATGAAAGGATTTAGTATTGGCATTTTTAATCTAAAAAGTCTGGTGCCAGAAAATCAATATGCTTGCAGCATTCGGATGCAATTTTCTTCACGTAACAGGGTCGCCTTCTTTCCTTCTTTCTTCTTCCTTGCTGCCCCCCCCTTTTTTAAAGAATGAATAATTCCTGGTTTTTCTATGAAACAAGCCGCTGTATTATAAGGTAATGACATCAATAACACATTACATGTAAACAGAAAATGAACAAAAAATCATTCAAGGCCCTTTTGAAACCGTAGTGCTTTTCATCAGCACTATTACAGGTTCCAGTCACATTATCGGATTGAACCATCCTGCATAACCGAGGTGCTGACAAGTCCTGATTACCCAATAACTCCTGTATCCCTTTCAAGCAGGTTCACGGAAAGGACAGGAATACCAGGCCTTCCTGGGGGGCAGCCAGCCTGTCGCGGAGACCCAATCAGTGAAACCCAACGGCCTCTTGCTCCCCTCTGCCCAAACTGGGGTGCAGGATGAAGCCCTTCCTGGAGCCAGACCGGCCTTTTCTCCCGGGTTCTTAATTATTCCAGATAACAACTGTTGAGAATATAGTCAGGGAGCAGCTGGGCTAAGCCTCCTCAGCTCTTTTCCCCCCAAATACTTACGTGGCTCTGGTTAGGTCACCTGTGTGTCACGAAAGTGCCAGAATCCAGAGGCAGAAGTGGACACGACTGCTCAGATGTGGCAAGGAGAGAGCCAGTAGCCTGGGGGTTTAGGGGTGGGATGGGGTGGGGTTGACCCCCCTGGAGGCGCAGAGCCTCTGAGCTGGGAGGGCCGCAGTTTCTGTTCCCCACACAACTTTTCGACCCTTGCCCGGCATCCGCGGCCCTCTGCTTGCGGCGCAGCCCCGGGCAGCAGCCAAACCCACCGAAAACAGCCTTCAAACAAGCAAACTGTGGTTTTGCCTTTTGGGTGGTATATCACCCCGTATTTGACGTAATCTCCAGCTTGGGAGAGATCAGATTTTTAAAACAAATTTCTTGGCTTCCAGCTTGGCTCTGGGGCATGGCTGTCTGAGCAATGGCGGGCTTCCCTAATGAATTCAGGCTTCAGCCCCCTTTTCTTTTCTTTCGTCCTTCCTTAAAACCTTTCCTCCTACAGTTAAAGTCACACACTGATAACATTCACAAACATAAGAAAACAAACAGAGTGCTGGGATCCTTACTGAAATATTTGAAATTAAAATGAGGGTCTGATAGGGCCGGTGTCTCCAATGCCCAGAAGAAGGGCAGGACAGTGGTCAAGTTTCAAATCCCTGCTCACCACTTATGGGCTGTGTATTTTGTGAAAGCCTCCTGACCTCTTTGTGCCTCAGTTTCCTAACACTTAAAATACATCAAAGGCTTACAACAGTGCCTCCTGGGGAGTAAACACTTGTCAAATGCCAGCTATTATTGTTAATACGAACAGTAAAACTACAGAGAAAGGTTGAATTGCTATCTAGTGTGTCTTGGCAGAATTTGGTGCGTTTTAGATTCTATCCTCTGAGTGATGGGAATCAGTAGAGGGCTCTGGATAGAGGAGTAATGTGATTGGAATTACTATCTGTAAGGGCAAGAATAGAAGAAGGGAGATTATTTGGTGATTATTACAATAACCCAGGGTGAGATCTTCTGGTGTTCTGAATTTGGGGCAGTGGTAGACAGTGGTTAGATTCTGGGTGACTTTCAAGTTGGAGCCCACAGGACTCATGGGAGGACTAAATATTGGGAATGAAAGGAAAAAAGAGTCAAAGATTATTCCAAGGTCAATGAAAAAGTTCCAAAGAGTGAGGCAAAGAGACAAGCTAAATAATGAACTAGGCCACCTTAGGCAGTCTCAGGGAGCAATGCTAGAGCATTGTGGTTGTGACTGGTGGTACACAGAGGTTGGTAGGTTTGGGATCATGGGCAAGTGGGGGGGCATTTAAAGGACATTCAAAGCAGGGGGCAAAATAGGAAGAATAGAATGAACATTTCATGTCAGGAAGAGACTAGCAGAATTGAATAAAGTGGCTGTTCTGGGAAGCACTGGAAATAAGGCTAGGGCAGTCAGGTGAGCTGGGTTTTGGAAGGCCTTGACTACCTGTGGGAGTCTAGACTGGCTGGCTTCTAGGTTTAGTCATGATCTGTGTAGTACAAGAGAGTTAACTTTCTTCCAGGAACTGCAGGAAAGTTGTCAAAATACTACCAGAGGCTTGTCATGAAAACTCCTAGACCTTAAAATTGACATCAGGTCACCTAAAATGTAAAGATTCATCATTTGTACAAACACTGCTTTGACTCCACATTTGGACAGTGGAATTCATCTTCTGTGCATTTTAATAACCCGAGTTCAACTCAGTGTGTGTTTTCGGTTATGTAATTAATAAAGCAAAATTGTATTTTACATATATACCATTTACTCTATGCTCTACATTCCTAGGTGTATTAAGTATCTACACTTCTATTAACCACTCAGGACTGTAGATGCAAAGCCACTTACACTCTACTTTATGGGCCATTTAAAGGATTTGTCAAGAGTCATTTTTTTTCTATTTTCAATCTTGGCCTTAGAGTTTAGAATGGAAGCCTCGAATAAGATGCAAATTTGCTCAAAGCACTGCTCTGCAGTCTTGCCTGCACATTGGAATCACCTGGGGAGTTTTAAGAACTCTTGCTGCTTGGTTGTGCCCAGAGATTAGGATTTAATTGGTCGGGGATGAGGCCTGGGCATCAGGATCGTTAAAATCTCCTGGGGTGACTCTAATGTGCTGTGGAGTTTGAGAACTACCGCTTTAAGTTCATTTAGCTTATTTTAAGATTATTTTATTTTTAAGGTTAGCAAGGGAAAGGGATGCATGTACTCCTATCACTGAGGTCAGGAGAGTTAAATGTGTCTTCTGTCAGGTCTCTAAGTGCCCGTGCTGGAGGGAAATGGATCTAGGAAGAACTACTAGGTGTTCAGTTTTTTTTTTTTTTTTCTGGAATTTCTGAGCTGTTCTGTGTTCTCTGTCCTACCAGACACCCCTAAGCCTCAGGACTGCATTGGCTATGACTTGGCAGTATTCACAAGCCTTGTTAAAATGGTGGGCACAGGCAGTTTACACTTTGCCTTTGAACCCTGGTCTCTGCAGTCTGCAATGAAGAAGCAAAGCAAGGGGCAGTTGCGTGGCTCAGTCAGTTAAGCATCCGACTCTTGATTTCATCGCAGGTCATGATCTCATGGATGGTGGGAACAAACCCCCTGTTGGGCTCCGTGCTTAAGGCGGAATCTGTCTGCTTGAGACTCTCCTTCTCCCTCTGTGCTCCCCCACCCCCACACGAGTGCACACATTTTCTCTGGCACATGCGCACATGGCACACACTCTCTCTCAAATAATAAATACATCTTTAAAAGAAGGAAAAAAAAAAAAACCCAAGACCAAGCCAGACAAAATAAAATGAAAACATTCTGCTAGGCTGGTGGTGGCTCTCTGGGGCTCATAAACAGCTCTATCGAAATTCTGCCCGTGATTGTGGTACGTTGTTATCTCATCCACGTTTCACAAAGGACCCCTGAGCATCTAAACAAATCATTTACTGAGGGAGGAGAGATGAGAACCACCACCATGAAGAAAACGTTTTTACTTGGTGAGGTTTCAACAGTGTGTGTGGGGCGGGGAGGGCAGGGTGCCCGTGGGTGTCTGGCAAGCTATCGGTCATGGAGGATCCCTTAGAAAATCTGAAGTCAGTCAGGGCAGGGTCTTCATTTTGAATTCATTCGGTCAGTCGTAGCCTTTTGTTTTACTAAAGTTTTTGGGCTAGCTCAAAAACATTAATTCAAGCTCAGCTTTGTCACTGTTGTCAAATATTATGTTCTAGTTTAATTGTAGTTATTATCGAGCAGAAAGGCCTGTGGCAAATTTAGTCAACAGGGGCTCACACACGGCTAAAAGCATTTGAAGAATCAGACGAAAGGGGCTCGGCAGGCTTGAGAGGATAAAATCAGTGTCCATTTTCTGGTTTCCTCAGGTCATAATCTCTCTGAGCTTGGGTTTTCCTCCCGAAGTTCTGAGTTGTGAGCCTAAAGGCTGTTCTCAGGAAGAACCAAGGAGCCTCCTGGGAAGGAATTCAAGGGAATCAGTACAGGCTCTGATGGCCCAAGGAGGCTTGGAGCCCTTGGAAGGACGGTCTGAGCCCGCCATTCACATGATCTTCCTGCCCAGTCCCCTTAGAAACTGAGAAACCAGGCTGTCAAGAAAAACACAGAAAAAGCTATTTCTCCCTTTCACACACACAAACAAGTTTTGTGACAAACAGAGAACAGTACTTTAACACCCAAACCACAAAAGTGTGGGATGAGAGGAATTACTCTCATAGGACCAAGTATGACCTCTGTATGACAGAGCCCAGCTTCGGTGAGGACTTCTTCCTAACAGTCTGAGAGAGAATTCACATAACATAAAATTCACCCTTTTAAAGTATATAATTCAGTGACTGTAAGTAAATTCACCAAGAGATGCAACCATCTCCACAATCTAATTCTAGAATGCTTTCCTCAGTCCCCCTGCCCCCAAAGAAAACCCATAGCCATCAGCAGTACCTTGCTGTTTTGCCCTGTCCCTAACCCCTGGCAACTACTCATCTCCTTTGGTCTAACTGATCTATTTCAGACATTACATCTAAATGGGATCATAGGATATGTGGCTCTTCATGACTGGCTTCCTTCAGTTGGCATAAGGTTCTCAGGTGTTATCTGACTTGTGGCATGCGTCAGTGCTTAATTTCTTTCATGCCTGGATAATATTCCATTTTATGTTTATCCATTCATCCACTGATGAACACTTGGGCTGCTTCCATTTTTTGGCTGCTAAGTAAAATTTTGTATGAACTTTTGTGTTCAAGTTTTTGCACAAATCTGTTTTTAAGTCTCCTGGGTGTATCCAAGAGTGGAATTGCTGGCTCATATGCTTACTCCACATTTAACCTTCGGAGAACTGCAGATTACTTTCCAAAGATGCTGCACCATTTAAAACTCCCTCCCCAGTGTATGAGGTCTCCATGTCCTTGCTACCAACACATTTTACTGTCTAACTTTTTGGATTTAGCCTCCCTAGTGACTATGAAGTAATAAATACCTCATTGTGCTTATGACTTGTTTTTGTTTATTCAGCTTGGCATTTGTGTAAATTTAATCAGAGGACTCATGTCCTAAAAAAATATATCCACATATCCATATATGTATATATGTATATATGAAAAAGAGATATATATGTATATTTATATATATGTGTGTGTGTGTATATATATATATATATGGCCATTCTTCTCTTTTTCATGTTATTTTCTCTTTTTGTACAGTTTATAAGGTGGATGTTGGAAATTCTAGATTTGTCTTCCAGGTCTCTTAAGATTCTTTTGATAATCCCTGCCTCATTATATTTCTTCCAGCTCAGGGATTTATTTTCCACTTGAGCCCAGGAGGCAATTCAGCTAATCTATGGAGTTTTAAACTTTAAAAGTGTTTTTTTTTTTTTCATTTTAATATCTCTGATTTTTTTTTTTTTTTAAACAACTCTATTCTTTTTTACATGATCTCCTATTCTGACTTTAGTAATGGGATTCCCTCCTTTGGCTCTCTGAGGCTGGTTCGTCCTTCCTTCCTCTCTCCTTCCTTCCTTCCTTCCTCCTTCCCTCCCTTCCTTTTCTTCCTTCCTCTCTCCCTCTTTCTTTTTCCTTCCTTCCTTCCTCCCCTTCCCTTCCCTCCCCTCTCCCCTCCCTTTCCCTTCCCTTCCCTTCCTTTAATTTTAAAGTCCTTTAAACTCTGTTCTAATATTCCTATCTCATGTAGTATTAGTTCTTCCATTTGTTGAACCTAGTCTCTTTTCCTTGGAGAAACCTGGTCTCCCTTGGATATTTGGGAATCCTCAGTTCTGTGCTTACTCTTCACAGCAGGATTTTCTCTTGCATGTCCTGCACTGTTAACGGCCTGGAGGTGAAGTGGTCTTGTGGTATTGTTGGCTCTCAGGAGGTGGTGTGAGTTACTTGAAGCTCTATGCAGGGGTGTGAAGCATGGGTGCCTTCTGCTTATCACCACAAGGTCTTGTCTCCTTCCTTCATTTCTACTTGGTTGAAGATATACCTTCTTCATGTTTTGGTGTTGGGTATGGATAAAGATCTGTGAATTCTATTTCTTCTTTCTATATTTTGTTTGGAGCTGGGTTTTGCATGTGTTCCATCCACAATCTTGAATTGGAAATCCAGCAGAGCTTCAGAATGTTTAAAATTTCAGAATATAAGGGGGTCGTGGGGTCCTGGTCATGATGATGACAAAGATCCTGGGGTTGTCCTCAGCTTCTGAGGCTCCAGAGTGGCAGCTCCTGTTACCAATGGCTTTAACCACTTGACCCAGTGGAGGTAGTACCGGACTGGAGAAACTATCTTTGGTACAGCCCAGGATTGTGGTGTGGAGTGACACCCTCCTTAGCCCTGGAAGCAGCAGAGGCCTCAGCTATTGTCATGGCTCAAAGCGGCAGAGCAGAAGAGAAGGAAAATGGCTCAGCAGGCAGAGTTGAGGAGCAAGATATTAGGAAGCTGTTCTGTATGTGAGGCTGGGGACTCCTGGAAATAGCTGGCATTAAAGAGAGGACTAAAATTGTATGAAGAAATTCCAAAAAGGAGATTGATGTCACAGAAATATTGGCAGGGGCAGCCTGGAGAAATGTGAGGATTAAATGAGACAATGTACATAAAAATGGCCTAACACAGAGTCACGCATGTAAAAGGTCCTCTTGCGTTCCCTGAAAATATAAAGAACTGCTAGCCTGTTCTTTGTGTTCAGGTCTCTGAGCCACTTAGGACCATCAAGGGCATGTCCTGGCAGGGATGTGTAGTCCTGGCTTCCCTCAGAAACCATTATGGTCTCTCCTTTTTTTTTTTAAACATAGAATCTTTTTTTTTTTAATATTTTATTTATTTATTTGACAGAGAGAAATCACAAGTAGGCAGAGAGGCAGGCCGAGAGAGAGAGAGGGGGAAGCAGGCTCCCCGCCGAGCAGAGAGCCCCATGCGGGGCTCGATCCCAGGACCCTGAGATCATGACCTGAGCCGAAGGCAGAGGCTTAACCCACTGAGCCATCCAGGCGCCCTGGTCTCTCCTTTTTAAGTCCTTATGATCCTGTTACAGAAAGCTCTGGCTCTCTCCATTCTCTCAGAGTTCCCCCTCTACCTCCATGGGTCCCTGCAGGATCGTTTGTACTATGTTTGTACCTTGTCTCCCTGCACCCTGAGTAGGCCCAGGAGGACACCAGACTTGGACAGTCATCTAGAATTTGGACTGAATGATTCAGAGACGAGATCATCCTTGCTAATGCTCAGACAGAGAGACCACGTGGGTTCAGGAGCTATAGAGAGAGATTGTCTGCATGCGACCATCTTGCGTACTATAAAATCAGATATTGCTCTGCACACATCCACCATCCTTCCTCCTCAGAAGTGCAACTTAAAAGTTGTCACATGTTTCACAGCATCTCAATCACTTTCCCACATTGAGGAGAGCACGTGTTTATGTTAGACATAATGCAAGGACATTTAGTAGCAAAAAGTGTCATTTGGGTTATATAAGAGTGTCTGACAGGCATCACAGCAGCGACCACACAGCACAGGTTGAATTTAGAACAGTGATTCTCAAGTGAATTCATGTGATATCTTCTTCCCCTCAATGATATCTTCCAAAGGCACAAACTATGAAACTACAGAGGCTACCAAAATGACCATGGTCATTTTGTGCTGAAATCCAATCAAATGGACTGAAGATCAATTGGACATATATTTTACATCGTATGTGGTCGTAATTACACTGCATGGGGATTAGACACAAAAGGCAAACTGTTCAGGTGAATTCATATAGTAATTATGACTTTTCCCTAGTTTTCTTTTTGGGGGTGATGGTCAAAGGATTCTTGAAAAGGAGAGATAACAAGAATTAATATTTCCTACTCTTTAACTTTTCTAAAAAAATCTCTTTTTAATGAATGAATGAATTTTTTTTTTATTTTTTATTTAATTTTTTTTTTTTTT